>KZ613464.1:1459255-1525969 GCA_002865625.1 Hyaloscypha hepaticicola | reverse complement strand
TTATTATTATTATTATTATTATTATTATTATTATTATTATTATTATTATTATTATTATTATTATTATTATTATTATTATTATTATTATTATTATTAATAAAGGAAGATTCTCTATAAATCAGAATAGGAGACTTGAATCTCTTATAAGAAGAAAAATAAATAAATTTAAAGTAATTATTCTAAACTTAATACTTATAGAATTCTTATCCGGAATTATTTTCTTGATTATAGAATTATATAAAAGGATTATTAAACTCTAAAGAAAGATTATTAGTATTAGAGAGATTTATTAAATTAATAGGATTAGACTTTTAAAAAGATTCTAGACTAATAGGAAATAAGGACTCTTCTTTAATATTATTCTCTAATAGATACTTTATATATTATATTAAAATAAGATAAAACTTTTCTTTTTTAATATTTTTATAAATTAAATAAATATAATTGAAATATTCTTTAAATATTTATATTTAATTATAAGAAATAGAAAAGTTAGGAATTCTCGAAATAATTCTTTTATTAAATATATAATCTATTATAAGCGATTAAGACTTATCTAAAATAAGACTTTATATATTTATTATATTAATTTAAATATTAGACTCTTTAAGGTATTTTTTAATCTATTTAGTAATATTATTAAAACTCTTATTAAGATTAAGATTATATAATTATTATAAAATAAATTTTTTTTTAAATATAGTCTTTTTCAAGAAGTAATAAAAATAGATCAGATTTTATAAAATAAAGAATAAAGGTATTATATTAATTGGATTATACTCGAAATTATTAGAAGAATTCTCCTTTTTATATTTTAATTAATTAGTTTTCTTTATAGATAATTTCCGTATAATATAAGTTTTAATTATAATTTTATTATAAAATTATAAAAAAGTCAAATCCGATTTTCTTTTCTTTTTTCCCGAGAAGATATTAAGACTAGATTCTAAAAGTTAATAATAATTAAGAAAAGAATAAAATAAACCGAGAGAATATTAAATACTTATTATCTTTTATATCTCGAAGAGTAATATTAATAACTAGTCTCTATTTTCTTTTTTCTTTTTCCTTTTCTCTTTATTTATTCTTTCTTCTCTTCTATTTACAATTAGTTTCCTATTTTATTTTAAATTATTAATTAATCTATATTATATTTTTAGGAATAATATTTTCGAAATTAGTATTATTATTATTATATTTATTAATAATTATTAAATAAGACTTCTTTTTTTGAGATTTCTTATTAGTAATCTCTTTAATATTAGAAGATTCTTTAATAAATATAAGGAATTCTTTTTAGTAATAATTATAATAGTAATTAGTATTCCTTCTCTTATATTTATATTAGATATAAAAAATAAATATAATAATTAAATTAAATAAAAATATAAGAGAGAATTTACTCGAATAATAATATTATAAAAATAGTAATTAAGGAGAAAAAGATAATATTTATAAAAGGGAAAAAGAATAGAATATTTGATTTATATTAAAAAATTAATAAGTTTTAATAATACTTCTATTTTTAATAGGAATTTATATAGAGTAGAGATATTCTATAATATATCTTTAATTACTATTATTATATTAATTACGAATATTATTTTTACTAATTAATAAAAAGTAAAATAGAAATATTCTATAGTATATTTTTAATTATTACTATTATACTAATCACGGATATCCTTTTCACTAATTAATAATTATAATAATAATTACTAATCAAGTCATTTAATTATTCTCGAAATTTCTTTTAATCCAAAATACTTTTATTTTTCTTTTTATATTTAATATTAAAGAATTGAGTATAAAGTAATAGGAGTATTAAAAGTAAAAAGAGAATATACGAGAAGAATTATTAAATATAGGATTAATATTATAAAATCGATTTAAAAATATTAAGTTTTAATATACTTAAAGAATTATTAAATTTCTAAAAGAGTAAATCTTACTTGTATAAAGTAATATATTAGAAGAGAATAAATAAGTATTTTTTATAGAATAAATATAAATTTCTTTTTAATATATAAAAGTTATAAAAGCGGATCAGGAAATTAAAAAAATATATATAATATTATATTTATTATATCTTTTTTTAATATTATATTTCCTTTAAAAAAGTAATAATATTAAATTCCTTATACTAAAATAATAGATTAATATAATAGTATAAGTACTATTAATATATTAGATTATATAGAAAAGAATCTTCGAAAGATAATAAAAGTAATCGGGAAAGGAATTAATTTAAAGTAGAAAGAACTCTCTTAATATATGAATTCAGGAATAATATTCGGGACTAGATATAAATAATAGAATAAGGTATTTTCTCTAAAAATATCCGAATTATCTAATATTCTTATAATAGGTAAATTATAAAGTCGACTTTTAGAATAACTAGTACTAATCCAAAAAAGAGTATAATAATACCAAATTTTGGACTCTTTCTATACTTTAAAAATTTATTTAAAAAAGTGCTAGATCAAAAGCGATTTAGTTATCTGATATCCGGGCTCATTCCCGGGTTATCTTCCAAAAATCGCGATATTTTTTTGGGAAACGATTTTTTTTTTGCTATTCCGAGCGCTGTATACTAAGCGCTATACTAAGGGCCCTAAATGGGAGGCTATGTCCTAAATTACAGGGGCTGAGCGCTATACTAAGCGACAAACACTGGGCAATTAAGGTACTTGAAATAGGCGGGGGTTCCCATATAAATTGAGGTATCAAGGTTACTGACGATTTTCTGAGGGGTATGGGGCCATGTGGGGCTGTTTTTTGATTATTGATTATTGATTATTGATTTTGCGCTTTCCGCTGGGACATGTGATCCTTATGGCCTTCCGTACGTGTGGCAGACAGGGCGGCTGCCCGTGTCCCTTTCTGACGACACAGCCCCCTCATTTTGTCAGCACACACTGCAGCCTCACTTCTAACTTGATGACCCTCACTTCCAAATGTTTGTTATCCGACCAGAAATACCATTGCGATAGACTCATAAGACGTCACCATGGCCGAAGCTATCGCTGCACTGAGTCTGGCCGCTACTATTGTTCAATTCATAGACTTCGGAGGCAAAGTCCTTTCCGGCGGCTTGAAACTATATAAGAACCGGCTAGGCAGCAATGTGTTAGGCGATGCGAATGACACCAAAATTATCACACAATCGCTGCAACGATTGATTGAAATGTTAAATAAGCCCCTCGAACAATCTGACTCAACAAACGAAGTTTCTCAAACCGAGATTGATCTTCGCGACCTTGCTGCACACTGTACCGATATCGCAAATGAGCTTCTCAGAGCCATAGCCAAAGTTGAACTCCAAGGAAAGAGGGGGAAATGGGACTCACTTCGGGCGGCGCTTAAGCATGTCCTTGCGGAAGAGAGAATTGAGAGAATCCGGCAGCGGCTCGACAAGTTCAGGCAGGAGATTATCGTACACATTTTGGCCTGCTTCCGGTACCAGTGTCCTTATTTCCTAATCGGGTCGAATGTGACTAACAGCTATCAGGAATGAAACCAGTAACGCCTTGAAGTGGCAAGATTCAGTACTAAAAAATATCCAAGGCCGCACAGAATCCATTGGAGAAAACTTTCTGAAATTTGTGGAGCAGAGCAACAAATGGCAAGAAGGGTATATCGAAGACTGCAAACGATGGAAAAAGGAGATTATAGATGCTATTCATAACAGTGGCAGTAGTGAGAAGCAAAGACTTACAGAGATTCGAGTACCAAAAGACAACGTCCATAAGAACCTTCTTGCTCTGCTCAAATTCGAAGAGATGGAAGATCGACATGAGCGAATTGCGGAAGCCTTTGAAAAAACTTTTCAATGGATATTCCAGGACTCAAATTCCGAGTCACCACAAGAGGAACGATGGATCAGCTTTGATCAATGGTTGGCCTCAACTTCTTCGCTTTACTGGATAACAGGAAAAGCAGGGTCAGGGAAGTCAACTTTGATCAAGTATGTTGTTCAAGATCAGCGTACACGCGAATATCTGAGAAGATGGGCTCCGGATGGAACTCTTGTCACTGCTTCATATTTCTTCTGGAATTCAGGCACGAATATGCAGATGTCGCAACAAGGCCTCCAACAGTCCCTTTTATATCAGATTCTATCGAGCTGCCCAGAACTAACCTGCAGGCTCCTTCCTGGACGGTGGGAGGCACATTATCTCTTCGGCGATGATCCTAATCCACTGACCGAATTGGAATTGAGACATGCGTTCACTCTGCTCAAAAATGTCGAATCCTCAGCAGCAAAAATTTGCCTTTTTGTCGATGGACTCGACGAATTTGATGGCGACCATAGCAAGCTTGTCAATTTCATCAGAGATCTTTCTCAATATCCTAACGTAAAGCTGTGTGTCTCCAGTCGTCCATGGTTGGTATTCGAAGACGCTTTCAAAACAAGGCCCAGCTTGATGGTCCAAGACCTGACCTATCCTGATATCATGCATTTTATAACTGCCAAATTTTCTGGGAATCCTGGTTTCAGCGAACTTAGAGAACGGGAAACGGAATACGCAGATCAACTCTTCGAAGACATAGCTCAGAAATCTGCCGGTGTATTTCTGTGGGTTGCTCTAGTCGTCAGCTCACTGCTCGATGGGTTGTCCAATGCAGACAGAGTATCTGACCTGCAAAGACGATTGTCGTTCCTGCCACCTGATCTAGAGAAATTATACCAGAAGATTCTCGACAACCTCGACCCTTTTTACCTAGAGCATGCCTCTCAACTATTCCAACTTGTTCGAGAAGCCCAGGAACCGCCGTCCATTCTCTGTATGTCTCTTGCCGATGAAGAAATGGATTCGGTCTTGAAACGCAAATTTTCCCCATTCGACGACGAAGAGATCATTACTCGATTTGAGGTTATGAAACGGAGGTTGAACAGTAGATGCAAAGGCCTCCTGGAAGTAGCATTCGAGCTGGAACATTCGGATGGCGATCTATCAGGTGGACCAGACAGACAATCTCTTTCAGCTTCCACGGTACAATACCTACACAGGACCGTCAAGGACTTCTTAGAGAACCCCAAAAATTGGGAGTGGTTTATGAAGTCTAGACAAGACTATTACGACCCCTATCTGGCTTTGGCGAAATCCTTCTTGGGACAGTTGAAGGGTGTTTCTTTGGCATCACAATGTGTGAGCCTAGTCGAAAATTGTTTATTCTACGCAAGGCTGGCTCAGAATGGAAGACCAGCAGACCTTGTTGCAGTGCTTGATGAGTTAGATCGCACGGCGGGAGAGTTGGCCGGTCGTATTGATGACAAAGGCCAGCTCATTCATAATGGCATCTCTGCTACGGACCAGGACTTGTTCCTAGAGGCTCAGGCCGCTATGTTCCTAGAAGCTCAGTCCCTAGAGGCTCCAGTCAATAAGGCGTGTAGATTGGATCTCGGTTGGACCTCTAATTCCTACATAGCTCCTCGGGTTTACCCCAAGGGCCTCAACTTCCTATCTCTCGCTACCCGCTTAGGTCTTCACGAGTACGTCGCTGCCAAGGTGAAAAGAGGCTGCCTAGTGATACAAGATGGTAATATTTGGCCGTTACTACTCGATATTATTCTTCCTATTGGGTGCGAAAAGCCACTAGTTCTTACGAACCCATTTCCCGACAGCAGGATGCTCAAAATGCTACTCGACCAAGGCGCGGATCCCAATCGAGGCATTCCCTATAGCCCCTATGGCAACATGACACCCTGGGAATATTTACTTTGGAAAAGACAAGACGACTTTTCACACCTTGGTTTAGACCCTTGGCTCGAGATAGTTCCACAATTTCTGGCATACGGAGCACATCCCCGCGCAATCACAAATTCCCGTTTCCGTGTCAACAACGTTAGAAACAATTCTCTAAAGACTACCTACCAAGTAGGCGACGCCCTGTATACCTATTTACGGTCAAAGAACGGCTGGTTTAACTGGGGATTGAGTGTATGGCCGAGATGCGATTTTTCAGAAACGGACATCCAAATAATCAAAGAATGTGTCGTGAAACGGCCAAAGCCAAAGAGTTGAAATCCTAGTGGAGAGATCTGGTCTTTGAAAATGGCTCTAAGCTGGTAAGCTTCTAACGAGAGGTTTAGCGAGAATTGAAGATATAGATTTTAACAACGGGAGCGTCGTCTGTTACGACCTAGTTAGGCCACTAGCCCGCCTCAGGTCATTCTTGTAACTTGGCACTGGGATGCGCTATTGTATACAGCTTCCACTTCCTCCCCTGTCCTTCCTCAGCTCTGATTCCAAGAGAAAGAATAAATTGTCTCTTGTTACTGTCACTTGAGAGCTTTCCGTGCTGTTATGCTCTTTCGAGCAATATTTCCTAAATTAGGAACTATGCGTTAAGGTGGACACAACAGCACAAAAGTTGGAAAGTGTATAGGGCTTCAAGAAGATCAAATCAAGCCCCCGGAGGTGTCAATACAGCTCCTTAACGCATGCTCAGACTCCACGTCACAACTTAAGTCGTCTTTTTGAGTAATACAACAATTCCTTTCAGCTCTTCAGGTCCAACTTTGTATTACTGCTGTTGCATCTTACTACGATGCTGTAATGAAATCTATGGCCGTTTAAAGCTGACAGCACTTTCTCGATCGACAAACCCATGGCTGTTTCTGTAATTCTTCACTGCAGGTCCCACTTCTGCCAACGCGAGTGGATGGATAGCGAACTCTGCAAACTCTGAGATGGGGTCCTGTTTGGGTTCCCTAGGAGCCGACTTGATCCCCCTGAACATAGTCGTGTAGAGTTGACCACTTTGCACGGCAAGTATGATTGGTTACTAAAAGCGAGAACAGGAACTAGCGGCGAGCACGAGTTCTGGGAGTGCTGGCGCAGTGGGAATACTACAGGCCACACTACAGGCCATGTTATAGGGAGCAGGGCCTGTAGGTTATTGCCCTAAAGTGCTAAAGGGCGTTATATCTGCTGGGTGTTGTGCTCGCTGCTTGGTGGGCGTTTTGTTCCTGGATCCTCGTTCCTGGATATTGTACTTGGTGCTTGGTGGGCGTTTTGTTCCTGGCTCCTGGTTCCTGGGTGTTGTGCTTGTTGCTTGGTGGGCGTTTTGTTCCTGGATCCTCGTTCCTGGATATTGTACTTGTTGCTTGCTGGGCGTTTTACTCCTCATTCCTGGCGTTTTGTTCCTAGATCCTCGTTCCGTTCTTGATGTTGGGGCTCCTGGCGTTACTGGCTCCTGGCGTTGCTGGCTCCTAGGCATTGCGGCGAAGGCTTCGTGGGCGTTGCTGGCTCCTGGCGTTGCGGGTTCCTGGGCGTTGCGGGTTCGTGGGCATTGCGGGTTCCTGGGCGTTGCTGGCTTCTGCCGTTGCTGGCTCCTGGACATTGCGGGTTCGTGGGCATTGGTGGCTCTTAAACATTGCGGGTTCGTGGGCATTGCGGGCTCTTAGCATTGCTGGCTCCTGGGCGTTGCAGGTCCTGGAAGCCTTGGGAGCCTTAGGTAGTCTCGATAATGGTGGCTTATTTGCGAGTTGTGGCTAGGTGTTTTAAGGGGTGTTTCGTGGGAGGGTCTATGCAGGTGATTGAAGATATACTTTTAAGCGAGCGTGACGGCTAGAATGGGAGCAGGGGCAATGGCCGTGCGTTGTGTGCTTAGAGAAGCGAGCGCGAGCAAGGTCGCGAAATGGCACACAAGAAAGTGCAGGTTTCAGCAAAAATG
This sequence comes from Hyaloscypha hepaticicola, assembly GCA_002865625.1. Lineage (NCBI taxonomy): Eukaryota > Fungi > Ascomycota > Leotiomycetes > Helotiales > Hyaloscyphaceae > Hyaloscypha > Hyaloscypha hepaticicola. The sequence goes on along the minus strand of KZ613464.1, from coordinate 1,518,286 downwards.
TCAAGAAATCGGGCCCCTTAATAATGGGGGACAGGGGACAAGTGCTAGTATAACTATAGCTTTTGCTTTGTTATTTCATTATTATAGCTATAGCTATCTATCCCTTATCTAAAGAAGAGTTGACGCAAAATTGGACCCCCACCTTCCTTCTTGAGGATACTTGACGCTTTTGGATAACTGATACAGGGATGTTACAGGGATCAGGGGTCATCTCTCCTATGGAGTTCATCTGGTAGATCCTAGCCATTTGCCCCACTTCTCGCTTCCAGTCTTCTTCATCATCCTGAATAATGCACAAAGCATCTATCCAAACATATGGTACGTTGAGCTTCCTCGTAATGGTGATGAAATCTTGGAAAGTCTTTGGCAAGCTCTTTACCAGCATGCCGTTTCTTCTCTCTTCGATATTGGCAGTAGTCGTCTTAGGTATCCTTCTGGGGCTGCCCCAAACATAGCTCAACGTAATATAAGCACCCTTCTCTCCTTTAGTTTCTCTCAAATAAACCATCTCATCATCGGGATACCCGACGCTGATCAACCGTGAGGGTAAAGGGACACGATAATTATCATCGATCACGACATCTCCAGGGATCGTCATGTTGCAAATAGCATGAGACCGCGACTGGCAGCCCACAAGCCATTCTCTTAGAACGTTGAAGTGGTATTCCCAGTCCGAAGAATTCCCAATATACGTTCTTGGGACGTCTCCACTAAGTTCAGCAGCACTGCCTGGCATTCATGTGAGCTCAATCCTTCATTGACAAATCTTTTTCACATACCTGGCTCGGAAATCAGGCGAAAGTATTTGAGCCCACCCCCCTTTCAGCAAGCGCTTCGTTGCTCAAAACCCAAGCCTGCAGTTGGGTGAACCTCAATCCCGGTCCAGACGGCAACATATCATATTCGACGTCAGCCGGCGTCAACATCCTATAATGTATCCAGAGGTTACTCATTTCCCAGGTTTAATTCTGCGACGGTTTATTATCATAGATAAATCTGCAGAAGAGACACCCTTCCGAGGCTGCGATAGTCACAAGCGTGAGTTCAAAGCATTTGTTCTTATTCTTGGCTTTGAAGGTTAACTCCTAGTGTTTCAAAAACGATACCCTCTCCTTTTTAAGCTGAAGTCACATTTCAGGTAATTAAAGGCTTGCTAATTTGCTAGTTGCTAAAAGCTCATTCAGGCTCCCAAGTCACAGATTCTAGGAGGCTACAGGTGGTAGAGTACCCCGCACCTGTCCCACCTCGCTCCTCACGCCACTGAAGTACCTACGTGAGACGAGTAGCTTTTTGAGGTTGAATGTACCTGTGAGGTCTTGAACATTGAGTTGGGATAAGGTTTAGATTGTCCCATGAGTTCTGGTATATTCAAATCTTCTTTCCTTACAAATGTTCCTCGAGTTGCTGAACATTGCATCTTAGGCACTTGAAATTATTCAAGGAATAATTAAGACTATACTTGACAAGAACTTTGTTTCCCTTGCCGAGGGTCCCTGGAGTTTTTATAGTACAAGTTATAGATGATTTAGATTTCATTATTGCGTCGAGGCTCTAAAAACTTACTTCACTTATTTATTTGGGTCTGTTCCATCAGTCCCGATCTGATCTGAAATTCTAAATGCAACCTAAAATCCCTCACTGTTCCACTAACCCCGCCAAAATCAACGCGTAATTGGTATCGTCTAAAAACTATGTGTCCAAACACGCCTGCAGTATTCCAATACTGATAGTAGCAAACGCAGCCATATAACTAGCAATCGCGAAAGCATCTTGTATACTCCTATGACAAAATGTCCAGAGAATTCCCATCGCTAGACTCCCCAGTCCAAAAATAACAAAGGAAATGATCCATATCTTCTTCGCGTTCCAGCCCTCATTGAATTGAAGTCCCCAGCCTTGATTGACATTACCATTGTAGACTAGTCTTTCTTTCAGCTTTTTGGGAAATCGGTCAAGACAAAAGGAATTTTCGTCTGCGTGTGAGGGATTGTGGAACAGGTGCATCTGAGATGTATTAATACGGCATAGTTTAAATAACGTGATAACCTACCATGTATCTCTCTCCAACTGGGGGGACTGACTCCGGTGGCACAGGTTCATATTTATAATCTGGATGTTCTGGGGGCGGAATATCGTCTTCTTTTCTAACGTCGACCAAATCGCTTTTGTGAGCATCGAAATAAACGAACTTGATATTTACCAGTGTTCTCAGAGATAGTGAAGCCAAAAATCCTCCTCTCATCTGTCTGTACTGGTCGGATAGAAGTTTGAAGAGGTCAGTATCGAATTTTGCTTGTAGCTTCATCAAGTCTAGGTGAAGTAGTTTAATTGCCCAGTGTCTTTCATTGTAGCAGAGGAGCAGATAAATCCTTTCTTCTGCGGTCGTAGGAGATTTTTCTGGCTGTGTCTGGCTAGATTGAATCTGGCTATTCATTGAACGTTGCGTGTGAACGGGAAGTCCCCCAATATTGCTTCCTGAGGACTTGAAATTCATGGAGCTTAGAAGACTCGTCGCTCCACTGGATAATGTTCGCCTGAAGCCATTGACGAATGAATTTCTGCTGGTCGTGCTGCTTGTGTCCGACCCACTAATGGCTTGTCTCAAATGGTGTTGCCCTGCCTCGCTGATTTGTATGAAATCATCGAAAGACTTATGACCACATCTCTGACATTGGGTTAGCCTGCATTCTCAAGACCAGCAATGAATGCTCACGCATTGCCATTCCACCCGTATCCTCTTAGCTCCGAGCCGAGGGCGTTGTATAGCAACAGTTCGGCTTGCCCAATGTACAACTGATGATTGCACAATTCCAGGGACGAGACTCTTCAAGCCACGTGTAACATTCAGCTCTGGCCTCTGCAGAGGCCCAACCGAAGTAAAGTCTTGCAGTAACGGCAGAGAACTGCCTTCTTTGATACCATAGTAAATGAATCTCCCACTATCATCCAATTGCTTGCCGTCGAAGATCCATTGTTGACAGCGTATCGAAAGTCCCTCCAGAGCTAGAATCGCCTTTTTGATGGCTTTAGGAGGAGACGATTCTCTGCTGAGGCGAAGGTGAATTATATTCCCTGTTGAATCATGTCTAATCTCAATCATGGTGTTTACTCGGTTCTCGTGAGCTGAACCAGGAGTCGCCTTCGACAGGGCACTTGGGCTAGTCTTCTTTTTCTCAGTGCCTGGATTGGCATCTAGGAGTAGATACAGAGACCCCATCGTAGCAGCTAGTGAGAGACCAAAAACTAGAGCCCATTCTCCTATAGATAGTATAAACCTCATCAGCAAGCCAATACAACCATTCTTAATCGTACTGAAGACTTACCAGAACTAGATATTGACTGGGTCTGAAAGCTGACTTGTGGGCTGAAGAAATTTCTTTCACCTATAAAAAGGATAAGAAATATTGCACCACTGAACAACGGAATCTCTGTAGTAGCCAGAAAAATCTTGACGTAGATTTTAAGCCTTTCCATCATGGCGACATGTGGATCGACAAAGTGGGTCATGGGCGCTCAATGGCTCGTATTTCCACTTCCTCTCCTCTTCCATACTGAAAAGTCTCTTGAAAGTAAGCTTAAGTATCTCGTTCCACATAGATACTAATGACAAGACAGCGGGGATACAGCATGAAGCAGCTAGCAGCGTGGCTGTTCCAAAAGTCAACCTGGTTGGAGCAGCAATTACATAAATATTATTTGCTGAGCCTTGTCGTAGTGGAGATGAAGAGTTTCGACCGGTTAATGAACCCAGAACATGATGGAGTTGATGGGATTGAGATTCTCCCGCTGTCGGCGTGATCTCATTGTCCAACTCGTGCATAGTAAATGGGCAATCTGGTGTTAAACTTGTAGTCCGGTAAAACTCAATTGTTAAGCTCACCAATCCTGTTTGATAATTCAACATAAGCAAGATCTCCAGAGGAAATAGTGGCGAGAACTTGCCTGTAAGAATAAGTATGGTCCATAAAGATATTATATTCCGAGTCAGGTTCGTAAAGTACGACTGTGATAACCTCACAGTCACCGGAGCAGCTAATATTCCTATCGCACATAGCTGAAAGGCTCCGAATACATCCATATCAACCACGCCTAGTGTAAAAGGTTGTCAACTACCTAGATATTACAGTACGATTCAGGTACAAAGTCTTACCATCATCGTGTAGTACAGCAAGAGCAATGCTGTGGACAGCAGCAATAGCTGGAAAAACCAAAGTCGCTATGAGGCAAACCTTTCTGAGCCATTCTTGCTTTCGAGCAAATACGCAGGCCACGACTAGGATATAGTACCTGTAGTGGTAAGTTCAAGTGTTGGTTGACACGGTGGTAAATTGTTTGACTGCCTACAAGAGTGCACAGAAGTAACTTACATTAACCTCGAGCCTGGACCATACTGGCTCGACACTGGCAAGGCAAATGACGTGTAAAACAGTTCCACTGTCCGACTCCATCGCTCGAGCCTGTAATGAGCAAGTTTTTTAAGTTTTTAAAGATCTGGTTGGTGACACTGAAGAATGTGTTAGCATGACCATTCACACTTCTCAGCAGAGAAGAAATTCGCAACCATGTCAAAAGTGGGGGAATCTCTCTGCTGATATAGAATTGCGAGGCAAAAATGACAAGCTGGTGAGGCGCCCTCGTTCGGCAGCACAGCCACCTCCAAGTGCAAGGCGTCGAACACAGCCCTCAATAAGCGCCCAATCGCTGCAAAACAACCCCCAAAAACAAATTGCTTATTGTGCCTACCGAGAAGCCTCGAGCTCTAGTGCCGTTCATTTCTAAGGTCAATTCAACTCTAAGGGTGGGCCTGGTTATGCGCGGATCCCCTGAGCGTTTGTTAAACTTTTATCACCGCAACTTAATTCTATGCTGTAGCGAGGTGACCTAGAACTTGCTCCCGTTACCTTGTAGACCTCTGGCACATTCCCAATTCAGTAATCATGACGCAAGTCTGATATAAAAGAACGGTATAACTGACTGAATTTGTAAGATGTTCATCATCTATGGCCTTCTATACTACCCATCCAATAGTTTTACTAACTCGACAGCTCTCTAAGCCTGTTTTCCTTGGACCCATACTATACTTCTCACCACTCCCTCTCCGCCCCATCATACTGAAAGAATCTTCCCGAATCTCCACTCTTCAAACCTCTCAGGCATTTTAACATTCCTCCAATGCTTTCCTCTTGTTCCAGCACTGCTCCGGGGCCACCCATATCAGTCTTCACCCAACCCGGATCCACGCATACAACCACGACGCTCTTGCTCTTCAAGGCAATCGATTGGTGCACAGTCAACATGTTGAGTGCGGCCTTCGAAATTGAATACGTTGTGCAGTCTGTAGAATCCTTCGTGCGGAGATACGCCAACGATCCCAGCCCTGAGGTCATATTCATGACTACACTTCCGTCCTGGAGATGGCTCTCGAGGACTTGCACCATTTTGGCGGGACCCATAACATTGACATTGATGTGATTTTGGAGAGAATCTGGCGTCATTGTCAAGCTCGTTTGCTTGGGAGTGTAGTTGATTCCGGCATTGTTGAGTAGAAAGTCGACTTTCTTGTCGGACCCTCCAAGGACAGAAGACACTTGCTTGCCGAAAGCTGTGATTGAGTCTTGGGATCCGGTGTCACATTCGAGGATATGGAGGTTTGCACCGTTTGATTTATGAGATTCGAGGGCGCTGAGATTGCGTGACAGGGAGCGTGTTGCTGCAATAATTGTGTTGGAGGAGTCGGCGCTGAGTTGGCGGACGAATTCGAGGCCAAGCCCTCGATTTGCTCCCGTGATTATGAAGAGTGGCATCTTGGATATGTATATACAAGGTTCCGGATCTGGTACGTTGATTTATTTTCTGCAGCTTATTATTCTCCGGTCTTACATGTAGTTTGCGCGGAGGCAAGGGATTAAAGAGAGAAGACCCCGCCCCCACTTTCGACCTTTGGCCCCTCCTTTTCTTTCGGATAAATACAAAATAGTGACGTCGATCTAAACTAAGAAACAATTGCATCAGAAAATTCTAGAGAGTCGCAGATGCTATCGGGGGGTAAGATTAGAAATTCTATGCTGACGTCTTAAGGTGTGTTTGTGGTGGTGTATCTGATTTTGAAGTACTGTCCCTTTTTGACGTAGTCCTCGTGGCCTCACTTTGCCTAAGCGAATAACCACATTTTTGCTTTCTTGAACCAGAATATATACGATTACCAATTTTATCCAATCTTTGTAGCCTTGTCCCCAATCCTAATCTAACTTCCGCTTGAAGAGGTCCCACTTGGGCAATTGCATGTCGACGTCTGTCATTGCCGCTGCACTGCTGAGGGTTCCAGTTGCAGACGCCCTCTCATCGGTCAGCTCAACCCATACTCCGACTACATTTCATGTCTTCATTTCGAGCTTTTTGTTTGCTCCTTCAATTTTTCTATCCATCCAACTAGTAACGCCTCCTCCTTCAGCAAAGCCCAATACCGAAAGCGATCATTGAGATACCCAAGCGTATAGCGCCCACCGCAATCTGTAATACTTGAACTCGAACTCTATTTCTTTAGTTCGGGCGAAGGAGTTGTGGTGTTGTTCATGATTGCATGATAGTATGCGGAACCGATATTTTCCGCCTGTCCTTGTGTATAGATATACATGAGAAATAGAATTTGGGAAATGATCTTCAGGGGTGTAGGTCTATTAAAAATGAAGACATCCTTTCGTCATTTTGTGCAGCCATTTGTGAGCCGTCAACTCGGTCCCCACAAGCTTGACTGTTCAAGGGTTTCTTCGCTTCGCTTAGCGAGGTACCCCTATTTCTACCCCCTTTTTCCCTTTCTGTACCTAGCCTTCAGTTAGCTAGATTTCTCTAATCGGCCCTTTCTCACCTTCGCTGCACCTTCTTTTATTGTGAGCATTGAAAGCAAATTTCTACTGATATTTGCACACCACTGACTCTCATAAGCAAAATGTATGTGGACGTGCGGATGCTCAGCAGTTCGACGGTAAAATGTGTTCAACCCCGCACCTCACCCCGCCTGGTAGGCGAGAAATCCTAGAAATGACAGATTCACCAATTTTTCCCGTCCAAATTATTACTCATACGTTCGCAAAGTCAAAGGAACTTCATTGGATAATTCAAGTACTAAGATTTCCAAATTCTTTAATTTCTCATTTTAAACTGAGAACCGAATGGGAATTCTTGGAAGGTACTGCATACAATCTCGCGTGTTTGCAAATCATGCTCACACAGGTAAAAACCTTCAGTGAATAGGGAGTAATTAAACCCAAATAACTTCAAAGTGTAGTGAGGAGTGGACTCGAGAAGCGAACGCGAGTGCCGTCTTCTCCAGCTCGCCCTCCACTCCTAGTTATTAGTCATTGCAAAGACAACACAATATTGCGCCAAATTTATGTTTCAAGAAATGCAAGAAATGCGATAGCTGTGAATGGAGAACATCTGCCATGATTCAAGGCCGAGCACAAGTACCGGGCGTTACCATCCCCAAAGCTATTCAAAATACAATTCGATTGGAAGATCGAATTACAGAAAGGTGCCCTTGATATCAAATTCCTTCATTATATTTGACAGCCCGTCGTGTTGCAACATATTCGCTTCAGCCCATCAACAACAAACACACATATCCGTAATTTCACCTCCATCTGATATAAACGCTCCTCTCTGCTTCCAGGCAACTTTTTTTTTTCAACGCCTCTCCCCTATATCATCCCATGGGTTTGTGGAGTCTTATTCAATTCCTGATTTTGGGGAGAAATGACATCAGCAGTCGTCTCCTGCACATGTGTATTATGCGGCTTCTCGTTTTGAGTCTGAGCACGAGCGTCTTCCTCATCTCCACTCGCTTTCGCGAGTTCAGTGACGCCGAAACTATATGTTTTAGCATTACTTCCTACTTCACAGTTTGAGCAGATGCTGGGAAAGAAAGGAGGTGGCATACATATCGTCCATCCTCTCAAGACTCATTCCCTTGGTCTCGGGGATGAGGAACCAGACGAAGAAGAACATCGAGAAGCAGCAAGCGCCGAAGAAAAAGTAGGTTCCGTAGCCAGCTTTTCCCATATGACTATCCCCAAGCCTATGATTCCGTCAGTCTTTTCTACAAAGCATTTCCCCCGCAATAAAATGAGGCACTCACATATGCGGCACGGCCTGCGCAACAACGAAGTTGAAAAGCCATTGAGTAGCGGCTGCAAGAGCCACGTTCATAGCCCTAAGCCTTGCAGTTGGGATCTCAGATACGATGATCCAGCAGCACGGACCCCATCCGAATTGAAAGAATGCGGCGAAAAAGAAGATGCAGGCGAGGGCAAAGTAACCGACTGGAGGGATGGGGTGGCCCGAGATAGGAGGGTCAAATCGCACGTAGAAGCCGATCACGAACATGGCGCACCCTTGCGCGATAGAGGTCCAAAGAAGAGATTTTCCTGGGATAGTTAGAAGGTAAAGACCGGATGGTTAAGAGAAGGAGACATACGACGCCCAAGAGAGTCTGCGGCAAACAGAAGGAAGGCAGCACAGGTTACCATTTTCACGCAGCCGTATATCCCTGTGGCAAAGAGACCAGTGTTTGCGCTCTATCCAGACTGTAAGCATAATGCAGTCTACGTGGAGTGGGTTCGCCTACGGGAATACCCAAGTCCAGAAAAATGGTTGGCGCGTAGTAGTTAATAGCATTCCTTCAAAAGAGGTCAGTTACGCCTTCCAATGAGAAGGACAGACAACACACGTTCCAGTCATCTGTTGAGATTAGTAAGTTTGGTCAAAGATATATACGTTGGGCTGACCTGTTGGCAAACCATAAGACCAATGGAGATAAGAGCTCGATTTCGATTCCCTTCGATGGTCCACATTTCCCGCTGAAGATCCCAGAATGTAGCACCACCGATTAGTCGTTGCTGTAATCCAAATCAGTTCCAATTACCCGAAGTCAACCAGAAAGCCAAACCTCGTTTTCAAGTTGTTCTCTCATCTGATTGATTAGCAATCTATACTTGAAACTCAGGCTGCGATTACTCACCTCATCCAACTCCATCAGAACATAGGTATGATTCGGAGGAAGGCTTGATGAGATTAGTCATGATTCTCATTATGTCTTATGAGTAGCGAACGTACTTGGTGACTTTAGATAAGACTTCGGTGGCTTTTTCCCAATTATCTTGCCGAGCTAACCATCTGGGAGATTCATTACAGAGTAGGACACCGAAGAACAGAGAGAGGGCAGGCAGCGCTTGAAGAGCGAGAGGCACTTGCCATGCGGCATTCGTTTTGTTGAGGGGATGGAAATTTTTGTTGGTTCCCTAGAAACCGGCACCAGTCAGGACTAAGTCCATTCTCCCCACGAACTCCTCTCGAATATCCTGCAGATGCGAAGCAATGTGTGTTCCTGGACAGAGGATAATTGGCAAGGATACTGACATAATTGATCCAGAAACTAAGCATGGTTCCTGACACATATTAGCTAGACTGCTTGAGCTCGACTAAAGCCTCCGAAACACACCTGTTGCAATAAACAGCTGATACAATCCAGTCAAACCGCCACGGATGGCACGGGGTGCATTCTCGCTGACCTATAAATCACATCTCAGCTCAAATTTCATCCTTCGAGCGAGACAGAAACTTACGTAGAGAGGAGTAAGCATGCTTGCAGCACCCACACCAAATCCAGCAATAAGTCGACCGAGGTAAAGTTGAGTCCTGCAGACGGTCAGCATCTGTTTAATGGTCCTAATGGAAGCCAATACATACAGAGCCTTCATACTCGTAGCTTGGATGATAATGCCGACCATCGTGATACCGGATGCAATCAATAAGGCGGGCTGATGGCATTTGTCAGCGCGAAGGCTCATTTGTGTGAAAGTGATAATACCCTCCGCCCCCATCGATCAGCCACATAGTATGCGATCAGAGAACCGAAGAAACATCCCGCTTGAAGAACGCTGACGACTGCAAATTTTAGTGTCGGGTGAGAAACGACAGTAGGTTGATGTACTGTTACTATTGAGAGTAGAAGCCTCTGCAGAAGTAATTGTGAACTCCCTGGCATTCATTAGCACCAAGTACATCCAATGTTGCAGTTCAATTGAGACGCACTTTTTGAATGCCGGCATGACAATAATACCTCCAATGGATCCAATATCTTGCACCTTGTTTAGCAATTTTCATCTCATTCGAGGCACAATAACCCACCCCATCCAAAAAGCATGCCTCCGAAGCAAGCTGTGGTATATTAGCTTTACTCAAACTTGTGGGTATCTTCGTGTGAGGTAGACCTCAATGGCAGCTCCGATGACCGCGATTTGAGGCAGTTCCATACCTGAGCATGCTTTTTTTGGTAGAAGTCAGCAACTGTCCTCAGTACTTTGATTGTATTGGAGCTACGAGTAGGGGAATGAGGTCTCAGAAGTGGAAGAAGCAAGAAGCTAGTGATCCACAAAGAATTAAAAAGAACATACCTAATGCAAAAACTCTCCATCCATAAATCTCAACAGGATCACTGCCCGCGATCTCAGCACTAGTCACCCGCCAACAACAAACTCCAAAAATACTGACTTTTTCATCGCATCATTTCTAACAATGTGCTGTAATAACCCCATAATGACGATTGAATTCCTGCAACTTCAGGTCCCGTTGACCGTTCTGGAATTCCGTGGATGTTGCCGAATTGAATGAACAAACTTTGCCTTCAAACCTGGGAAGTCGAAGATGTATTTCGTGGCAGGGTATCGAAGTGGGCGTCGAAAGTTCAAATAAACAGAGCTTCAGGACAAAAGGTATATATCAGGATACATTGTAGCCTACCTGAAAAAAAATCGGATCCCAAGACGGGTAAATTTCACCCTGCATATCACCCGCCGAAATGGCAAACCTACCATATTAGCCGTGTAATCGAGGGGTAGATAGACCGGGCTTCCACGCCGGGTTCAAGGGGACCGGCTCTCCAGAACGCGGGGCTTCAGACAACCTAGCCTTTGATTAACGCGATTGCCTTCGCGCTTGCAGATCTCTTCAAAGAGGATACGACGCAATTAGATTTGATTGGAGCAGATATGATGATGACCGATGCCGCATGTGGTGACCACCGCGCATTGACTGAGCAAACAACATGGACCTCAAGCGTCAAAGTATCCATGACTGAAATCTGGATAAAGTACCTCTTCGGATTAATTGATTTACCGTGGATCTATCCGAACCTCGTTGGCACTAGGTGTAACAGCGTAGATGAAGCGGACAGGCAGCATCCAATCGAGAAGTAATAAGAATTGAACAAACTGCATAACCTGTGAGTCTAATCAGCCACGATCTCGAGCAATAGGTTGCAGAGCGTCCATTTTGGGAAATGACTGAATTGCGGACCCTTTGGCAAGGCTGCATGGGGGACATCGGTCGCACAGGATCTGATCTGAGTCGTTCTCATTGATTTCAGCTATCTTGGTCGATGTGTTACCTACCATTCTCCTTGAGCATGTGTGGTGAGGCTCACTGTTAAGGAAGCAAATCATGTCGACCAAACCACGCTCACTGAGGTTGACTCCCAACCCGGCACAGAATGTGGATTATGAATTGGATCAAGACGAGGTGTGTGAGTTTGAGGTTATTATTGTGGATGATAACCTGAGAAGAATATGCCGATTAATTTTCAGTTGTTAGTTTCCGACTCTGTCACTCTGGCTTATCCAATGTGCCCAAAAATACCGTCCTCATCTTCAGCATCGACTCGAAGATATCTCACTCTCCAACCATTTTGGTGTCACTGGCTTGGTATCCCAACCATTGAGATAAGTGGACGGACAAACTCCCCCCTTCGACGGCTTAGCATAAATGGCTGTCACGAACCAGACAGTCTCCCCCTTCTTCAACGTTTGCTGTAGAGTCGGGATGATAGTCCGGCTTTCGACGAGATTTGAATTCGGATCAGCGTTGACGTGTATAGCAGTTCGCTTGGTATCAGCCTCAAGAGCAGCGATCCCCACGGCACCTTTCGAAACGGCGAAGGCACCGATTGCGCCTGGCGAATAGCCTTCGGGGGTGTTGAGATCGTAGTTGCCGATGATCTTGGGCATTGTCCCTTCGCATTTCTTCGGGTCGTAAAAGTCCAAGTATCGGCTATCGGGTACTCTCTCGTTACAAATGGCAAATGATCCATCTGCGGTCATCACTTCACGGCCAGCCTCGATTTTGTGCGCTCGAAGGTGCCAATTTGGTGTGGCTTCAACAGATGGGACGAGGTAGGTTTTGATGGTGACATCCGGAAATGGTTTCCAAATGGATTTCAAAACTGGTAAATCCTCGCGAATCTCGATCATAGCCACCTCACAAAGGCGTCGAGTCTTCCAGATATCTCCGCCATCATCTGATAATCCTAACTGAGAAGCTAGAGCGAACTGCTCGAGCGTAAAACAACCGGTTGGTACAGAGTATCCATACGCACTGCTGTAAGCAAAACCACCGTACTTGGCATGTGTCCCTTTCATCGGATAACTGCATGCCTGACCGGATGAGAGAATGAGTCGGTGACCACCAAGATAGCTAATGATGTGGCCTGGATGTTTCAAAGCTTTGATTTTGGGAATCAAGTGTGTTGGATATGCCTCCTCTTTTGACGTCCAGAATGGATGATCTGCAGGAGCAGCTAAGCATATGAATGCCAAACAGGCCCACATTGGGCTTTGAGGGGAGTTGTAGTTCTCTGCCATGTACATGTTTGAGAAACAATAGCCGATTGTCAGAGTACCGGTCGCACTCCATATTTGATTTTGAGTCTGCCACCACCGAAAATTCCTCAGCAATAATCCTTTCACGATTCCCCATGTCAAAGGCGCTGGAAGCTCAATATCAGCGTATGCACAAGCTCCCCAGAAACCGGCCATAGCAAATCGATAGCCAACACTGCGGCCAAATGGAGTAGCACGCCCTTCTTCATCGAAATAGTGTACAAAGTCCAGAGCATAATCTTGTGCTCTCTTCTTGAACTCCGCTGCTTTCTCTGGGTCGTCCTTCTCGGCAAGCTTCGCATAGAGCAGCTGCAAAAATTGAATGGCAAAGCTGCCGCTGTAATAATCCTGCTGCCAGACCCCTTCTGGTCCATCATTGGACCATCCTTCGCCACGAAAGAATGAGTTCAGGTGGATGATGTCCTGCTCGATCTTCTTTTGAGAGTATTTTCCACCGTTCTTCTTCAAACCAAGATTCGCAAATACGCGGAACCAGAGCCAATTCGTATTTGGCATGCTGTATCCCATCAGTCCTACTCAGAACATCAGGTTATCTGTACTTACACCTTCTCATTAATCGAGTTTCCAAGCCACCGCTCAACATTGCCCTTCTCCTTCTCGGAAAACGAATGCCAAAATACCGGAGCAACAGCGAGCGTAAACCCCAACGGACACATCTCCACCATTCTCTGATCATTATCTCTCGGGTCACCCCAGTATTCCGGGTTCTCAGGGTCCGTCCCTGCCTTCAAGCCTTCAATCCACCATTTCGTTCCATGATATTCCCCACCACCAGCCAGCAAACTCGACAGCGCCCACAATGGTCTGCATATTCCCTCGATCTCCGCAGCCGTGTTATCAAACCGTACTGCCGTACCACCAGGGACCCTGACTCGAGCTTTGTTTGGCGAAAAGTGGGGTTCCAAGGGATCTAGAAGCGTTTTCAACAGCTCTTGTACGCTCGCTCTGTCCGTGATATCAACTTTGGAGAACGGGTGAACATCGGTGTACCCTAGAACTAATTGTTTAACACTTTTACGGGAGTCTGTCGCCATAATTGAAGCAGAGAGAGAGATCAGGAAAGGAAACGCAGGATGGAAGAAGTTGGCTGGTTGATACTTATCTGAGAATGAAACCGCCTGTGGACGCGTTGGGCCAACAGCGGATCAGTACAGTACCTTACACATGGTGGAATAATGTTTCATAGTGGGGTTTGATTGAGGGGTTGTGGTGAGGTACCGACGCGTTGCTGGCGGCTGCGAGAATAGCCTGAATGCTGCGTCAATATTCACACACCTTGTGTCGATTGTTCCACACGGAGATCCTGTGGGCACGTGATTCGCTCCCCCGTCACGCTCACTTAAAAGTATATAACCTCCTGCCCTCGCAGCACAACGATAACATCATCGACTTTTCTCGGAAAACGTGTGTTTTAAACATGTAATCTGGCTTATTCGACCTGAATACTCATATTCTAAGTCCTCTCCCTGGCCTACAGGCCCCTATAGGCCATTTCTAGACACGTCACGCCCCTAGAATGGCCTTCCCTATACCCCCTAATCCTGAGTGTTCCACTCACTCCCTCGCCCAAGATCTCACCTACCTGGTAAAGGCAGTTGAAGTTCGCTCTACGGATACCTAGCGGGTCTTCTACCCGATCGCAAATCTCTGGGACTCTTATATATAATCAGATAAGGTCCGAAAGTTCCCTATCTATCTCCGCAAGCCACTCATAAAGCTCTGTATTGAAATTACGGCTATTATAAATAAACACTTCGAGTCCTATATTAAAGGAATCTATAATAATCCTAGCTCCTCCCCTCTCCAAGTGGTCCAACCGCCTATACCTGCCACTTGCCCTAGTCTCCAAGCTATAATCCCTCCTGTTATTTATATTAGTATCACTGTCAGTACTATACCTATTCCCTTGACTAAACTAGTCTAATAAAAGCCTATAGTTAAAATAGTCATTACTCGCCCGGATACTCGACTATTTGTCCGTATAGGCCCCTTCCATCCAGTAAGGGCAGTAGGCTCCTTTATACTCCTCACTGCCCTTAAATAAGCCCTTGGAACGGACACTTCCCTGTTTAAGAAAGTCCTTGCAATTCCCTCCGGTTACACTCTCTATACTAGTTCTCCTAAAGACTTAATTACCTTAATATAATATACAGTCTTAATAGGTAATAAGATTTCCGATTATTATATAGAATACTTATAATTATAGATTTTATATCAGTTAATAAATATCCTATAATTTATTAGATTATTTAATCCCCTCTTCCAGATCCAAAATTATATAATTATAAGCGAGATATTATATTCTACTATTCAAGATATTACTGGCCAGTAGTCTATCCACTTTACTAAGACCCTTTCTAATAAAGAGAAAGGTCTTTTTAATTCTAGCTAGATAGTATACTTCCTCGCGAATATCTATAAAGTATTACTAAAACACTTACAGATTCTAGATATAGTAATATAGATTCACAAGATTAAAACTAAATTGAAAACGATCCAATATACTCGCTATTACTAGTAATATAATACTTATATATACACTCACCTATAATACTATAATATATATAATTCTTATAACTATAGTGCAGACTCTCATACCTCAAGTTATAATACTATAGTCCTGTACCAGTGTTCTCCAAAGTGCCTATATTACAAAGGGCCTTATCCGGTAAACGAATTATTTTACTCTTTACGGCCCGTTTCTCTTTACCCGAAAACGAAGTCAGAGATAGTAATAATCCTTAAAGCCAATAAGGTAGTCCGTAAAAGAGTAATTATAATTACTAATTGTATTTACACTCCCGTTACGAATATACTTATAATCTCTTCCGGACCCGTAACACCTACACGGCCTCCTATAACCGTAATGGTCACGGTCCCTTTCACCCTCCCGGCTTCTCGATTTTTTAATCCGAGGTCCCTAAATACTTTCTCCCCTCTTGAAAATGAGGATTAAGCCCTTATTTACAAAATCCCTTATAATCTTATAAGTAAATATAGATAAAGTAATTACTTTATATAAGATTACTCTCTTATTCACAATTAATTTACTAATTGATATTATTCTTATATAAGAGTTATATATCTTTATAGACCTTTTATAAAGGATTATTAAGTTCCATTCCCTTTATAAGTCATTTATACTTATAAATGACTGGATAATATATCTATGAACTATCTCTTATATCTATAAAGGAGTCGGGCTATAAACCTCCCAATTATAATCTTGCGAATCTAGAGATTTAATATTCCTATAAATCCAGACTTGTAATATACTCTCCTTTATAGTCACGAATATCTATAATATTCCTATAAATACTATAGACACGGGAATAACTATAAGAGCTCTTATAGCCTCCCTATAATACTTTTAGCAATCCGGTCTTATAGTAAATGACTTTAATTTCTATTATTCTAATTGGGACCCAGTCCACTATATCCTGTTTGGACAAGTAGAAGTGTTACTAGACTAGTTAGACTCTCATAACTTTGTTTATATAAGTCTTATAGGTATTCCCATATATAATCAAGATAATATACTTAATCTAATCTTCTTTACTAATTCTCTCCTAGTTTATATTATCTTAACTAGTTATTTAGACTCAATTTCCGATTACTATTTCCTTCTTATAATAATCTACTAGAACTTATATATAAATGAGTTAATAAGATACTTTAGATTTAATATTCTAAATATAAATATTTTCAAAAATATATTTCAATCTAGTCTAGTCTATTATCTTACCCTTATAGATATCCTGAATATAATTAATCTAGATAATAAAGTTTTATAAATTATTCAATTATTTCAAGAAGTTTACTCGAAAATAGTAAAACGGATAATAGAATATAATATAGACTAGTTATAATAGAACTTAAATTATAAAATAACCGCAAATAAGAATTATAAGAACTATATACTAGAATTAGTCTATAAACTATAAAATATAATCTATAAAGTTAAAAATGAATATTAGACAATAAAATTAGATTTAATTATAGATTCTATAAATATCTTCCGGATAATTAAATAGTACCAGTTAACTAGTATTTATCGGAGTTCTCTATTTAAGGACCTATTATATCTAAATAATCTATCCGTAAAGTTTATAGAAGAGAAAAGGAAACTATTAGTTATAAAGCTATTTACTAATAAAGTAAAAGTAAATAATATACTATCCGATATATTTATAATTACTATCCATTATATAAACTTCTCTTTTATTATAATTAAAAATATTTATAAAACTATAATAGAAGCCAGTAATATAATTTCTAGAGTAGATAAAGTACTAATAGCTATTTTATAAATAGTCTAGTTATAGATAAATATAAGAGTCATATCTCTCTTTTAATAATATCTACTTTACAGTTACTACTCTGCCTGTTTTCGGATTATAATACTCACAATTATTACTAAGTCAAATAAAGCAAACCGTTTCTCCTCTCGGTTTTATAGACTTATAGTCTTATTCTCAATACTAAATAAAAGTCTCGAATGACTTCTAGTCTACAAGATAGCCTGGTTTACAATCACTTTATAAGTGATAAATAGTTAATAATTTAGTATCTTTCCGTTATAATTATCTGTAAACTTTATAATATACCTTATATATAATATTAAGAAAGTTCTGATATTTGACTATAAGGTCTTATTATTTATTATAGATATAAAGGAAGTCTTTAATATAATCCTTCCAGGTCGATTTACTCTTAGACTCCGTGAATAAGACTAGTCTAATCACCTAGTCTATTAGATATATTCCTTTATTATATAACGGACTATAAGGATCCGATTAGATAATAAAATAGGTCTAGAGATAATAATTTAGTATAACTTATCTTAAGACTCCCTTATCTCTTTAATTCTCTTTATACTATATATAATCTCACTCTTTTGATTAAGTATACTAATATATAAATTTGATTATATAAATAATATTATTCTATTAGTTATTTTTAAGAGTTTATAAGATAATTATAATAGTTTACAAATAGATATCCAAGAGACCCTTTAATAAGAATAGGATAAGGGAATTACTTTTAATCCTAAAAAGTTAGAACTAATTCACTTTATATAATAACGAGTAAATTCACTATTAATTAATAGTCTTACTATTATTACTAGTATTTATATTATATAAGAAGTTACTAGTCCTTTATATTAATTGGATATATTCTTTAATAAGAAACTATTATTCAAATTATATATTTGTATTCTAGTCACAAAGGCCCTTATAGTTAATAATACTCTCTATTCTCTAAATAAAATAATTTATAAAATACTATTAATCTTTTTATAATAAATTATAAAAGTCTATATTCTCAAGAAAGACTATTTTATAATTGAGATTTAGTAATCAAATAGGATTAAAATAAAAAATGAATAATATATCTCAAATCGAATAGACTCTTATTTAGACCTATTAGAAAAAGTAATACTTATAGATATAAGAACTATTCTCCTAGTCTATAAGACTATATAAATTATAACTTTATATAAAGAAGTATACTTATAATTATTAGAGATTGAATTTAATCTTATTATAAATACTTTTATTATAAGAATAGTTCGGTTAAATCTATAATATTCACTTATAGTCTATAAAATATAAGTCTTATAAATAAAAATAAATAATATATACTTTATATATCTTCTATTCTCTCTTCTATAAATAGAATAGGTCAATCTACTTCAAGCCTTTTCGTGAATTATAAGAGAGACTTATACGAATATTTATAAAAGAATTAATACTCTATAAGAATAGATAAAAGTAAAGGTTATAATAGACTTTCTAGAATTCCTATAATTAATACTCTTTAGTAATATTTAAGTATTCTCTAATAGATTAAAAAGCAAGTCTATAGATAGAATTACTGATTACGGGACTATAATTTACTAATATAATCTATAAACTAATTATAAATTAAAGTCCCTTGGTCTATATATAGAGGTCTTTAATATAGAAATAATAGATACTCTCGAGAGTATATATAATATATTTATATTATTGGGAGTCAAGTTAATAATTAACTTATAGGTCTTTTTAGATAATCTAGAAATGGTCTATTATCTCCTTTTACCCTTTATAGACTTATTATAATAGATATTCACAGATTTCCAAGAAGTGATATAATAATAGTCATTATACTAGTGTCTTTTATATACATTCCCGGACACTTTATAGATCCATTGAGTATTAGAATATATTAGTATTCCAAATAATGAGATAATTAATTAAACTATAAAGAAAGGAATTGCTTTCTCCTCACTCTCACGAGTTATATATATACTTGTCTCTCTTAAGAGATTTATAAAAATTAAGGCAAAAAACTCTTTTATATAATTATAGTTTATTATAATTCCGTAAAGTTACTATAATTTTAGTATATAATATATATATAATATAATAGAGTTTAGACTTAAAAGAAAAATACTTGAATGGATATTAATCTCACGGATATATCACGGAGACTTTATAGTATATTATAACCGCTTTTACTATTATAATACTATATTTAATTATAATTATAAATAGTTAAAGTCCCTATTATACTTCTTCTTCTATAAGAAAAGTAATATAAATTAACTTAGTCTAAAAGTATTTATAATAAATAAGATTATATACTTACTAGAGATAATAAAAGGAATCACTACTTTAGTAAACTGAATCACGAGTTTATAGTTCTTTATAAATACTTATAAACTATATATTAGATTAGAGGAATTCTTTTAATCTAGTGTATTATATATACTTATAGTCTTTACTTTTTCTTTTTTCACTTTCCTTATTTCTTTTATATTTATAATAAGTAATAGAAGTGAATAGACCGGGGATAGTGAATTATAAATAAGGGGACTAATTATAATGGAAATAGTAAAATATACTTATAATAGGGAATAATTATAAATAATTATAAAATTGTAAAAATATAATTATATATAAAATAAATTATAATAGTTAAAAGTAACTAGAATTAACTATATAGTCCTTATAATCTATAGTATTCTATAGTCCTATAGGCTCCTTTAAAGTAAGGGTTATAAGTCACTATTTATTAGATATTAAATACAAATATACACACACATATACACACACTTTCTGTTCTTATAATATAATAATAATATTATTGACTTTTCTCGGAAAATGTATATTTTAAATATATAATCTGATTTATTCAATTTAAATACTCATATTCTAAATTCTCTCCTTGGTCTATAGACTCTTATAGGCCATTTCTAGACATATTATACCTCTAGAATAGTCTTTCCTATATTCCCTAATCCTGGATATTCTATTCACTCCCTTATTCAAGACCTTACTCATCTAGTAAAAGTAATTGAAATTCGCTCTACGGATATCTAATAGATCTTCTATCCAATTACAAATCTCTGGGACTCTTATATATAATTAAATAAGATCCGAAAGCTTTTTATTCATTTCTATAAACTATTTACAAAACTCTATACTAAAATTATAATTATTATAAATAAATACTTTAAGTCCTATATTAAAGGAATTTATAATAATCCTAGTTCCTCTCTTCTTCAAGTAATCCAATTGCCTATACCTATTACTTACTTTAGTCTCTAAACTATAATCCCTCCTATTACTTATATTAGTATTACTATTAGTATTATATTTATTCCCTTAATTAAACTAGTCCAATAAAAGTCTATAGTTAAAATAACTATTACTCGCTCGAATACTCGACTATTCGTTCATATAGGCCCCTTCCATCCAGTAAGGGCAATAGGCTCCTTTATACTCCTTATTGCCTTTAAATAAGCCCTTGGAATAGACACTCCCCTGTTTAAGAAAGTCTTTATAATCCCTTTCGACTATACTCTTTATACTAGTTCTTCTAAAGACTTAATTGTTTTAATATAATATATAATTTTAATAGATAATAAAGTCTCTAATTATTATATGAAATGTTTATAACTATAGGTTTTATATTAGTTAATAAATATTCTATAATCTATTAGACTATTTGATTCCCTTTTCCAAATCCAAAATTATATAATTATAAATAAAATATTATATTCTACTATTTAAGATATTATTAACTAGTAGTCTATCCATTCTATTAAAATCCTTTCTAGTAAAGAGAAAGGTCTTTTTAATACTAGTTAAATAGTATACTTCCTTACGGATATCTATAAAGTATTATTAAAGCACTTATAGATTCTAGATATAATAGTATAGATTCACGAGATTAAAACTAAATTGAAAATAATCTAATATACTCGCTATTACTAATAGTATAATACTCGTATATATACTTGTCTATAATACTATAATATATATAACTCTTATAATTATAATATAAACTTTTATACTTCAAGTTATAATATTATAATCCTGTACTAATATTCTTTAAAGTACTTATATTATAAAGGGCCTTATCCGATAAATAAACTATTTTATCCTTTATAACCCGTTTCTTTTCACTCGAAAATAAAATTAGAAATAGTAATAATCCTCAAAGCTAATAAAGTAATTTATAAAAGAATAATCGCAATTATTAATTATATTCATATTCCTGTTACGGATATATCTATAATCTCTTTCAGACCTGTAATACTTATATAGTCTCTTATAACTATAATAATTATAGTCTCTTCTATTCTTTCGACTCTTCGATTTTTTAATCCGAGGTCCCTAAATACTTTCTCTCTTCTTGAAAATGAGAACTAAGTCCTTATTTACAAAATCCTTTATAATCTTATAAGTAAATATAAATAAAGTAATTACTTTATACGAGATTACTCTCTCACTTATAATCGATTTACTAATTGATATTATTCTTATATAAAAACTATATATCTTTATAGACCTTTCACGAAGGATTACTAAATCCTATCCCCTTTATAAGTCATTTATACTCGTAAATAATTAAATAATATACTCGCGAACTATCTTTTATATCCGTAAAAGAGTCGGATTATAAACTTTCTAATTATAATCTTGCGAATCTAGAGACTTAATATTCTTACAAATCCAGACTCGTAATACACTCTCTTTCACAATCACAAATATCTATAATATCCCTATAAATACTATAAACACAAGAGTAATTATAAGAGCTCTTATAATCTCCCTATAATACTTCTAATAGTCTAGTCTTATAATAAGTGATTTTAACCTCTATTATTCTAATTGGGACCCAGTTTACTATATTCCATTTGGATAAGTAAAAGTATTACTAGATTGACTAGACTCTTATAACTTTATTTATATAGGCCTTATAAGTATTCTTATATATAATTAAAGTAATATACTTAATCTAGTCTTTTTCACTAGTCCCCTTCCAGTTTATATTACTTTAACTAGTTATTTAAACTTAATTTCCAATTACTATTCCCTTCTTATAATAATTCACTGGGACTTATATATAAACGAGTTAATAAAATACTTTAAATTCGATATTCTAGATATAAATATTTTCAAAAATACACTTTAGTCTAGTCTAGTCTATTATCTTATTTTTATAAATATCCCGGATATAATTAATCTAGATAGTAAAGTCTTATAAATTATTTAATTATTTTAAGAAGTTTACTTGAAAGTAATAAAATGGATAATAGAATATAATATAGATTAATTATAATAAAACTCAAATTATAAAGTAATTATAAATGAGAATTATAAGGACTATATACTAGAATCAGTCTGTAAACTATAAAATATAATTTATAAAACCAAAAATGAATATTAAATAATAAAGTTAGATTTAATTATAAACTTTACAAATATCTTTCGAATAATTAAATAGTACTAATCAATTGACATTTACCGGAATCCCCTATTTAAGGACCTGTTATATTCAAATAATTTATTTATAAAGTTCACGAAAGAGAAAAGGGAATTACTAGTTATAAAACTATTTATTAGTAAAATAGAAATAAGTGATATATTACTTAATATACTTATAATTATTATTTATTATATAAACTTCCCCTTTATTATAATTAAAGATATTCGTAAAACTATAATAAAAGTTAATAATATAGTCTCTAGAATAGATAAAGTATTAATAGTTATTCTATAAATAACTTGATTATAAATAAATATAAGAGTTATATCCTTCTTCTAATAATATCTACTTTATAATTATTATTCTATTTGTTTTCGGATCGTGATACTCGTAATTATTATTAAATTAAATAAAGTAGATTACTCTTTCCTTTAGTCTTATAGACTTATAGTCTTATTTTTAGTATTAGGCAAAAGTCTCGAATAGTTTCTAGTCTACAAGATGGCCTGGTTTACAATTATTTTATAAATAATAAATAGTTAATAATTTAGTATTTTTCCATTATAGTTATTTATAGACTTTATAATATACTTTATATATAATATTAAGAAAGTTCTAGTATCTGATTACAAGGCCTTATTATTTATTATAAATATGAAAAGAGTTTTTAATATAATCCTTTCAAACCGATTTACTTTTAGACTCTGTAAATAAGACTAGTCTGATTATCTAATTTATTAAATATATTCCTTTATTATATAATAGATTATAAGAATCCGATTAGATAATAAAATAGATTCAGAAATAGCAATTTAATATAATTTACTTTAAGACTCCCTTATCTCTTTAATTCTTTTTATATTATATATAGTCCTATTCTTTTAATTAAGTATACTAATATATAGATTTGATTATATAAATAATATTATTCTATTAACTATTTTTAAGAGTTTATAAAATAATTATAATAGTTTATAAATAAATATTTAAAAAGTCTTTTAATAGGAATAGAATAAAGAGATTACTTTTAATTCTAAAAAGTTAAAATTAATTCACTTTATATAATAATAAGTAAATCTATTATTAATTAGTAATTTTACTATTATTATTAGTATTTATATTATATAAGAAATTATTAGTCCTTTATACTAATTGGATATATTCTTTAATAAAAAGCTATTATTCAAATTATATATCCGTATTCTAGTTATAAAAGCCTTTATAGTTAATAATACTCTCTATTCTCTAGATAAGATAATTTATAAAATATTACTAATCTTTCTATAATAAATTATAAAAGTCTATATCTTTAAGAAAGATTATTTTATAATTGAGATCTAGTAATCAAATAGGATTAAAATAAAAAACAAATAATATATTTTAAATTGAATAGACTCTTATTTAAATCTATTAGAAAAAGTAATATTTATAGATATAAGAATTATTCTTTTAGTCTATAAAATTATATAAACTATAATTCTATATAAAGAAATATATTTATAATTATTAGAGATTGAATTTAATCTTATTATAAGTATTTTCACTATAAGAATAATCCGATTAGATTTATAATATCTATTTATAATTTATAAAATATAAGTCTTATAAATAAAAATGAATAATATATACTTTATATATCTTCTATTCTCTCTCTTATAAATAGAATAAATCAATTTATTCCAAGTCTTCCTATAGATTATAAGAGAGACTTATACGGATATTTATAAAAGGATTAATACTCTATAAGAATAAATAAAAATAAAGACTATAATAGACTTTCTAGAATTCCTATAACTAATCTCTCTAGTAATATTTAAGTATTCTCTAATAGGTCAAAAAGCGAGTCTATAAACAGAATTACTAATTACAGGACTGTAATCTATTAATATAACTTGTAAATTGACTATAAATCAAAGTCCCTTGGCCTATATATAAAGGTCTTCGATATAGAAGTAATAAACACTCTCGAGGGTATATATAATATATTTATATTACCGGAAGTCAAGCTAGTAATTGATTTATAAGTCTTTTTAAATAATCTAGAAATGGTCTATTATTTTCTCTTATTCTTTATAAACTTATTATAATAGATATTTATAGACTTCCAAGAAGTGATATAATAGTGACTATTATATTAATATCTTTTATATATACTCCCGAGCACTTTACAAGTCCACTGGATACCAGGATATATTAGTATTCCAGGTAATGAAATAATTGATCAAGTTATAAAGAAAAGAATTACTCTCCCCCCACTCTCACAAGTCATATATATACTTGCCTCCTTCAAGAGATTTACAAAAACTAAAACAAAAAACTCCCTCATATAGTTATAGTTTATTATAGTCTCGTAAAACTACTATAATCTCAATATATAATATATATATAATATAATAGAGTTTGGACTTAAAAGAGAAGTGCTTGAGTAGATACTAGTCTCACGGATATATTATAGAGACTTTATAATATATTATAATCACTTTTACTATTATAATATTACACTTAATTATAATTATATAACACTCCGAGACTGTCCCCTATAATATCCGATACTATAGCACTTGAGGCCCCTGTAATATCCCATATAATAGTATACTCGAGACCCCTGTAGTATCCTATATAACAGTGCACTCGAAATCCCTGTAATATCCCATACTATAGTATATAGCCTACCTGTAATAATCAGGGTAAATATTACCCCGACTTGTATATATAGCTATCTCTCTTTCTCTCTCTCCTTCTCTTCTTTAACTTTAGATCTTTCGTTTATAGACAATATCTAGGAAATCCGGATATCACGTCACACTTAGCTTATCCGTACTCTTATCTCTTATATACTATCACATTATCTAAAGTTCACTTACCTTGCCTGAAAAGGCTTTTATAATATCCCTACCTTTATTTTCAGAAGTACTTGGAAATATTAAGACCAGATCCTTAATATCCCAACCGTAGTACTCTTTAAAGGGAATTGAGAAGATTCACACTATACAAGACAATCTGGATACTAACAAGAGTTGAGTAACTCCTTTCCATTATCTAGGGAACAGGGTTCCCTCTTACTAATCTTTATACATTATACGAGATAATATCTAAATATCCCCAGAAGGCTAGCGGGCCTCTCTAATCCCTAAAGAATCCCAGAGTCACAAGTAACGGACAGAATAACCCTGATACCCTTCAAGACCTTACCGCTTAATAGTACTAGTAAGAATCCGATTACAATAATACTCCGGAAGGTTCCAGTTTATAGATACTATATAAGTAAATTCAAATACTCGCCCGGAACCAATCGTGAACTGAAATACTCCTGGAATAGTTACTTATAAAGATTACAGAATAAGCCAATCCAAGCTTCCAGGAATAATACCCTGAGACCCCTTTCCGTGACCAAGATAGGGATACTCCAGATTTAATAGTTACTAACCAGGCCTCTGGCCAATAATACTCCAAGAAACTCCCCGATCCGGTTTTACTCTCAAACAGAAAGGACCCAATATTCCTTAACTGGAAGTTCCAGATCCAGGGCAAATTCCGAACTAATACTGACTATTACCAGGATAAGGAGAACAAAATACTTTACTTATTCAATTATACGAGCAGTAATATCCAGAAGCACTTACAGTCCCGGTATAACAAGGACTCTCAGACTCGTTTCGTTATAGTAAAAGAAATACTCGATTACCTGACTTCTATTTATATTAATCCCAATACTATACGAGAGGCCCGGTATGATTATAACTCCCTGCTAATAAAGTCAAGCCAGTCCTTTTCCGAGTTCCAAACCCAGTTCCTACACCTAGCCGGTAAAGCTCAAGTCCCACGTGAAAGTCTACGGATAGATCTATACGACCGGGTAATTACCGTATTCCAGAAAGGGATCGCCCCTAACTTGAGACTCTTGCCAATATACGGAGAGCTAGTAGTAGACCTTGCTTCCCTGGATACGGAGTTGAGACGGATTGCTATACGAGAGGACCGCCAGAGACAGTTTCGGGAAAGACAGCCTGCCAGGATACACGCTACTGCCAGTATCGGATCTGTCCCCGTAATAGTAGTCACTCTCAAGCCCACGACTACTATCTATAGCCCGTTTATACGAGCCAGGAGTGAGACGCCACGGACAGAACCACGTCAGCCAGTGCCTGCCGATATTACCTTTACTTATTTCAATTATAACAAGTCAGGCCACATGGCCAAGGAATGCCCTGAACCACGAAGAGAAGACCTCAAGGAGATCGAGAAGGAACTAGAAGAGTCGTGCGATAAGTAAGACGAGGATTCGGGAAAAGAGGAACTCTAGGACAAGACTCCTATCTAGAGTATACGATTAATCTATTAAAGATTAATCTGAATCGACTTATAGGAGGCAGACACTTTATATTACCTTATATAATATCAAAGAATGGATTTTATATACCCCTAACTACCCTTACTGACTCTGGAGCGAATGGCTTTGTATTTATTAATATGGCTTGTATTATTAATATTACGAAGTTCCTTAATCTCAAAGTCCAATCCCTCATATGACCTATCGGTACTAAAGGATTCGACGGACACTAAGGCAAGCCTATTACTTATATCCTTACTCTTTATCTTTCTATTAACGGCCAATACCAAGAGAATATCCCCTTTCTGATCCTGGATCTAGGAAATTATAATATTATCCTCGGCCTTAAGTGAATGGCCTATTTCAATGTGTGACTAAACTCACGAGACAAGCGGCTTATATAGCCAGATAACCCTGAGTATACGAACACTTCCTCTTTCCAAAGAGAGATCCAGGTTTCTAGGAACTCTCTCAAGCCAAAAAAACCCGATCCGGTATACCAGCGGGATACTTCTACTAGGGACCGAGCTATAAACCTAGAGGAGATACGTGACCGCTCGAACCGCTCCCAGCCTGTAATATCAGTTATATTACAGTGTACTGAGACGCCTATAGTATCCGATATTACAGGTGATCATCGCATTGAGATGCCTATAATATCCGATATTACAGGATACTATAATACCTGTCACAACTCCATACTCGAGAAGCGAAACCCTGGACACAAGAGTAATAATCGAGTAGAACTCAAGACTATAGGAAGGAATACCCACGAGTAGACTATACGAGACCAAATCCGGAGAATATAACAGGAACTGAGTGCCCTAGAAACAACAATCCCATTTCCCAAGCCCGGCTCGAGAAATTCAATCCGTATAACACCCAGCCGATACCCAAGCACTTTAGAACCCCCGGTAACACTCAATATTACTTATATTAGTACCGCCGCATTCCATATACAATCCCGTCATTATAGGAACACTTCCTTCTCGACTAGCCTTTACGAGCTCGATTGTATTATTGACAAAAAGGAAGGTCTAGATAATAATACTACACTCGAGGAGATTAAAGCTAAAGTACTAGTCCAAAGCCAAGCCTATCTAGATATATTCTCAAAGGTAGTCTCTAATCAATTACTCCCATATCGGTCATATAACTATTATATCCAGCTTGAGTCAAATAATACACTTGACTATAGTCCACTTTAATATTAATTAATAGACAAACTCAAGGCTATCAAGCAGTATCTACTTGAGAACCTTAACAAAGGCTTCATTAAGGCAAGTCAAGCTCCGTACACTTTACCTACTCTCTTTGTCAAGAAACCCAATAGCAGTCTATACTTTTATATCGATTTCCGTAAACTCAATCTCTTGTCTCGTAAGGACCGGTACCCTTTACCTCTTATTAACAAGACTCTTGCCCGAATTAGTCAAGTCAAGGTCTTTATTAAACTTGATATCCGTTAAGCGTTCTATCGGATCCGGATATACCCCGATTCTAAGGAATTGACTATCTTTCGTATATATTATAGAATATATAAATATAAGGTACTACCTTTCGGTCTTACTAATAGACCAGTGATATACTAACGGTATATGAATGATATCCTATTCGATTATTTAGATAACTTCTATATAGTATATCTGGATAATATCTTGATCTACTCGGATAATATACTCTCTTATTATAAGTATATGAATAAGGTATTATAATGTCTCCGGGATACTGGCCTTTAGGCAGATATCCGTAAGTATGAGTTTAGAATTACTTATATAAAGTATTTGGGTTTTATTATTAGTATAGATAATATTAAAGTAGACCCTGAGAAGATAGAAGTAATCTATTACTAGAAGGAATCCAAGATAATTAAAAGTATATAATTATTTCTTGATTTTTGCAACTTCTACTACCGGTTTATCCGTGACTTTAGTATTCTCTCTAGATCCCTTTTATAATTTATAAAAGATAATATCCCGTTTCAATTTGATTATATCTGCCGTAAAGCTTTCCAGGAATTCAAGAGGCATTTGATAGAGACCTCTATTTTCTGTTACTATAACTATAATCTGGAGACTATACTTGAGACTGACATTTCAGACAGAGTTATCGCTGGTATACTCTCGTAATTATATCCCGATAGTAACTGGTATCCTGTTAGTTACTTCTCAAAGACTATAGTCCCTTCCGAACTTAACTACCAGATCTATAATAAAGAAATACTTACTATTATACAATCCTTTGGCTATTAGAGACCGGAACTACAAGGTAACCCTTAACAGGTTAAAGTCTATACAGATTATAAAACTCTTGAGTATTTTATAATCACGAAATAACTAAATAGCCACTAGATACACTGGGTAGAACTATTAGTAGAGTACTTCTTTATAATTATATATCGGCCAGGGAAAGAAAATACCAAAGCAGATATCCTCTCTAGAAGAGAACAGGACCTGGAACCTTCCGGGGAACTCAAAGCTTACCTTTATACAAAGGCCTTACTTTAACCGGATCAAGTGGACCCTCAGATCCAGGAAGCTATGGAACTGTACATTCTAGATCCAGTACTACATGAACCGGCTCAGCTCGTCGATTACCTACTTACTGCCAATTGTATAGTAGGCTCCTTATAGGCCTTGAGAAAGTAAGTTGAACGGGGAGAGGGAGGCTTTACTCTTGCGGATAGATTACTCCTCAAGAACGGACAGCTAGTTATACTCACGGATAGTACCGATAAAGCCTTGATTATAGACCTGATCCGCGAAGTCCACGATCAGATCTTCTCTACTCACCCCGGACAATCCAAGACTGCTAGGATTCTAGGCCAGAAGTATTACTGGACAGGACTTAATACTAGTATAGCCCAATATATATAGAACTATTACCCTTATAAGAGAGTATATATGTCTAGAGATTATACACCTGGACTGCTATACTCCTTGCCAGTCCCCAATTGCCCTTGACAACACGTTATTATAGATTTCAAGTCCTTCCCAATCGACAAGCACGGATATAATACAGTATATATCGTGATCAACCGGTTAAGTAAGTAAAGCACCTCTATCCCTTGCTATAAGACAATAACTATAAAGGATATAGTACAGTTATATATATTATATATTTATTACTATCGTGGAGCCCCTTAGACTATTATCTCAGACCATGGATCCCAATTTATCTCGGATTTCTGGGACGAATTCTATTATATCTTGGACATTTAATTTAAATTATCTATTACTTTCCACCTCCAGACAGACAGATAGACAGAAGTAATAAACTAATACTTGGACCAAAGGCTCCGGCTATTTATCAATTATTACTAAGATAACTGGTCAGAACTATTACCTATTATAGACTATATACAATTAATAATACTACACGAGAGTATTGGAATATTGCCCTTTAAACTCTTGAATGCCTACCCCCCTCGTATATCCTTTAACTGGCAGATACCAAAGACTAATACTACCAGGGAATGCCTAAATAGGTAGGAGATATAGGAGATAGTCAAGACCCTTTAAGATACTTGGGAAACGGCCCGTATAATTATAAAGTAGGTACAGGACAAGAAGTGACATGATGTCAATCTATATTATAGAATACTAGACTTTAAGGTCAAGGACAAGGTCTGGGTATTAATTAAGAACTGGAAGATATAAAGGCCAAGTAAAAAACTGGACTATTAAATGACTGGCCCGTATAAGATTATATATCAAGTCGGATATTTGTATAAAGTCAAGTTACCAGAATCTATAAGAATATATTCTGTATTCTTAACGGATAGGTTACAGAAGGCTATAGATAATCCACTATCCGGATAATATAATGAATCACTATTCCCAATTCAAGTTATAAACAATAAGGAATGGGAAATAGAGGAGATAATCGCTATATAGAAGACCCGCAAAACCCTATTCTATAGGACTAAGTGGACCGGATATAATAACAATCCAGAGTAGTATCCGGTAATTGACTTTAAATATATATTCTATAAGTTACGGGACTTCCACTTGGCAAATCAGAACCTGCCAGGGCTACCGGTACTCTTAAATAACTGGATTCGGAAATGGGAGGAAGGCACTGAGTTATACGAGGAGTTAGAGGATAGTACTGAAATAACAGGAAGCTTGAGGGCAAGCTTTTTCAAGAGGGGGGGATAATGTGACGCTCCAAGACCGTCCCCTGTAATATCCGATACTATAGCACTTGAGGCCCCTGTAGTATCCCATATAACAGCGCACTCGAGACCCCTGTAATATCCCATATAACAGTGCACTCGAAATCCCTATAGTATCCCATATTACAGTATATGGCCTGTCTGTAATAACCAGGGTAAATGTTGCCCCGACCTATATATATAGCTATCTCTCTTTCTCTCTCTCCTTCTCTTCTTTAGCTTTAGATCCTTTGTTTATAGGCAATATCTAGGAGATCCGGATATCACATCACACTTGACTTATCCGTACTCTTGTCTCTTACATACCGTTATAAATTACAGATAGTTAAAGTCCCTATTATACTTCTTCTTCTATAAGAAAAGTAATACAAATTAACTTGATCCGAAGATACTTATAATAGATAAGATTATATATTTACTAGAGATAATAAAAGGAGTTACTACTCTAATAGACTGGATCACGAGTTTATAGTTCTTTATAAATACTTATAAATTATATACTAGACTAGAGGAATCCTCTTAGTCTAGTATATCACATATACCTATAGTCTTTATCTTCTCTTTTCTCACTTTCCTTATCTCTTTTACACTTATAATAAATAACAGGAACAGATAGACCGGGAATAGTGGATTATAGGTAGAAGGACCGATTATAACGGGAATAGCAAAATATACCCGTAATAGGGAATGACTGCAAATAGTTATAGAATTGTAGAAATATAATTATATATAAAACAAATTGTAATAGTTAGAAGCAGCTAGAACTGACTATGCGGCCCTTACGGCCCATAGTGTCCTATAGTCCTATGGGCTCCCCCAGGGCAGGGGCCACGAGCCGCTGTCCGCCGGACATTAAATACAGACACACACACACACAATAACCTCCTGCCCAGACCCTCTCCCCGAAACACCCTTAAAACACCCAGCCACAACTCGCAAACAAGCCACGAGACGAGGCAATCGGAGGCCGCGTAAGGCCGACGATTGCCGAGACTGTCTAAGGCTCCCAGGACTCCCAGTACCCCGTAATCGCAACGCCCTAGCACTCCTAGTAAGTGCAATACCCAGGAACGAGGACTCAGGAACAAAACGCCCCGCAAGTAATAAGTACAATATCCAAGAACGAGGATCTAGGAACAAAACGCCCTATAAGCAGCAAGTATAATATCTAGGAACGAGGATCCAGAAACAAAACGCCTTATAGACAGCAAGTATAATATCCAGGAACGAGAATCTAGGGATAAAACGCCCAGGGATAAAACGCCAGGAACGAGGAACAAAACGCTAGGAACGAGGATCCAGTAGCAAAACGCCCTGTAAGTATAATAACTAGCAAACGAAACGCCCTTTTAGCACTTAGGGCATAACCTATAGGCCCTGCTCCCTGTAACATTCCCACTGCACCAGCACGCCCAGAACTCGTGCTCGCCGCTAGTTGGGGGAAACTAGCAGAGAGGTGCAGAATTTCTTACTTTTTTCTTGATCTGAGGTATTTCAAACAGTTGTAGAACAGAGTTATAATACGAAGCAAACAGAGTAGTGCTAAAAGTCTACGGTGAGTCGCAATAGTTTGACCAAATAATGACGAGGCGGTATTGCTTTGTTTACTTGCCGAAGGTTGCAGTTACACTGTCAAAAATAATTGTGTTTATGTTTTTAGCCGGTTTTCCCTTCTAGGAGAGAAAGGGGAAGGTCAAAATTGATTTTCTCGGGCACATGCTTAATTTCTGTTACCTAGCTGAAGGTAATTATCCTAGCGCCTAGTGGCAGCATGCCCAGATTTTGTGTAATATATTTTATCAAATGTCTCAGATTATCTCCCTGGTGTTGATATTCCTAATCAAAGTCCCCAAAGCATATGCAAGTGTTAGAACCGCAGTGACCTCTAGAGAGAAAGAATACTTTCGCCATCTTCAAGAGAATGGCCAACTCATTCACCGCCGCGTCTCTGCTTCTTCTTGCTCTCAGCAACCTCGATTTCCTCCTCCAATGCGCGACGTTCTCGCTTCAGCCTTGCTATCCTCTCCTCCATTTCAATGTCCTCTGCCAATGCTTTTGCCCTTGCCCTCTTTCTCTCCAGCCCACTGTCGCCGATATTCTCAATCGCTGTTGGTGTGGGTTCGCGATACTCTGCAATTCTGGCCAGAATGGGTACCGGAGCTGGATTCGGAGTTGGAGCCGGTGCTTCAATATCAATTGGTTCATTCTTGACATTTATCTCCTTCTGGACAGCGTCGCCATCTTCGACCTTAACGGGTTTCTTTTCGGGTTGTGGAGAAAGCTTGGCGCTGGAAATAGGTTTCTCCTCTCTCTTGGGCTTTTCGTCATCCTCATCGACAAGAGAGATGATTTCTCCGTTCCGACTTTCATACTGCCGTATGGTATCTCCTCGCTCGTAAGCCTTTTTCGATTTCTGCATGAGAGCCAGGTACTGCAGATTATAGACTCAAGAGTCCAATGATGCGTCGCTCTTACCCGCAAGCTTTCAAATGCTTCCTCTTTCTCCCACTCCGACATCTTAGACCATGCCCGCCATTCCTTCGGCTCATCCTTGCCTCGTAATTTGCCAAATTTGGCATGCACCTTGCCAGTCTTTTCTTCAAGGGCACTAAGAACATGCTCTTTATTAATATGTTAAAGTTCTTTCAAGGCGTTCTGGCGCTCGGTTTTATCAAGGTCCTTCCATGCGTAGAGGTAAAGGGGAGGTGGATATTTGATGATGCCTGTCTGCTCGAGGAACTCTTCCGAATTGTTAGCGTTGTTCTAGAGTACCTATAGTACTTTGAAAACTTACCTGAAGTTCGATAGTAAAATTTGAAGTAAAAGTTTCTATCTTCGATCGATTCATCCTCTGTCCGAGAAATCGCCGCGGGCGACTTGGCAACAGTTTTTGGTTGAATGTCCTCAGTAGCGTCGCGAGTACCTACAACGAAGCTGCATCGTTAGCGATTTTGCGCAATGAAAGAAGGCAAAACCCCCTTACCCAATGGCGTACACAATACCATCTTTCTTGAAGCTATCCTCATCAACTTTCTGAGCATCCCAGAGAAATTGCTGTCTGCGATCTGCACCCACTGAAGACGGTTTCGATTGCGGTGTAAGCTTGGATACGTTCTCCGCAGCTGCAACTTTTCTTCTGTACTCTTTGTCTGTCAATCGCCGAGTCTGCCACCTAAGTTTGAATACTCTGATCAAAAAATGGCCAAGGCTTTTGGGATTGACTCCCATAACGTCAGTTTCATTGACAAGTTTCTCATCTGACAAGTTCAATACTAGAGAAACCAGTCCTTGCCTCGGCAGTCGCGGGAGACCCCGCTTTACTGACCGGATTCAGTAAGAATGGCCCCAACTAGTAAGATCAGCGCTCCACTTGAGGTCGACTCTGCATAGGTACTATTAATCCTCCTTTCCTTGCGATTTCACGTAAGTGCATTCCCATGTATTAGAGGAGGAGTACTTTGGAGAAGAGTATTGGCTACCCTCCAAGCCTCCCGTGAGGCAAAATCCCAGGGACGACAATCCTATGTGTAAAGTCAGGTATTTCTTTCGCGAAATCCATCGACCCTAGCCGCGCGGACGAAATTATTATTTACGTCATTTCGTTGTCGTTTTTCGTGGTCTCCATTCCACATTTCGCTTGAGGCTCGCTTGAGGATATATTCTTAAATTCGTTACCCACCCTCTCGCTCATTAATTGATTAATTCTATACTTTTAAAGAACGCGTAAACCATAACGCCCTGCTAGAAAACGAGCCCTGCCACGCGCTGGAGACGCAACGCCCAGGTCAATGCATTGAGCTTGTTTTGGGAAACGGAGAGTGGGTCACTTGCTTGGTTGCCGTAAACAGCACGGGTTAGTGATTTAGTAGTATATATTGCAAATGGGAGTCTGCTTTAAATAATATTAAGACGTGCCGCGGACGATTTTGACAAGTAGCGCTGAATTAAATAGAGAGGGGAGGGTTATATTTGAGTTCGTCAAGACGGGATATATATATATCGTAAGATAGCGGGGTCGGCACGGTGCAAAGAGAGGGCTGTGTTCAATTATAAGAGCTTCAGGTTTACCTCTCTTCTAAATGTATGATTTTGTAAACGAATCTGTTCGTGGGCGCAAACTAAGCCTCTATCGTTTCCGAGCTCCCATTCTCTATTGGGTTGTTCTAGCGCCAATGACAACCATGAAGCTGGATGCAGTCGCTTTGGCCAGACGCGTGCCACATTCTGTTCTGCGGAATATGCCTTCTGTAGACGCCAAATGCCGTTCCTCAAATCTCCACCGAGGCTGAGGCTGGAACATAAACCGTCTCGCGAGAAGAAACGATACGATAACCGCTGGGGCTGAGGGGTATCAACTCATGATAGTTTGTTTTTCTTAGCACTCAGCCAACCCCTGAATTGTGAGGGCCGAACGTTTATAAGTAGTGGACCCAGACTCGTTGATGGCCTCAAGGCCGTACCAAGTCTCAAGAAAATCATTTGATATACTGGACTCTACTCGTCCATTATCGAAACTCGTTCACAGCCTGCCTAGACAAAATGAAGCTTCTCTCGCTTACAACGTTCTTTCTTGCAACCAATTCAGTCCTTGCTTCTCTCGATGCTCGTGGTAGCCTGTGCACCGATCCGAACGGTGAGGGAATGCAGTAAGTAGCCAAGAATTGCTCGACTAGTCTCCTTTATATACTTCGCACAAGTTTGAATCTATCTAACCTCCAATTCGCAGATGCTACAACACCTGCTCACTCTCCTACGTCGAAGCGCTCCCATTTACTACCTGCGACGGTGAATCGTTTTCTGGTATCACAGCAACTACATCAGTCACAGCCCCAGCCTGCTTTTGTTCTTTGCATTCTGGCAATCTAGGGTAAGAATTAATTTTCTTAATAGAGGCTTTTCCTCACTCTGAAGTTAGTTATGTTGCTAACCTATATTTCTTCCATTCAGATGTATCAATGAGTGCTGTCATGATCCAGACTATGCCTATCAGGAGTCTTCGATCTTGGCGGCTTACTGCGGTGGGCCGGCCGTTGCGGCTGTGGCTACAGCTGCGGCGACTACAACTGTTGGAGGAGATACGCCAGCAAAGACAACCTCTGCTGGAGGTGCAGCAACTCCTACTACAACAAAAAAGCCTAACGCGGGGTCAAGTATGGCACCTGCGCCTTTCGTGTTAGGAGGAATATTGTCGAGTGGGTTACTATTTGTTGGGCTGTGGATGTAATCAATCCAAACCTACCGAATTATGCGAATAGATGATCTGTTGTTGTAAACATCTGTGACTCTCTCGGGGACAGCTTGAAACACAGGCTGATGATTGGAAAATCTATTATCAAAACTATTGAGATATTGTAGAGCTCTTCTCGCAGCGAGTTGCTCTGGGCAAAGCGTGAAGACTTCCAAGGGGCAAATTCATAAATAGCGCCATAGAGGTTTCATGAATAGCGTGGCTACCAGATGGCTGCGAGGGAACTCGATTGTCAAGGCAGACGCGTACCGCTGGGCAGTGTTGCCTAGCGCTAGACATGTCTCACCGGTCGAGGGGACAGTCGGGATGTCTCAGAAGCGCGAACACGTTGAGCAGCTCCTTAGTCCAGAAAAGGATCGTGGGCTGAAAATGGAAAAAGTAAAATTGCGGCTTAGATGTGCTATTAGTACGTGAAACGCCGAATCGCACACGCATAAAGGCTTTAATTTCTACAAGTTATTTGCTGGATAAAATAACATTGTTCATTCGACAAACTTGCGGCGATCAGCCTCGAGGGGGACGGAGGTGCTGACGACAAAGTCCTTCTCCGTGTCGACGCTGATGATTCTGCCGTTCCACTCGGTACCAACGTGTTTGAACTCCTTGGCCGGTTCCTCGACCTTGGGATCGTGGGTGTCGTAATAGGGATCGTAGATGGTATCTAGATCTTCGTCCTCGTCGTCCTCGACGTCTACCCATTCCTTTTCATCGTTGTTCTCGAGGATGCGGACCTTGAACGGCGTGCCAACAGATGTGCTTGGCATCGAGCACTCCATGTTCTTGGTGACTTGGACTTCCAAGAGAACCTGGGCACCATTGACCTCCTTGACGTGGACATTGTGGTACTTGTTAGTATACAACAACAAGAATGGATCTTACACGTACCCAAAAGGAGATTTCGAAAACCAAATCTTGCGCAAAGCATTTTGCCGCCTTCAACCGTAAAATCTGCATACTGCAGCTCTGTTGTAATATCGCTCTTGATACCCCCCTCATGATCCGTGGGTCTACGCACATCTCTTTGCGAGATCGAATTCTTTTATCCTAGGATATAGAGTTTGGCCCGAACAATTTTGAAGTCTTCAAAGTCAAATCCTTTCTTCAAAGTCACTTCAATAGTATATCTGACTCCATCCTCACCGATTATGTATCGATCACAGGACGTGGCCGAGGATTTCTCTCGATGTCCGGTCTTGACATATTCATCGAAATATGTCTTCTCTGGATACCTCTTGATACGAACCTCGTACTCGTCATTGCCGCTCTTCAGAATTGCCATGTTGAAGGCGAGGACAGTAAAATCTGCTTTGAAGTGTGCTGTCAAGTGTTGGTAACTAGGAACTTTTGGAAAAAGGTGACCCTAGGACTCAAGCCGTGGATGCACAAATTTTGGGGGAGCAGGATAAACAAAGTTACCCCAGCTTCAGCTTCTTGCTGTTACTTCGGAAATGACAGGATGTCGCTGTCAAAATCTTAAAGGCTAATATCAAGTTTCTCATGCAGCACGATGTCAAACTTTCTGTTGTTTCTGTTGAGATAAATCAAGGGAAGGACACCTAGTAATTGATTAATGTTGAAGTTCCTTGAGGAAGGTGAGAAGGATCGTTTCACCTTCGTATGGTGTCAAAGCCTTAGACCTTGACTGGACTTCTGCACCGATATATTTGGATGATGGCGGATGCAAAGCTGATATCGTCTTCCCTTTGCGCCAAAACATCGACCTGCAACGAGGCAAGGCGAAGTTAGTACCTCGATGAGGATGCTCTTGCTGGTAGAAGTCGAAGGGTTGAGGTAGTTACGAAAGCCGGTTTGGTGTTGTTGTTGTTGGGAGAAGAGGGAGGTGAATGGGTTGGAAGCGAGATATCTATACAGTACCCCTGAACAGGATACCTATTTTGGGGAGCAGCTCGCTTACGAGGTTACTGTAAATACACGATGCCGCTGAACGTGGCTGATCTTTCCCACCTCCCTTCGAAATCAATTCTACTGCGGAGAAGGGCTTCAGCATGCCAAAACTTCACGCTTGCTACTTAATCGGTTGCTTTACTTAATAGAACAGGTCTGGGAGAAGTACGGTGTGGATTCGGTCCCGGATTTTGTCATTGATTTGTGGGGTTTGGGTTTTGATAATGGAGAGGGTAGAGGGTTTTTGATTTTAGTCTTTAGAGGTGAGGTCAGGATCTGATGATGAGGGTAAACGAATAATCTTCCATGAGGAGGTTGATTTGGGGTTTATTTTTATTTTGTTGATTTGAAGAAGGGGAGGGAAGGGAAAGGCAGGGTTGGAGATTAGTGAGTTGATATGAAGGGAGATCCTTAGAAAGGCCCCTTTAGTGTTTAATTTTCTACCAACAACTCCCTAATAAAGACAGTCTGCTTTGTACTTTTATCGAAAATCGCTGTCTGTCACTCAAACTATCCGTTACTTATTTACTCGTCAGTTATCACTTACCCGTCCGTTGTCACTTTTTCATCTGCGGTCATTATGATGATTATGCCTTAAAGATACTTGGAGAACCCTTAGAAAGCATTTTCCTCGAACTCGAAACAAAGCCCATTAGATCTTCCTCGGAATGCTTGACACGATCATTGTCCTTGACGTGCGTTGGTAACTTGGCTTGAAGAGCATTCCATCGGTGACTTGAACTCGGGGGCGGGGTTGAAGGTGTTATATATCCCCCTAGCCGAGGCAAAATCACTCTCTGATAGGCAGTTCTGGGTACCCGGTCAGTGGCAAGGTTTCTCAAGAACTCTGCACAAAAGCAAGTGTGAGTGAGTCGGGTAGACATGAAAGTATTCTGTTGCAACTTGCACAGTCTTCACACCGCCCTGCTCTTCCAGCAGGGACCTCAGCTCCGCCATCATTTGAACCAAATTGAAACTCCAATCCTTCATCCAACGATCCGCCAAAACAAATCTCATTGCAATGCGTCGCACTTTGAATCGAATAGCAAGTACAAAGGCAAAAAAGGAAGAAAAAGCGAAGTCTGCATGCATCACTCGCCAAAGCATCGGCGTTCCCATCCCAAACGCCGACCTCACCTCTTCCACCAGCTTTCCCCACATCAACACCACAAACCACCCTCCCCATCCAAAATGTCCTTCGACTCCCCCTTACCCCCATACAATGCCTCCGACCCCTCAGCCACCTTCCTAAACAGCTCATGCCTCGACCTTCTAATGATAGAGCTCGTGCCCATGGCCTACCGCATCGTCAACGAGCTCGATACCCCTTCCTCCCCTCCCCCTCTACCCACAACAGCAACCTCGCCCACACAATCGAGAAAGGGAGACGGTAGTTTAAAGAGCGGGACAGGAGGAGCGAACGGGACAAGGAAAATGGATGAAGAAGAAGAGCGAGACGCTGTGTTTTACAGACTAGAAATGCTAGGGTATCGCGTTGGTCAAGGACTTGTGGAACGGTTTGTTTGTCCCTCTCTCTCTCTCCCTGCAAAGTCTTGCCCGGTTGTCCATCATTTTTCTTCGTTTTTATTTTCGCAGAAAAGCTGATCAAAAATATGAAATAAATAGATTTTCCAAAGACCGCCCGCGCTTCACCGACACCCTGGACGCGATAAAGTTCCTCTGCAAAGACCTCTGGATGCTCGTCTTCCGCAAGCAAATCGACAACCTGAAGACGAATCACCGGGGCGTCTACGTGCTCACAGATAATTCCTTTCGTCCGTTTTCGAGGATGAGTACGGAGGCGGGAGGACAGGCGGTGGTGAGGGCGCAGCCGTTTCTGTATTTCCCGTGTGGGATTATTAGGGGGGCGTTGGCGAGTATGGGGATTGATGCTAGTGTGGCTGGGGAGACGAGTGAGTTGCCTGGGGCGACGTTTCAGGTTAAGAGTTTGGTTGCGAAGACGTGAGGGAAAGGGGTGTGAGAGGATTTGGCTTGAGGTGGGTTGGATGTGGGTTTCTGCGAGGCAAAGGATATACACGAAGAGGAAGCGGACAGAGAAAGGCTGGGGGAGTTTGGAGGCGAGATATTTCAGGGAAAGGGGGGAGGAGGGAAGGAACTGTTATGATTGATGATCGATGCGATTTAGCGGCATACATGGATGGCGTTTGGGAGGCATATATGGAGTTCCGGGCAGATGGTCACAGTCCGCATAGTAGAAGCTTGCAAAATAGAAGCAAGGATCACACACTTCACATGACCGCACAAGATCTCAGCGTACCCTTTTTACAGCAATTCATTGCTGATGTAGCCTCCCAAGCCATAATTCATAACTCGTCCCTCAATCCACACCAATCACCTCCTTTCCTCCACCAAACGGACAACGAAAGTGAGAGAGAGACCAGAAACAAGTCCAATTCGCTTTAGCCGAGAACATCGTGTGAAAAAGAGGCATTCATTTATAGCCTATCTAAGTAGCGCCAACGATCAGTGGAGGTCCTACAACAGAAGAGACCATACGATTGCACTTCCCTCTCCTCCCCCTTTCGAAAGGAATTGGGTCGAGCTCGCTAAGCAGAAAGAAATGAAAGACAGCCCATTTTCCAACGCAAGATAGCAGAAGGAGAATAGGGAACGTTTCTGATCTCATTTAAGGGTTCATATGGGAGAGGAGAGAAGGAGAAACGAGTGGGAAGACTACTTTTGGGGTGGGTTGTGCGCGAAGGTGATGCCCTTGGAGATATTGCCCTTCAAGCCTTCTACACAGGCCTTGAGGAGTGTCTTTTCATTCTCATTGAGGTTGCCGAGTGGGTTTTGTGCCTTTTCAGCTCCGGTGGTCTATTTCCGTCAGCAAGATATCAATTGCTGGAGGAGAATACATACGCCTAGCTCAACGGGAACGGAGAAGAAATCACAGCCAGTCTCCTTGGCGATTTCCTCACCACCTGGAATACCTGGGAGATAGACGAAAGTTGGAGTAACGATGCCCTTCTCGCCTGTAAGACCCTTGAGAACATTTTCGGCGAATCTGCTCTTGTTAGAATTTGCTCGACCTCTGGGAACCACACATACCGGTATCCGGCGTAAGCCATAGAAAGAGTAGCAGATCCAAGACCATCCTTAGCCTTGACAACCTCATCACCACCAAATTGCACACGCTTGATCAGATCAGCCAGCTTGTCCTCCGGGATGTTCACAGCGGGTTTTGCTTGGCTGAACAGAGGGACAATAGTCTCTCCCGAGTGACCACCAATGACTGGGATGTTCAAGCTTTGTGGGTTCTTCTCGCCAATGATCTCAGCAACGAAGGTCTCTGCTCGGACAACATCGAGAGTTGTAACACCGAAAAGACGCTTGGGGTCAAAGACTCCCTTTGCCTTGAGGACCTCGGCGGCAATTGGGACGGTGGAGTTGACAGGGTTCGAGATGATGAGAATGTAGGCTTTTGGTGCTACTTCGGCGATGACTTCGATGAGGCCTTTGACGATGCCGGCGTTGATGTTGAAGAGATCATCACGGGTCATTCCTGGCTTGCCTGCTTTCCATCAGTTGATATTCTTGTAAGAGGAATTTGTGCGTACGGGGGATTCCAGCGGGAATGATAACAATATCTGCATCCTTCATTGCGTGCTTGGCTCCATCATCCTTTGGGAGATATCCGGTGATAACCTAAATCCCTCATCAGCCAATTCCTTCCTCATTTATGGATATACGTACAGCGGGTGACGAGATGTGGGAGAGATCTGCTGCGACACCTGGGGTATTGACAACATCGTACAATGCCAATTCGGAGATGAGAGGAGAGGTCTTGAGGAGGAGGGACAATGGCTATTGAGGTCAGCAATGCAAAACAGCTTCGATTCAACGCAACATACCTGTCCAATTCCACCAGAGGCACCGGCGACGACTAGCTACCATCAGCATTACCCCAATAATCTTTCCATTTTATGACATACCGGCTTTGATTCCCATAGTTGCGGTTTCGGAGTTGATCGTATCTGCCCAACAAGGTCAACATTTACCCCGCATTATTGACAATTGCCTCACTCGCCCAGAAAACAGCTTACCTAAAGTGAAAAGTCTAGGATATTCAATAGGCTTGAGCAGTAGGACACGAATCTGCGGACGAGAAGAATTTGCAGGTTAGAAGGAGGTGGTAGTGTTCTGACACCGTGAAACTAGTTGGAGGGGTTGAGTGCTTTCTTGCTGGGCAGCCAAGCGAGAGCGGGGTGGGGGAACCCTCGATCGGGTGGGCGGCTTACCTTGGTGCGAATGCTAAACAGCTTCCTTTGCAACGACGAAGTTTACAAAGAGATGTAAATAGTTCAATGGCAGTAGATTACAGCTTGATCATGGCATTATATATGTACACTAGCACTACGAGGCCGAGGCAGCTGCTTCGGAGAGGATCGGACAAGGGTCCTAGTTTGGCAGCGTTTCTCGCCGATTGTCTATCTTCACATGCGGGAGAACAAGGACAAGGCTGGATATACTTTTATCAGACGTCAGATGGTGTTTCAATGTCTCAAATTCACTAAGACCAAGCTAAATCTCCCATTTTTTGAGAAATTCACGAGTTCAATCAGCCACGACCTGAAAGAATCTGGTCGAGCCACAGAAAATCGGATTTCCATCACATGAGCCACATGGAAGAAATCCATATCATTGCAGAATTCACAGACCATGCCTTGATGACTCCTTGCAATTGCTCTATTCATGACTGACTAGCAAGACCGTCCATGCACCAAACCATCCCTATGCAAATTACTCATTCTTCTCAGCAGCGGCCTTCTTCGCCTTTGCGCCACGCAACTTCTTCTCTGGGGCATCCTTCTTGGGTGTTTGTGACAAACGGATGGCAGATGCACGGGCAACAGCCTCAGCTCGGAGATCAGATCGGTATCCTGACTTTGCGGTGCTGCTAACAATGCCCTTGTAGGTCCTGATTATACTGTTAACATGCTTCTTTGAATATGTATCTTTCGAGGTGTACGCACTTTCTTGTGGTCTTGTTTCCACCGAATGAAACCTTGTTGACAGAGCTTCCTGGTCTTTGTGGGTGCTTCGTCTTCTTGGTGATCAACGTAACTCCTCCCTTGTCGCCCTCAGCTGGCACAACTCCGACAGCCTGTTCTAATCAG
Source organism: Hyaloscypha hepaticicola (assembly GCA_002865625.1). NCBI lineage: Eukaryota > Fungi > Ascomycota > Leotiomycetes > Helotiales > Hyaloscyphaceae > Hyaloscypha > Hyaloscypha hepaticicola. The sequence continues at coordinate 1,474,995 of KZ613464.1, read as the reverse complement.
TATTCCATCTCCCACTATATCTCATTCTCGGCATACCTTGTCGTTGACGAAACCGGCATACTAGACAAGAATTAGCAAATCTTCATTTCCACGTCATTCAGCACACACCTTGCGAGAGTGGACGTTGGTCAAGTTGAGAGGATCACGAGAGAATCTGACGCCTCCACTTGAAGCGCGCTTCACGAGGTAGGAGTTTTGGTTTCCTGTGGTTGATCAGCGCCCGTCTCGATAAATTCCCATCTCCATTTCGCTCTTGTCCTCCCTCTCCCCAATTTTTCCAGGGCAATCTTCCAGGACAACGTACGGACAATCTCCCAGAGCAAGTCCGCAGACACTTGGCTTGAGTGGTGAGTCATGTTGATTGATTTCTTGTTGACAGCGCAATTCGTGATCTTTCTTGGGCGGTTCAATGAACTTGACCTCAAAATTCAAGAATCTGAGTGTGCGACCAATCATCTTTCCTCGGCTATTTCCTAGATTTAGCTGCCACACTAAACCACATCCGCGCGCCTCGTCACCGCATGAAATCGCCCCCAGCCTCACAACCGCTTTGGGTCAGCAGCGCTCGTAACGCATCAACACCAACCATGAGCTGACATCCCTCACCCTGAGGGTTTCACGCGTCAAGTTACTTTCCACCCTCATGCGACAGACGGGATCCTCCTCCTTTCCCACTACTGATTTCAAGCCTCGAGACCCTATATAAGCTTTATCCCCAGCTTCCCGCGGGAAACCGTTTGAGAAAATGAGCTACATACTGTACTCCACCGTGTTCTTTTTGCTCGTACTGTCAACCGGTATGTCCTCCTCACTTATCTAACACCTTTCACATCATAGCTAACGATATCTACAGTCCTATTCCTAACCCGCCCCCTCTGGACACCCCTCATGCCTTCCATCTCCCTACCGTCAGCCCTCCTCTCCTCAATCCCATCGCCCTCCCTCCCCTCCTCCCTCCCCGGCTCCTCCTACCTCTACTCCCGCCTCCCGACCTCCTTCGGCGCCGACATCGAATCCGGTTTCTCTTCTTCCGCCTTCGACCTCTCCGCCAACGTCGCAGCCGGCGATTCCCGCTCAGGACTCGACGTCGACTCTAAACGCGAGATCCAAAAGATCATGAAGAACAGGAGAGTCAACTTCGATGAGGCAAGGAGGATCTTTACGGAAGGGAGGTTTGCGAAGAATGGGATTGGACCTGATGGGAGACCGAGGGATCCGAAGTTTGTTAGTTTTTCGTAGAATATCTGTAGTGCAAGAGATTGGGGGGTAAGGAGAGCTGCTTGGAGAGACAGGATCCTGGACTCCTTGCGATGCACTTCTTCTTTCCTCAAGTTGCTATACCCTACCACGTCATTCTCGACAGACTCGATATCGCGCCACAAGTCGAGAAGCTGTACTTTTACACTACGCACTGGATACCATGTGATCAACGGATAGAAGACTAGGCAGGATTTTTGGAGTTTGGATTCAATATTCATGACAAGCTCAGAAAGCAGCGACGGCTCGGATTTCTTGACCAAGATGGCGGAGCAAGACGAGACAAATCAAGATATCTACTTACAGACAACCAATCAACCAATCAATCAATCAAAAGACTACAGTGCGGAAGGCCCCCCTCCCCCAAAGAAGTTTTTTTTCAATTCTCAACCACCTTCTCAATCCATCTTCAAGTGATCCATCCCATTCTTCAATGTACCAATACTCCACTTTCATACCCAGAACCACCTTTCCCACGATCCCAACCCTAAAGCTTTCACCCTCACCACTCCACCCATCCTCCAAAACCCAATACAGTACATCCCTCCAACCGCTTGCTTACCCACATCAGCCATCACCCTCCACCTCTACGACCATACCATACCATACCATACCAACGCTTACTTCCTTATCCTAACAAAACACATCCCCACCGTAGTACTACTAAATCACGATTTCCTCCCTTTCACCTCCCTTTCACAACTAAAACGAAAGGTAAACTAAATAAACTCTTTTAGATTAGTTAATTAGAGATGACAATGAGGGAAGAGGTAATAATCTTTCCACAGAATACAAATTTCTTTCACAATATTGATTATTGAGTTCTTGTATTATAAGCACTCTTGCCGTGAAGATGCAGTTTGCATCTCCACAATAAGACTCTTTAGTGCTTAAACCCAACCCCTCCTTCCTCTCCTTCCATTGTACCAAAGCTGCCGGATTAACCATAATCCGTCATTTCCACATAACCCTTCCACCTCACAAACCATCTCGCTCCTACTATTTTTAATTGTCCACTTCTTTGTCTTCTGACATCCATTCCTATAAAACGATCTATTCTATCCTCTGACACAAGCAAGAGAACTTAACGTCGGTGCCTGGTTTCCACGCCAGATGGCGGCATTGTGGGATAGAGGTGGGGTGCAAGTTTGTATTGCACGGTTTGTATTGTTTATGATTTAACAATTAACATAAGCTCAATATTAATAACCTCCAAATAAGTCGTAACAAACCTCTACCATTCCTTATTATCAACTCACCATCCTTATCACCCCCTCCTTCCTCCCTTCCCACCTTCCCCTCACACCCACCAATCACTGTACACAATCCCACCGACCAATCCCCCTACTGCCCACCCATAACCACTCCCCTTGATTCAAATCCTTTCTGCCGGGAAGAAACATGATGATGTTTCTGTTGAATGAGTCAGAGCGATTGGAGGAAACTAGGCACTCGACTTCGCTCGTTGATATTTGCCTTTTATATACTTTATTGAAAGAGGGGTTGTGCTCTTCCACGTGGCAATAAGAGAATCCTCACGAAATCCTATCCCTCCCACTATTTACTCCCCGCGCTCCTTTCGCAGTCACGTAAAGACATGTTCCTCTTCCCCCTTTCTATATCTTCTCATTTCCTTTACGAATGTTCCACACCTCAACGTACAATCATTCATTCACATTTCACATTCCTATCCTATTTGCTTTCTACTCGTTCGTTCAAGCAGTGCTGGAACATTGATCCCAGATCACGAAATTTCTACACCTCAAGAAATACTTATTAATTCACATTCACATTCACTATCCTATTTGTTTTTCTATCCCTTCATTTATTTCCTCGTCTTGCTGCCTTACCTATTCTCACAGTCCTCCCTTCATCCCCCCTTATCCACTTACTCACTCTCAATCCAAAGGAAAGCCTACCTTATGCCCACAACAATCCAAACATAAAACAGCACAAAAGAGACTTTCTCCACCTGGTACGCCAGTCCGCCCACCCATACTCCCCATTCCACCTCCACTTTTCAACCTTAAAGTTGGCCCACCCTCCAATTCCATTTGTCCTCTCACGGATAAGGTTTATAACTCCAAATCCTGGCCCTCATATCACCACTACCCGTCGCGAAGCTGCCTCCACTCGGACTCGGCGCCACTGAGATGACAGAGTTCTTATGGCCCTGCAACATAAGCTGCGTATTGCCCGTTCTCGGATCCCAAAACTGCACGCCTCGATCCTTGCTTCCAGAAAGTACCCAGTTTCCGTCAGGCGTAAGAGCGACGGAGAGAACAAAGTCCTTGTGACCTTCGAAGGTCTTGATGCAGCGTCCACCTTTGGGGGCGTTGTTAGGGTGTCCGCCGCGAGGAGCGACGAGTTCCCACATCTTGATTGTTTTATCAAGGGAGCCAGAGACGAGGTCCTTGCCGTTGGGTGCAAAGGCCACTGAATAGACGGAATCCTTGTGGCCGTCTGGACCTTCTAGTCTTTCAACGAGATATCCGGAAGTAGCATCCCAAACTCGAACAGACTTGTCGAGAGAGCCAGCTGCTACGTACTTGGTATCAGGCGAAATTGCGACGGTAGTGACACCGTCCTCGATGGAGAGGGTTAGAACGTTCTGTCCTGCGTCAATGTCCCAGAGACGCACGGTGCGGTCACCCGAGCCAGAGGCGATGGTACGGCCATCGCGGGCGAAGTCGAGGGAGTATATATCTTGCTCGTGGCCGGCAAAAGTGTTGCGGATACTTCGGGAAGCGATATCCCAGACCTGTATCATTAGCATAGCCCAAAATGCAGACTTGATTACTTACTCTGATCAATTTGTCCTCTGCACCGGTAGCGAGATATCTTCCATCGGGGCTGAAGCACACACTTCGGATGTACAAATCACCAACAGCATCAACAGACTCATCCTGCAAGATACAAATCTTCTGTCCAGTAACGACATCGAAAATCTGTGCTGATCTGTTGCAGCCTGTCGCGACATATTTTCCATCATGGCTGAAACGGACACAGCATACCACACTCTCGTGCTGGAGTGTGTGAACCAGATCAACGTCAAGCACACGAGGTACTTCTGGATTGAAAATCGCAAACCAATCATTTTCAACTTTCTTCTGATGTCCTGGCAGACGCTCGAGATCCAACTCCGCCAATGCATTGCCGACTCGGAATTGAGGATGTTGATTGGGAACAGGGTGTCCGACTTGGGGCGACGCAGCTGCTCTTGGGTCGGGAGGGTATGGAATTGGTTGGTTGAGCTGAGGTGTGGCAGGTCCAGGTCCACGGTTCAGAACACCCCTATTCTTGTTAGGACCGGGAGAGGAGGAGGATTGAGGAGGTTGAGAGTACCCATTCGCTGGTCCAGGATATCCACCTGGCTGGAAGGGAGGCTGCTGCTGTGGGGGAGGACCCTGGAGAGGAGGTGGTGGAGGAGGAGGAGGTTGTGGCATGCCATGTTGTGGAGGACCGTGTTGATCCGGTTGAGGTGGAGGAGGCGCAAGACCCGGCGTACCATTTGATCCTGCCATTATTCCTCCGAACAAGTTGCTTGGACCGAGGCCGATTGAGGGTGGAGCTTGTTGAGATGTAGCCGGATTTTGAGGAGGCCCACCGATTCTGGGGGCGCCTGGATTTCCTCCTCGAGACTCAAGCTCGCGGTGGAGTCGTGAGATTTCTTCATCGTACCTGAAATTGTCAATATATACCTTGACCATCGGGGGTTAAGACTCACTTCTGCTTCAAGGCTAGATGTGTCTGCTCCATAGCGTATACCTTCTCCCGCACCATCTGCATCTCGTTTATTTGTTGCGCCACTGGGAGGGTTAGCAAACTAATTGCTTGGAGCTCCGGCTCAATGTAATGCTTACTTGAATGCTCATAATCGGAACTTGCACGAGCTTGGTTCTCGAATTCTGCACGGATGCCATCCAGCAACTCGTTCAGGCGAGCATTTGCACCGCCCGGTGTGGGACCGAGACCACGGTGTGGGTTGTACATTGCCATATGTGGGGGGTTTGTTTTATGAGGCCGTTGAACCCGCTCACTCCAGCACGTCTGCGACTTCGTTTGGATAGGCTCTGGGTGGATTATCGATGGAGTGATGGTTGTGGTGGTTTGCGATGCTTTTGGTGCGCCTCGTCTGGAGCCCACAGTCGTGCGCCAACAGGGCTGACTGGCGAATAGCTGCGTTTGCAACTGTTGCTGCAAGTAAGGAGCTGCAAGAGCTGTTGATCGCAGTGGTTTTTAGACGGGTATGGCTTCAGCGGCGGCTGATTGAGTATCGCCTTGTAGTGAGGCAAGGCGATTGCAAAGATGTGAGGAAAGGATGGTGGAAAGAAGGTTGCGAAAAGCAAAGCGGCGATTTTGAGTTGGGTTCGTCGACCTTGCGGCACACAGCTCGTTTCTTCCCCTAAACTCCCCTTACCCACGCTAAGTCTTGCGGAGCTGTGGTGCTTGGGCTTGGGCTTGGGCTTGACAGGCGAAAAGGGAGAAGATGGGAACGATCCACTTGTTTCGACCGAGCAAAGATAAGGGGGCACCCCGGGGCGTCTATACGGCCACACCTCTAAGTGTGCCGAACGGGCTGGACTGCAACGAGACTGCAAGGGTCCGCCTGGGCAAGACACGTGTGCAAGCCACATCCCGCACTCCGCGGGCCAGACCTATCAGCAATGCAGGGGTGTCTCTATCGCACGCACCACCCAAATCCCCCGCCTCTTTTTATCCATACCGGTCACCCAACACAGCAGCTGTGCGCTAATCAATCCTGCCCACGGCGCATTCGGCAGCGGTGTATGATTCAAGACGGTACGAACCAACACCCTTGATTTGATGGAGGGAAGTTGGTGACGCCTAGAATGGCGATAGAGAAGTCTTTTCTCCTTTCCTTTCTCCAATGATGTTAATGATGTTGCGTTGGTCAAGTTGTAAGTTAAATTATATCATCTCAGACATATCCTTTGTCCTCCCCCAAAGGTCCCCAACAGAAGGCTTCCAGAAACCCTCTTCTTCATCTCCCAGCCGCCCGAACCGCCGCCCGATGTGCATGGAGATGGCCTAAAGCAGGCGTTCGTTTCAATTTCACGCCCGTCTGGCATGGGGTGCAGCACAGCACAGAACAGCACGGTTCATGTCAGACGCTGGAACATGCAGCCTCTGAATCAATCCCGCGCCGCCCGGTCGCTCTGCCTTGCGCAATCGTCTATGTTTATCAAGCGAGGGTAGTCACGTGGTAAGAAGGAAATGGTCCAATACGGAAGTACATAAGTAAGTAGCTCTCAAGCATGGAGGAGATTTAAATGTCCTGCTCCAGAATACTTTTGCTGCTCAAGAGGTAAGCTTGAAGTCTGTTCAAACCACGTGATACACTAAACGTGATCACCTGACTCTCCTTACATCTTGCCGGAGTCCGACATTCTTACGAAACACCTCTAGTCGCAACGGCCATGCAACATCTGAGAACATCTAAGAACATGCCAAGATCTTATCGTGCAGAAAACACAGTGCTTACTACTGGACAGCGCCCCTCCATCACATACCATTCCAACCTATGAGAGAACTTCACGGAGCACCCTTCCACAGCCTGCAAGCTGAAAGGTGGGGTAGAAGTACCTCTTCCGCCAACGGGCGTTTCCATCTTCTCTATATAACTCAGCAGAAGAAATCATACCAAAACCTTCATTCTTGGCCCATCTCGTACTCGCACCTTTGAACATGTCCTGATTTCGGTGGTCCGGAAAGTCACTCAACCGCACGCTAATAATCGACCCACGAGTCTGGCGTCTACACCCGATCAGGCTGCCGTAGGGCCCCTTTTAAAGTTCAGATTGAGGCCTCTGATTCGCCGTCAACCACGTTTCCAAACGCCACGCCAGGCACGCTGATCAATAAATTTCGCCCAGGTCTGAACAGGAGGCAATTAAAATACAACGTCCACCCTCCTTCACGTCTACACTTCCACCTCGCCATCCAATTCAGATTGAACCCATTGATTTGGAGTTCTACGTGTGAATACACCGACTGCCTACGACTAGATCATTGCTCTCCATCTCGACTGACCACTCGCCACCATGGATATCGCCCTGGAGCTCTGCGATACCTACTTCTTCGACTATGCCTACTCCTATATCCTCCCCGCCCAACCTGCGCCCTACCTGATGCAAAATGGCTTCGGAAACTCGACCGTCGAAGCCCTGAAAGTCGCGTCATCATGGCAGTACACGCCTGCGAGCAAGTACCTGAGCTTCACACCCCGAGACGCAGCCTGGATGAGCCAGCTGCCACGAGATAACGCCTACCGCCAATTCATCTCCCTCTTCCTCATCATGTGGTACGTCCCTTTCCCCAACTTATCCTCTGCAATGATGGCTGACAATCTCCCAGGCTCGCGGGCGCCCTCCTCTACTTCGTAGTCGCAACCCTCTCCTACATCTTCATCTTCGACAAGACGACCTTCAAGCACCCAAAGTTCCTCAAAAACCAAGTCAAGATGGAGATCTCGCAAGCCATAAACAGCATGCCCTGGATGTCCCTCCTCACCGCGCCCTTCTTCCTCGCCGAAGTGCGCGGCTATTCCAAGCTCTACGACGCCCCCTCTTCAGCGCCCTTCCCCTGGTACAACCTCCTCCAATTCCCCCTCTTCCTCCTCTTCACCGACATGTTCGTCTACTTCATCCACCGGGGTCTGCACCACCCCTCCCTCTACAAAACCCTCCACAAGCCCCACCACAAATGGATCATGCCAACGCCCTACGCAGCAATCGCATTCCACCCGGTAGACGGCTGGGCGCAATCCATCCCCTACCACGTCTTCCCCTTCGTGTTCCCGCTCCAGAAATTCGCATACCTGGCCCTCTTCCTCTTCATTCAGATCTGGACCGTCTTCATCCACGACGGCGAGTACGTCGCGAATTCACCGATTATTAATGGGGCGGCGTGTCATACGATGCATCATTTGTATTTTAATTATAATTATGGGCAGTATACGACGCTTTGGGATCGTCTGGGGGGGAGCTATCGCAGGCCGAATGAGGAGTTGTTCAAAAGGGAGAGTAAGATGGGGAAGGCGGAGTGGGAGAGGCAGGTTAGGGAGATGGAGGAGAAGGTTAAGGAGGTGGAGGGGGAGGATGATCGGTCGTATGACGAGGAGGAGAAGAAGACGAAGTGAGGTGAGGGAGTTAGGGATCGAGCTGGTAGATTCCCGAGCGTACGGTTACGAGATCGAGCTTCCGAGTTGGATCCATCATGAAGGGACGAGCATAAGCTGCATAATACCGTTGCTTGTTCAGCACAGCAAGTAGCGTGAGCAAGCGGAGGTTGTAAATAAGGCGAGGATTCCCGTTTTCGAACATAGTGCATTTGGCGTTGGGTCGTTTCGGTTCCGGGCACGCTTATTGTAGTGCAGTGCATATAGTTTTTAATACACCGCTTTTTCTGATTCTCTGATCCCTTCTTCTTACACGAGTTCTTATGTAAGGGCTTTGTGAGTTAAGTGCTTGATTTAAGAGGGTAGATTCACTTTATTGTACATGTGCTTCGTGGTATATTCAATGAAATGAGGAAGGAGGAAGGACAGGGAGGGAAGGGAGGGAAGGGAGGGAGAGGGGTATATAAGAACTTCGATAAAGGGAATGATTTTGCAACCACACGATACCGCGTCGCACACGACTTCAGGACGGCGGTCGATCGGTTGTGCTCTCTACCGTATGCGGAGAGTAATTTATCTTGCTTGCTGTGTGTGTGTGTCTGTGTGTATAGTTGTCCCCACAACCTTTGCTACGGAATTTAGTGTAAGGTGGAGGTGGAGTTTGTTGTCAGCTAGCCCCCTGTTGTCATTTCTTAGAATCCGTATCGGGATTTAAATTCTGTATTCCTGCTTCAGTCCACAGTTCACATCACGCACTTCGAGAATTGTTTAAGGTTTGATAGATGTTGGCAAAACGTATATACATATTGTGAGGACTGAAGAGGATTGCTACCCCAAGCGCCATGTGCTGGGATTACGAGTCCACCGTTTTGGGTTGGGGGGTTGTGGAGGGTGAGGTGGTGGGTTATATATACGGGGTCGAGGTTATGAGTGAATAAGGAGCGGTGTAGATGGGGTTGGAGTTAATCCATTAAGGTTAGTGATTTGGTTTAGATATTTCCTAGAGGCGTGGAGGGGGTTATATAAGCAGCACACAACTCCCAAATTATCGAAACTGCACATACAAAGAACAGGGCAGAAAGAGAAACAAGGTCGGGTTCTGCTGTGCATTCAGTTCTGCTGTCTTACTGTAAGGTAATGGTATCGTAAGGAGAAGGTGGAGTGAGGGAGAGTCTTGCTCGCTTCTGTATGGCTCTCTCCCTAGAGCTATGTAGTTTTTGGAATTATAGCAGGTGGTGTGGAGGTTGTTGTCACGTTACCTGTGCCTGTCATTACTTTGTTGTCATTCTTGCTCTCTTATCTAATCACCTCATCGACTTTTCTCGGAAAACGCGTGTTTTAAACGTGTAATCTGACTTATTCGACCTGAATACTCATATTCTAAGCCCTCTTCCTGGCCTATAGGCCCCCATAGGCCATTTCTAGACACGCCACGCTTCTAGAATGGCCCCCCCCATACCCCCTAACCCTGGGCGTTCCACCCACTCCCTCGCCCAAGACCTTACCCACCTGGTAAAGGCAACTGAAGTCCGCTCTACAGACACCCAGCGGGTCTTCTACCCGATCACAAACCTCTGGGACTCTTATATACAATCAGACAAGGTCCGCAAACTCCCTGCCCATCTCCGTAAACCACTTACAAAGCTCTATACTAAAATTACAGCTATTACAAACAAATACTTCGAGTCCTATATTAAAGGAATCTATAATAACTCTAGCGTCACCCCTCCCCAAGCGGCCCAATCGCCTATACCTATACCTATACTTGCCCCTCGCCCTAGTCCCCAAACTATAACCCCCCCCATCACCTATACTAGTATTACTACTAGTACTATACCTGTTCCCTTGACTAAATTAGTCCAGTAAAAGCCTACAGTTAAAACAGTCATTACTCGCCCGGATACCCGACTATTCGTTCGTATAGGCCCCTCCCACCCAATAAGGGTAATAGACTCCTTCGCACTCCTCACTACTCTTAAATAAGTCCTTGGAATAGATATTCCCTTATTTAAGGAGGTCCTTATAATCCCCTCTGGCTATACTCTCTATACTAGCTCTCCTAAAGACTTAATTGCCTTAATATAATATATAACCTTAATAGATAATAAGATCTCCGATTACTGTATAGAATACTCGTAATTATAGGTTTTATACCGGCTAACGAATATTTCATAGTCTATCAGACTACTTAATCCCCTCCTCCAGGTCCAAAATCATATAGTTATAGGTAAGATACTATATTCTACTATTCAAGACATTACTGGCCAGTAGTCTATCCACTCTATTAAGACCCTTTCTAGTAAAGAGAAAGGTCTCTTTAATACTAACTGGATAGTACACTTTCTCACGGATATTCACAAAGTGTTACCAAGGCACTTACGGATTCTAGATATAGTAATATAGACCTATAAGATTAAAACTAAACTGAAAATGATCTAATACACCCGCTATTACTAGTGGTACAATACCCGTATATATGCCCGCCTATAATACTATAATATATATAATTCTTATAATTATAATACGGACTTCCATATCTCGAACTGTAATGCCGTAGTCCCGTATTAGTGTTCTCCAAAGTGCCTATATTATAAAGGACTTTATCCGATAAATGAACTATCTTGTCCTTTACGGCCTATTCCTCTTTACCCGAAAACAAAACTAGAGATAATAGCAATTCTCAAAGCTAGTAAGATAGTCTGTAAAAGAGTAATTATAATTATTAATTACATTTATATTTCCATTACGAATATATTTATAGTCTCTTCTGGACCCGTAATACCTATATAGTCCCCTATAACTATAATAGTCATAGTCCCTTCCACTCTCCCGACTCCCCGATTTTTCAATCCGAGATCCCTAAATACTTTCTCCCCTCTTGAAAATGAGGACTAAGCCCTTATCTATAAAACCCTTCACGATCTTATAAGTAAATATAGGTAAAGTAATCACTTTATACGAGATTACTCTCTTATTTATAATCGATTTGCTAATTAATATTATCCTTATATAAAAGTTATATATCTTTATAGACCTTTCACGAAGAATTATTAAATCCCATCCCCTTTATAAATCATTTATACCCGTAAACAATTGGATAATATACCCGTGAATTATCTCTTATATTTATAAAGGAACCGGATTATAAACCATCCAGTTATAACTTTACGAATTTAGAGATTTAGTATTCCTATAAATCCAGACTCGTAATATACTCCCCTTTATAATTACGAATATTTATAATATCCCTATAGGTGTTATAAATACAGGGGCTGTTATAAGAGTTCTTATAGTCTCCTTATAATATTTCTAATAGTCCGGCCTTATAGTAAGTGACTTTAATCTCTATTATCTTAACTGGGACCCAGTTCATTATACCCTATCTGGATAAGTAAAAGTGTTACTAGACTAGCTAGACTCTTATAACTTTATTTATATAGGCCCTATAGATACTCCTATATATAATCAAGGTAATATACTCGATCTAGTCTTTTTCACTAGTTCCCTCCCAGTCTATACTATTCTAACTAGTCACTTAGACTTAATCTCTAACTATTACTTTCTCCTTATAATAGTCCACTGGGACTCATGTATAAACGAGCTAATAAGATATTTCAGACTTGATATCTTAGATATAGATATTTTCAAAAATATACTTTAATCTAATTTAATCTACTATCCTATCCTTACAAATATTCCGGATATAATCGATCTAGATAATAAAGCCTTATAAATTATCCAATTATTCCAGGACATTTACTCGAAAGTAGTAAAACGGATAATAGAATATAATACAGGCCAGTTATAATAGAATTTAAACTATAAGATAATTGTAAACGAGAACTATAAAGACCTTATACTAGAATCAGTCTATAAATTATAAAATATAATCTATAAAGTCAAAAATAAATATTAGATAATAAAGTTAGATTTAATTACGGACCTTATAGATATCTTCCGGATAACTAAATAGTACTAGTTAACTAATATCTACCGGAATCCTTTATTTAAGGACCTATTATATTCAAATAATCTACTCGTGAAGTTCACGGAAGAGAAAAGGGAATTACTAGTTACAAAACTACTTATTAATAAAACAGAAGTGAGTAATATACTGTCCGATATATTCACAATTACTACCCGTTATATAGACTTCCCTTTTATTATAGTTAATAATATCCGTAAAGTTATAATAAAAGTTAATAATATGACCCTTGGAGTAGATAAAGTACTAATAGCCATTCTATAAGTAATCTGACTATAGATAAATACAAGAATTATATTCCTCTTCTAATAATATCTATTTTATAATTACTATTCTACTTGTTTCCGGACTGTAATACTCGTAATTATCTCTAAGTTAAATAAAGTAGACCATTCCTCCTCTTGGTCTTATAGGCCTATAGCCTTGCTCTTAGTACTAGATAAAGGTCTCGAACGGCTCCTAGCCCGTAAGATGGCCTGGCTTACAGTCACTTTATAAGTAACGAATAGTCAGCAATTTGGTACCCTTCTATTATGGTTATCCGTAGACCTTATAATATGCCTTATATATAATATTGAGAAAGCTTTAGTGTCTGGCTATAAGGCCTCACTATTTACTATGGATATGAAGAGAGCCTTTGACACAGTCCTTTCAGGTCAACTTGCCCTTAAACTTCACGAATAAGACTAGTCTGATCATCTAGTCCGCTGGATATACTCCTTTACTATATAACAGACTATAAGGATCCGGCTAGATAGCGAAACAGGCCCAGAGATAGCAATTCAGTACGATTTGCCTCAAGGCTCCCCTGTCTCACTAATCCTCTTTATATTATATATAGTCCTATTCTTTTAATTAAGTATACTAGTATACAGATTTAATTATATAAATAATATTATCCTATTTACTATTTCCAAGAGTTTATAAGACAATTATAATAGTTTACAGGCAGATACCCAAGAGGCCCTCTAATAAAGACAGGTTGAGGGGATTATCTTTAATTCTAAGAAGTTAGAACTAATCCACTTTATATAATAATAAGTAGACCCACTACTAGTTAGTAATCCTACTATTACTACTAGTATCCATATTATACAAGAAGTCACTAGCCCGTTATACTGACTGAGTGTATTCTTCGATAAGAAACTATTATTTAAATTATATATCCGTATTCTAATTGTAAAGGCCCTTATAGTTAATAATACCCTCCGTTCCCTAGATAAGATAACCCGTGGAGTATTACTAATCTTCCTATAACGAGTTATAAAAGTTTATATTCTCAAGAAAGGCTATTTTATAACTAAGACCTAGTGACTAGACAGGACTAAGATAAAAAACGGATAATATATCTCAAACCGGATAGACTCTCATTTAGGTCTACTGGAAAAAGTAATATTTATAGATACAAGAGTTATCCTTCCAGTCTATAAGACTATATAAACTATAACTCTATATAGAGAAGTATACTTATAGTCATTAGAAATTAAACTTAATCTTATTATAAGTATATTTACTTTGAGAATAGCCCGACTAGACCCGTAATACCCACTTATAATCCGTAAAATACAAGTCTTATAGACAAAGATAAATAATATATACTTCATATATCTCCTACTCTCTTTTCTATAAATAGAATAGGTCAATCCATTTCAAGTCCTCCCGTGGATTATAAAAGAGACTTATATAAATATTTATAAAAGGATTAATACCTTATAAGAATGGATAAAAGTAAAGGCTGTAATAGACTTCCTAGAATTCCTATTACTAATATCCTCTAGTAATATTTAAGTATTCTCTAATAGATTAAAAAACAAGTCTATAAATAGAATTACTGGTTACGGGACTGTAATCTACTAATATAGTCTATAAACTGATTATAAATTAAAGTCCCTTGGTCTATATATAAAAGTCTTTGATATAGAAGTAGTAGGCACTCTCGAGGGTATATATAGTACATTCACGTCACCAGGAGCCAAGCTAGTAATTGACTTATAGATCTTTTTAGACAATCTAGAAGTAGCCTATTATCTCCTCTCGCCCTTTATAGACTCGTTATAATAGGTATTTACAGACTTCCAAGAAGTGGTATAATAGTAATCACTATACTAGTATCTTTCACACACACTCCCGGACATTTTACAGATTCACTGAATACCAGGACATATTAGTGTCCCAGATAATAAAGTAACCGATCAAGTCGTAAAGGAAGGAACTGCTCTTCTCCCATCCTTACAGGTTATATATATACTTGTCTCCCTCAAGAGGCTTGTAAAAGTTAAAGCAGACAACTCTCTTATATAACTATAGCTTATCACAGTCCTGTAAAGTTACCGTAATCTCAATATACAATACATACACGATATAACAGAGCTTGGACTTAAAAGAGGAGTATTTGGACGGATACTAGCCTCACGGATATATCACGGAGACTTTATAGTATATCATAACCGCTTCTATTATTACAATACTATACTTAACTGTAATTGCGGATAGTTAAAGTCCCTATTACACTTCTTCTTTTATAAGAAAAGTAACACAAATCAACTTGGCCCGAAAGCACTTATAGTAGACAAGATCATATACTTACTAGAGACAATAAAGGGTATCACTACTCTGGCAGACTGGATCACGAGCTCACGATTCTTTATAGATACCTGCAAATCACACGCTAGACTAAAGGAACCCTCTTAGTCCAATACATCGTATACACCTATAGTCTTCACCTTTTCTTTCCTCACTTTCCTTATCTCTTTTACACTTATAATAGACGGTAGGAGCGGGCAGACCGGGGATAGCGGGTTACAGGTAGGGGGATTGACTATAACGGGGACAGTAAAATATACCTGTAACAGGGAATGACTACAGATAGTTATAGAACTGTAGAAATATAATTATATATAAAACAAATTGTAATAGTTAGAAGTAACTAGAACTGACTATATGGCCCTTACGGCCCATAGTGTCCTATAGTCCTATAGGCTCCCCTAGAGCAGGGGCCACGTGCCGCTGTCCGCCGGACGTTAAATACAGACACACACACACACACTCTCTCTTATCTAATTCAAGATACTCAGCCTGACAATGTACTACAGAGCTTGGAACTTCCTCTCTATATATAACATCATCTCGATTCTCGAGAAACTTTAGGTTTTGGGGCTGGTGTAGTGGTTTTGAATATATCACGTCCCGAGAGTGAGTAGTTCTTTATCTTTTGTGGGGAGGTTGGAGTCGTTTTTGTGGGTGGGTGGGTGTGTTTTATATACGAGGTCAAGGGCATGAGTGACGAGGGGAGGTGTGGATGGTGTTGATCAATTAGGGGTTGATTGATTTGGATTGTGTTTAGGTTTGAGCGTTTCT
>KZ613464.1:1159881-1459155 GCA_002865625.1 Hyaloscypha hepaticicola | reverse complement strand
ATATAAGAACTTCAATGGAGAGAGCGATACTGTAAACACGAAACTCTCTCGCGAACACATACAACAGGATGTTGGGTCCGGTTTTATCTATCTACCGCGTTATACGAGGAAGGTCGAAGTTTCTGCTTGGGAGTTCGTACTTCTTGCTTGCTTTTATAGTGATCAATCCAGAGCTATATAGCTTTGAAATTCGAATGGGGGAAGGCTATTGTTGTCAAGCCTTACACTGTTGTCACTTCTTAGAGTCAGTGATTAGAAATCTTAAATCTTTCTTCTTCTATCGCATGACGCATGCCTTGAATTTTTTAAGTTAGTGTTGGTGTTGGTGTAATTATTAAAACATGTGTATACACATATACTATAAGGTTCTTATAGACTTATAGACTAATACACCGAGCGCACTGTCGCCAAGGCTTGTTTGTCCTTTATTTTGGGGGCCGTGGGGTTTTATAACCAACTAACGCAGTGAAGGCACACCACTCACCAGAAAATTTGATTAGATTGCACCGTCAGAATTTGACTTGAATAGGGGGGATTGAAGATGGAAAGTATTTAAGTTCGGCTATTTCTAGAAGGGAAAGGAGGGGTATATAAGTAAAGCAGAACTTTGATGGAAGAAGAGACACTGCACCTGACAATGACCTTCAAGATGTACCTGTGGCGGGGGCCATGCGTTCAGTTATGCTTCCTTACCATGTGGTACGCAGAGATTATTTTATGTTTGCTGCTGCTTGCGTGTATCTATCTATTTGTACGGTTTTAACGTTTTCTCCCTAGAGATAGATAATTTGGAAGTTTTATGAGAGGGTTTTTGTCCTTGTTGTCAAATAATGTACTGTTGTCATTTCTTAGAATCCATAATTAGAATCCGCGTTAGATTTTAAATCTTCCTTCCTCCCTGCCTTTTAACACATCACATCATGTTACGACCTCTAAATTTGAAATCTAGCAAAGAATACCTACATACTGTGAGGACTTAGAGGACTTACGTGGATTGATTGCTAAACGAGAGAGCTTAGTTTGGAGCTTTGTATCATCTTTTGGGGTTGGGGGTTGGGCGGTTGTGAGGTGGTGGGGTTTTATACCCTCCTTACATTATCACGAATTTGAAAATTTGAAAAAGTGACTTGAATTGGGGTTGGAGTTGCGTTGGGGTTGAGGTTGATTGATTATGGAACGTGTCTAGATTTAGATATTTTCTAGCGCGGGGGAGGAGGAGGTATATAAGAACTTCGATGGAAGAAGTGACACTGCAACCACGAAACAGTATGGGGAGCGAGTATAGGACGGCGGTCAATCAGTTATGCTCTGTCTAGTTACCGTGTAGTACCTAGAAACAACTTAATCTTTGCATGTTATTTGCGTTTATCTATATAGGTTAAGGCTCTCTCCCAGAACTATATAGGCTTGAGAGGTTACTGTTTTTGTTGTCAACTAGTCCTCCACTCCCGCTGTCATTCTCATTCTCATTTCCATCACTTCCGCTCATCCCTTACCATCCATACTCCACCTTACAGTGCCGTGTATCTCCATCACCCTCCCCTGCGTTCTCAACTTCCCAAATTATCACCTACACAAGTGTCTAAACACACCACCTCCGTGTTCTCCCCAGCCTTGCACTCCCAAGATGGGGGTTTGCGGCATTACAGCGTTGTATCTGGAGTGCCAGGTGAGATTAAGGTTGAGGGGATGGGGTTGTATTCATGTTCAAGAGAAAGTGGGGATTAAGCGAGGGGGATTGAGTGAGGAGGTTGTTTTCGATGGTTGGGTAAGCGTTATGGTAGCGGTTTGGATATGTGGCGGAGTTGAGGGGAGGGGAGGGGGGGATGATTTGAATTGATTGACTAGTTTCTATGAATGGAGAGGGGTATATAAGATGCTGATGCAAACGTCCAAAAAGAAAAATTTACGCGAATCACAGAAATAGGCTTGGCCATATGGGTTTGGGTCTGGGTTTGGGCTTGGAGGGCGAAAGAGGAAGTGGATGTTGACTGCTATCACCATCCCAATTTAATTAATCCCCTCATCTATACCAGAAGTCCACCCTCCGCGTGTAAAGATATCATTTCAAAGCTCTGCGCAATTCTGAAACTTTGTTGTCAAAGTCCTCTTGTTGTCATCTTCCTCTCTCTCCTCAGTCATTCCCCTCCTTGCACATTCCATTCTGACACCTCGACCTAACACTCCTCCTCCTCATTATCACTTCTCTCCTTCTAATAGATACTAATGATGGAGGGAATTGACAGGGGAGAGAGCAAACAGAGGTCTCCTGCTATGCTAGTGCTTGCACTTGCATGTGCCCTGCCGGGAAATGTTCTCGGGGGGGAGGGGGGCTTATATACTCCATCCGGGTTTGTTTAGGGCTAGAATGCGGGGATTGGTAGAGGATTTGTTCATTCTGGGGCATTGGTTTAAAGATTGTTGGGGTTAGGTTTTGGTTAGGTTTGAGGAAGGAGGGTATATATTCGAGCTTCGAGAGGAATAAAGTTTACACAACCCACAAAACGGTAAAAGCGGTCCACGAGCCCTGCACTGTGAAAGCCAATGCGCTTCCGGTTCATTCATTCTCTTATTCCGCAGAGATTGATGCTATTTTGAATTTGTCCCCCTTTTTTTTTACCTAGGCTTGGTCCGGATCTTAATGGAGCAAAGCTGCAGAAGCTAAGGGGGCGTGGGCTTGTTTTCAAGGAATTTCATCCTGTCATTCTTCCTCTCCTCTTCTCTCCTCGGCATCAATCCCCTCTTCTTGCCACTAGTTCCTCCTCTTCCTTCAAATTCGTCATCACTAACCTCTCCACTTTACAGAATCCTGTAAATATACAGAGAGCTGAAAGAGCAAATCGCATCCTTCGATCTCTTACGAATCCTTGGGTTTGCATTCTGGTTGTTTGCGTGACCTTCCGGGAAAATTTTCTTGGGGGGTATTATATAGGATAAACCACGCTCTATCGCTTAGCCTACTATGGTGTTAGTATAGAGCACTTGCTTGCGTGTTGAATTATTTATCTAAAAGCACGTGCTTGTTTTCTAGATTAAGTGGAACTAGGGAATATATAAAGTCGACCATTGAGGCCGGACATAGGTCAGCAAATAGAGAAGCACACAATTTGTCCTCTGCAGGACGCATAGCGCTTCTAGTTTATTTATTCTCTGATTCTACAAAGATCAAAGTGATTCAAAAGTCGATTTCATTTTACGTTTTCCGTGGCTAAGCAAGGGCTCGCTTGTGTTTAGTATTGGTCATTGAGATGATGAGGTTGAACAACTGTTGGTCTTGCCAATGTCTCCATCGCAATTAGAGATGGTGTTTGTGTCAAACCTTTGAAGTATTCTGATTGATATAGGCGAGTTCTTCCTGCGAGTTGAATTCCACGCGGGCCGGCGTATTAACAGGTGGGAGTGTCAGAGACTTGTGCTTATTATTTGCAAGTAATGGCGCAACACGGCTGACTCTGGCGGAAGTCTTGCTCCAGTCCTCATGCAACTCCGAGACAGGGCAAACTTAAAGAGTCTATTTTTTTAGCAACACAGCGAACTCAAATAAGAAACATTCACAGTCTTACCTCAAAGTTCCTCAACAAACTAGCCATTTCATCCTCACATATCAGCACTCTACCATCATTCAGATGGCAGCAACGCGTTCGCTTCAAAGTCGAGCAGATTGCGAGGCCAACTTCGAGCCGATCCCAGTCCTGGATATCGGAATGCGAACGCCACCCAGTCTGCGCACTGCAGACGCGTATCGCCGCACATTTCTTGTATTTGGACAAACGCGAGCAAATGACGGCTCCAGGGATTATCTGTGCGACGGCTTCGGCTTGGAACCACATCAACACTGTCACGTTCATGGGGCATCGGCGCTGGGCGGGTGGACTTGCACGGATTGGTTGGATCTGTGACAGCCACGTCGTACGCCACGCAGCGGAGGATATGGTTGGCTGGATTACATCCCAGGCGACTTGTCAGGCGGCGGCTGGTACTGTCCGACTAACTACAAATACTTGCAGATTGCGCTTCTCCAGCAGATTGGAATCACGAAGAGAGCCACTTGAGCTCTCGGCCATTTCCCCCCTTTCTGTCCGGGGAAAACCCCATTAATTTATTTAGCAGCCCTCATCCATCTCTCATATTGGAAGAGAATATCTTCTGACGCTTTCGTTTGCGATGAGTGCTCAAGCTCGTTCCGCTGCCTCTCTGGAGGGGTGTCATCCGGTAGACGGTCGTTCGAAGACGTATGTGCAGCGTACCAAGCAGGGATAAAGGAGAATTGTCTTATCTGCACACGCGTCTGGTGGCAACTCGAAGATGACTACAGTAAGGGATTTAGAGGGACAGGAAGCGTGTCTATCTGCACCAAGGGCGACAGACGTCGCGCGGAACACATCCTTCAGGAAGTAACATTCTACGAGTTGGCGAAGTGGGGCGCCCTGACATATGGCCTTGCCGCATTTGAAAGTATGTTCACCTTCCTTATCGCATAGGTTAGGTATCAAAAGCAACTTAAGGTTTTCCTTGACCCGACCGAGCATCTGAACTTGCTATATCTGATATTCAATAGGCAACCAGCATTTATTGTCAACCCCCGAGCTTTCGCCAAGCACCTCCTCGAAGCAAACTCTGGAACAGGCGCGTCACTGGCTGGTGTCATGTCAAGAATCTCATTCTTGCGGTGGGCTCGGTCGAATCCCAGGTTATTGTCCCACAAGATTAATTGATATCGGCACCACGGACGACGGAAATTGGAAGCTCTACGAGGGCACTGACAATCCGCCAGCCTATTTGACCTTGAGCCATCGCTGGGGTCCGTTCCAACCCCTCAAGCTGGAAAGGTCTTCATTGGCCGACTTCCGCCGCGGAATACCGGTCTCGAAACTTCCCAAGACTTTTAGAGATGCTATAACCGTTGCGCGACATCTCTCTGTTCGGTACTTATGGATCGACTCCCTGTGCATTATACAAGATTCCCTCGACGGTTGGCAGAACGAAGCTTCGCGAATGTGCGGAGTTTATGCAAATCGTTTCTGCGAATGCCTGTGCTGGCGTGTTGGAAGGGATAGCGAAGGAAATCCTGTGGGAAGCAAACCGCAGCAACGCCGCGCCCCGTCCTGGTCTTGGGCCTCTATGGATGATCAGATTGATTACGAAGAGGGGAATGACATGATAAGGTTCTGGAGGTGGTATGACGAAGACCTCCGGACGTTGGCTACGCTGGTTCATATCGACACCGTGCAACAGCAGAGAGTACCTCTCTGACTGGTTAGGCATCAAGCGCTCGTGCAATTGTTAGTTGCGTGGCAGCCCCGGTAATCCTAACGAAAGAAGGCAGATCGGTGGGGTGGTGCATAGGATCTTCTTCAGGGACCCTCGCACCACGTAGGTACATGGATCCGGAAATATTCCTAGACATAAGCAATGACGCCGTTGAAGACTTCCAGGAAGTATACTTTCTAGTCTTGCGTTCGTCGATGGAATGCACCTTGGGACTCGTTTTGGAAAAGGTTTCCGGGCCTGATGAGGTATACAGGCGACTTGGGTTCTTTTGTGCTAATTGGGACAACTGTCAACAGCCGTGCAATTTGTAAGGAAATGGGAATTATCTCGGATCCGGCCTCAGGAGGTGCGAAGCTACTGCTCAGATAAGGGCCATTACTCTTATTTAAGGGACTATTAATCCTGGGATTTAGACTGCTTCACAGCAAGGGAAAAATAGTACAATAAAACCTTCGATCATTAGCTTCACTGACGTCCCCATCTCGCTAATTGACTTTCTGATACTTAAATCTGGAGGCGGACAAAATATAGGCAATAGTTATGCAGAAGCTATCGAAGACAGTCGTCGAAGAATAATACGAAATCCAATATCTGCGTTTTAATTTAAGCGAGAATCTGAAAAAAGGGGGAAGATCACGTGTTTATCATTACCGAGAACGCCAAAATTCTCTAGGGAGCAGATGCATTACAGAAAGTGGTCATTTGATAGAAAATGGAATATTGATCTGTGAAATTCCATGGCTTTTCATTTCTACGAGCGTTATCATATGCAACCGCGGAACGGTTTTTGTCTTTCACTTGAGGGTGGTCGCCACTCTGAGGTTAGTCCTTCCCTTACGATGTGATGTTCAGGTTCTAGCAAGTAAGGTTACTTAAAATTTAATGGAAGTAAACACTAGCATTGCTACCACCGGAAAATTCACAGAGCGAAAGTAATGTTGTAAGAAAGAATGACAAAGTTTGAAACTTGACAACAAAGCAAAGTTTTGTTGTGGTGCAGCTAAACATACCACACCTTTCGTGCAAGAAGAGGAATAGAAGATTTTTTTGAGCTTCCATAGAGCGAATATTCTATTAGAAGATTTAACATTCTGCTCATGAAGTCCGAGCATAGCGTGGCGTATGATCCTTTCCTTGTGATCAAGGTCGAAATCCTGGATGTCCCATGAAAACGTGATATTTGATAGTTACTTAAATATGAAAAGAAGTAAGGCATAGGCATGGTTACCCGGGGAGGAGCCTCATCTTGGCACGTCTATCTGTCGCTTTTCTGGTGTTGACCTCTCATTGGACTACCATTCACCTGAAGCCACCCATTCTGCTCATGCCGCAGCCGTACGACACCCTGCAGAGGAGGCGTTCGAGAAGCATCTCTTACCTCTAGACGTGCCTTGCACATATCATTCCCAAGGACCTACCAAGAAGCAGAACCCGAAACTATGCGGGTGGACGCGATCCAAGACTCGCCAGGAGCAGGCTGGGCATGTCTTCGGTCATACATTAACACACCACAAGCTCCATCACGCAGTAGGTAGGATTCCTCATGGGGTGTGGCATTGCTACTATGACGGTTGTGCTTTTATCACGACTTCTCCAAGCATTAATACTAAGCATTCAAAGGTACATTTGTCAACAACCTCAATCTTCTCATTGGAACAGACTTATCTCCGCCATTTATACCAGGAGCATAGTCTAAGTCCTATTGGGGCCGAATCAGTCTTATGGTGTGGGATTTGTGAGCAATTTTTGGAGTGGATCCAGTTTGGTCCTGGCAAAGACGAGAATTTCAACATACACTAGGAGGAGGTGTGGAGTTTAGTGACAGAGCATGGATATACGGGCCAATATGATAATGGACGACGCACAATTCCGTCTTTCTGCCCGTTTTGCCTTCACAATGAGAGTCTTTCGCCTTCTAAGAGAATCCCAAGGGCAATGAACCTCCTCACTCGTGTCGATTACCAAAAGCACATAGCTATGCATTTCGACGGCGCCGATACAGATTCAGTTCATCCCTGCCCTTGCTTTCCAAAGACTTGTTCTTATCAGAAGAACATGACACCTACAGAACTAACGAGTCATTTAAGCCATGTCCATAACATACAGAGGGCAAAAATTTCGCGAAGGGCTAGGCACAGGAACGCAAAGGTACTTTCCGAGATATCGGTAAACATACAAGCAGGAACAGGGGAGGAAAAGCCGTCAAAAAGAGCTAGGAAGTAAGGATTTTTATGGTGGTTGGTACTGTTATCCTCGAAAATTGACCCCATTGAAGGACTGCGACCTGAGGAGTTCGATAGTGCTCCCCCCGGTCAATCCTGTAAACAAACAAATTCAAAGACGACTTTATTCAACAATCTGCTGAAGGACGTTCAATACGCGAGGAGGTAGTGAATAATCGGAAAGATTATACTTCTTTGAAGAAGAATGAACATGCTGATACTGAATCAGTTGTAATGATGGGAATCGAAAACTAGCTGACCCCGCTTAGCGCATGCAAACAGTAAAGACTTGATTAACTGGAAACTTTGAAGCATGGGAGAAAACAATTCATATGATAAAATTACTACCGATGGGATTATGCGTCCACTCCTGCCTCCTCCAAAGCGCCTCGAAAGCTTTCAAAGCAATGCTTGGGCCTCTCTATAGGGAAGGTCAACGCTCTGGCCTAGCTGGCTCAAAGAAAGAGATTCCGTTGCCTGAAGATGACGCGGATGCTATGACTATCATCTGCGCCATAATACACCACCGTAACGGCATGGCATGTCCATAACTTAGCCCTTCCACGACTCAAATCGATAATCAAGATGGTGAATGCCATAACCAGGCACTATTGAAAACCTTGGCAAATAGTGATTGCCCTCATAATAATTAAAAAAAATATAGTCCCTTTAATAGGAAATCCTGTGCACTGTTCAACACTCAACTTTCGTCCGCGTCGCGTTGTCTGATCATTACCACCAACTCTTCCATTGAGCAACCATCCATTAAGCATCTGTTCGTCAAGCAACCCCTTCTGATATACATGACCCCTATTCCTTCAAACTCTCAGTACGAACAATGACCGCAGTAATTACAACTCTCCATCGAACATGCCGTATAATCCTCCTTCTTATCCCAATCATACTCATCATCGTCCAAAGCATCAATAATCTTTTCATCAAGAGGCACCCCTTTCTCAATATAATTGTGCTCAAGACCTACCGCTCCATCAATGGAGCAATTTCCGAGAGCTACACCAGTAGATTCCGCCCGATCACCTTGATTAGCCCACTGTGCAGCAAGATCATTGGGCAAGACGGAGGCCACTCCTTCGACTTGCTCCCTCAGTTCCAATCCAAGCCCATATCGATACCGGACTTCCAGCTTTCGTCCCGGGGTAGCTTTAACAACGTCTGCAATCTTTACGATAAGGCCGATCAATTTACGCACGTCTCCCTTGTTATCGCTCTCCCACCGTGCGACATCTGGTTTGATGTTGCGGACCGTGACTTCTTCTGATCTGAAGAGGCCATAGTCGTGGTACGCGAGAACGAAGAATGGAATCTGGCGGATCCAAAGGCGGGGAATTTGGTCGGATACCGTGGTGTCATGGTGCTTCTTTTTGATTGAGCGCGTCTTCAGATCGAAAACTGCAGACTGGGGTACAGATCCTTGACCTCGAATGACCTTTAGGCTGTCCGAGTTCTTGGGCGTGTGCGCACTGATAGTGTTTCCTGCAAGGGCTGACACGAGAAAGTCTTCATTTACCTCCCGATTTGCCGGGCTGGCATACGTCTTTTCCGCTGCAACTTTCTCTGCAAGATAGCCGTCCGCTTCAAATCGGATGACTGCGTTGAGATGACCAAGCTGGTAGCGGATGATGCGTTGATGAGTATCAGAACTCCGGAGGTCGGCATCCCAGGTAGTGTTCGCTTCAGGGAAACTATGCCCATAGCCACGAATGTCTGGAATCACTTCCTTTGGCGAGTTCTCTCTTCGGATCAAAAAGACTGTCTTACCCACCACCTCAACTAGGAATCGAAATGGCTTCTCGGTTTCGACATTGCGGGCGAACCTGAGCAAGTTTCCAAAAGTACTTCCGCAACCGAAGACGTCGACTTCCTGGGCATTGAAACCAGGGCGCGCTTCGAAGATAGAACGAACGACTGGCTCCATAGGATACGATGGGAAGTATGCAGCGTTTGGGTCTCGATAGTAAGTGCCGTTGGGATTGTCTTCCGCGAGCTTAGTCGGCCTGGCTGTGGGCGTCCACTTTGGAGGCTTGCCTGCTCTTACGTTAGGGCTTTTTTGATGTTATGAGAACTCAAGTTGTGAGAATATTAACCAGGAGTCATGATCGTTGGCTCATTTGCTTTGAGCCAGTTGTACGATGCGACATCTTCTAGGCCTGTGATTTTGGTATCGCTGGATGAGGCTTGATCGGCCTCCAGCTCGCTGTAACGGATAGTAGTCAAGACTGGACCGATTGGCGGTGATGGACTTCTTGGAGTCTCTTGTCCGCTGCCTCGACGTGCAGCACTGTAACCACCACGACCACGACCTCGACCACGACCACGACCGCGACCGCCAAATCGATCATAACTGCTCGAGGAGAACATCTCGTAAATTTTCGCTCTCGCTGGATTTTGAATCAATTATCGTTCGCGCTGAAGCAATATTGAGTTTGATGTTCACGGAAGAAAGGCTTCAGCTAGCTACTCGTAGCGGCTCGGTCCCGAGACTAAAAGTGGGCGTTTTCGTAGGGTTTGTTGGCACCACATGAGGCATGCCAATCCCTTTGCTTCTCGGCTGTTGAGCGTGTCGATTTCGATTTCTTGCATTATCTTTGACGGCTAGAGATCCCGATTAGTGGAGAGATGCGGCTGTGTGACGCGAGAAGGCAACAGTGCAACCACAACGCCTCGTTCGATGGTTCTAGAATTCCTTCTTTTTTATCCTCTTTGTTTTCGTTTTTGAGAAGCAGAACTGTACTGTAATTGGTGTTCACAGAACTTCTTTTTAGGCTACAATTCTTGGTCATTGACAGCTGAGGAGCTCAGACTGACTACCTGGAAGAAGTAACCCCCCCACTTGAAAAGAATGTACGGAACTCTTCTTAGTGTCGAAATCCCGTTTACCTGCCCTTTACACTGGTCGAATCTGTCTACAAGGCTAACTTCGGAAACAAGCCCATACCGGAAATATACAAGTCGATCGAGAATTGTTTGAAATTTTTTGAGGCTACATCACAAAGATTTATCGCTACTGTTAGCTAGAGGTACGTCAAGCAATTTCTCTCAACCACGATTTACTTGCAACATGTTCTGATTTATCGCTGACCAACCACTGTTTTAAGACTCCACTACTCCCTACAAGGTTACTATTGGCACACAACTTCTTCTCCTTGCGATATTCTAATGGCATTCAACGGAGATCGAGCGGTCCAATTGAACAAGTTCCTTGGATCCATTGCATTTGGGAAATCCTCTATCACTAATGCTGATCGTGCGAAGCTGTTTTTGGAAGCTCTATGCGCACAAAACGACCGTGTAACTTGCGTAGAGAGACTTTTTGCAAAGCAACTATCTGTTGACGCACTTCGTCGAGCTCTGAGGCTCGACACGTCCATCAACAACATCAACCAATCCATTGCAGTATTTCTTGAATATATCTCTGACCCTGCCATCAAGCAAATTTCTGGCGGCCAGTTTCTTCAAGATATCCTTGTCATAATTGCTGATCCTCCCACTCTTTGGAACGCCTTGATTGTTTCGCATAAGAATGGCTCTCTCAATGAGAATGCAACACAAGGTTTTGCTTGGCTCCTTTGGGAGCTTCTCTCGATGCCTTCTAATGACAATATCGAAGTAATGGAAACCGCGAAATCTGTAACGAATTCAGGATCTCTTCTGGAATCATCATCCCATGAAACTCGCGTTCTCGGTTACAAAATTCAACACTTCGTGAAAGCTAAAGAAAGTAGCGCAAATGCCAACCCGGACAACGCTGGACCAGGAGGTCGACATGACAACGACTTCGTTGACTACCGCGAGACAGCAATATTTCCCACTGCAGACGAATTCATGTCGGACACACAACCATTCTACAGACCGGCCAAAGAAATCGCCCAAGCTGACCCTGAACATCGGGTCGGAATCCACCTGGATAACCAGTTTCGCCTCCTTCGGGAAGACATGCTTGCTGAACTGAGGGACGATGTTCGCATCGCGACTGGCAAGAAGAAAGGGAGACGGTCTCCTGTCATCCTTGAGCGCCTCAGTCTTGCTGGAACTGAATGTGGTGAGCCGAAGAAATGGAAGCAATGTGCTTTGAAGCTACACTGCGGACTTGGCATGGAAAAGTTCACAAAGATGTCTGCTGCCGAGAGAAAGACTTACCTCAAAAGCAATCCACGATCCCTCAAGCATCAATCGTTCGGCTGTTTATTACAAGGAGACCAGATCGTTGCTTTCGCCATTCTGGATAGAGATGAAGCTGGATTGCTTGAAGATCCTCCGGCTATCACCTTGAAGATATGCGGAGACGATGCTTTCAGAACCCTTTTGTTGGCTTTAAAGGGAACAACGCCAGTTTATTATATCCAAGTTGACACTCCATTCTTTGCCTATGAGCCTGTGCTGCGATGTCTTCAAGATATGAAAGATATTCCACTCGCGCAATTCCTCCTAGAGACAATTCCAGACGAAGCATCTCAGACTGCCGTGGCCGTTGACAGCGCATTTGTTGACGAGCTGCGAGCAAAGGGCAGTCCGATCATCCAACGCCTGCTTAAAACGGACCAACCTATCGATCTCGATCAATCACAGATGGATTCTCTCATCGCTGGACTCGGACAGTCTGTGAGTTTGATACAAGGACCGCCAGGTAAGTTCATCAATTGCGTGCTCTTTCAATCACAACTATTGACATCACCAGGAACGGGCAAGTCTTTTATTGGTGCTTTGATCGCAAAAGCTTTGTACGAGCACACGAGCGAGACTATTCTTGTTCTAAGCTATACCAATCATGCACTGGACCAGTTTCTTGAAGACCTTCTGGACAATGGGATTCCACCGCAGAGTGTCGTTCGACTTGGATCGAAATCTACACCACGTACCGCACCCTTGAACTTATTCGAGAGACAAAGAACTGGTGGCTATAATAAATCTCGCACCGGGTGGGAGATAGTCAACAAATTGGAAAATCTTGTTGAGGACTACCGGACTGAGCTGTCAGTTGAGCTCAAGTCTTATACCCAGACTGGAGTATCGTGGAAGGATATACTTGCTTACCTTGAGTTCAGCGATGATGATGATCATTTCTATCCAGCACTACTTGTGCCCGATGAGGAAGATGGAATGACTCGCGTTGGCAAGGGTGGAAAGGAAATCAAACCAGATTACCTCTATGACAGATGGTCGCGAGGTGAGGATGCTGGTATTTTCAAAAAGCACGCCGCGGAACATTATGAAATTTGGGCCATGGACGCGAACTCTAGACTAGAACGTATGAAACGTTGGACTACCGCTCTGTTGGACGAACAAGCGTCCAAAGTCGCCACTCTACTTTCACGCTATAACAAATATCAGCAGCGTTTGGCACAAGTCCTGGGAGAGAGGACAGCTCAGACTCTCAAAAGTATGAGAGTCATCGGTTGCACCACAACAGCTGCCGCCAAGTATGCTTCCGATCTTCGCAATGCCGCGCCAGGAGTTGTCCTGGTTGAGGAAGCCGGCGAAATTCTGGAAAGCCACGTTCTGACTGCACTGTCGCCAAATACTAAGCAGCTCATTCTCATCGGAGATCACAAACAGTTGCGTCCAAAGTATAGCAATTACGCAATCAGTGTCGAGAAAGGCGATGGGTATGACCTCAATCGGTCCATGTTTGAGCGGCTTGTGCTCGCAAACTATCCCCACACCACACTGTCCAAGCAACACCGCATGTGCCCGGAAATCTCATCTTTAGTCAGGCACTTAACGTACCCCAGCCTTCAAGACGCTGACAAGACACTGAATCGGACACCGGTGCGTGGGATCCGAGACCGAGTGGTCTTCTTCAACCACATTTATCCAGAGGCCGATGCCCAAGAGCTTGCAGACCGTCGAGACCCTGAATCGAAGACCAGCAAGAGTAATTCATTCGAGGTTGACCTTGTGTTGAAATGCGTCCGCTATCTTGGGCAACAAGGATACGGGACTGACAAGCTTGTCATACTTACTCCTTATCTCGGGCAGCTGCGCCTCCTTCGCGATCGCCTTATGGTAGAGAACGATCCGGTTCTCAACGATCTCGATTCCTTCGATCTTGTTCGAGCAGGTTTACTTTCGGAGGCCAGTGCAAATATCAGCAAACACCCTATCAAAATCTCCACAATCGGTATGTCAATGGCTGTTATGTTCCAAAGCCCTCGCTAAACTTCTTGACCTTAGATAACTACCAAGGTGAAGAGAGTGAGATTGTTATTGTATCTCTCACGCGTAGCAACAAAAAAGGCGACATTGGGTTCATGTTTTCGCCTGAGCGACTCAATGTCCTGCTTTCTCGAGCCCGCGACGGACTCATCATGATTGGCAATGCGCAAACCTTCCTCAAGAGTCGCAATGCAGATCAAGCATGGACGCCATTCCTGCACTTCATGAAGGAGAACGGTCATCTATATGACGGTCTTCCAGTCCAGTGCCAGCAGCATCCGCACAAGAAATTCCTTTTGAAGACAGCTCGTGAATTTGACGTTGAATGTCCTGATGGCGGATGTTCGGAGCCATGGTACGTTCGTCTTGCTCGACACTAAGATTTATTTAGCTAATATGAGCAAGCGGAACACAATTAAGCTGTGGTACTCATTACTGCCCTTCCAAATGCCATCAACTGTATGACCACTCCAAGATGGAATGCCAGGCATTGGTTCAGTTTGTCTGTTCACAGAAGCACAGATCCCAGCGCCTTTGCTCAAAATCTCAGGCGGCTTGCACGATTTGTGCAGAGGAAGATCGACAGAGAGAACGCATTCGAAAGCGAAATGCACAACTCGATGCCGAACGTGATACCAAGAGGGCTGCTTATGCACTACAACTTGCGGAAAATCAAGCTGAGATTGACCACCAGAGACGCATTCTACAAGACCACCGTGAGGCTGAAGACTCAGCCAGGGTACTTGAGCAAAAGAGGCAGGACCTAGCCAAGCTTAAAGTAACAGCAAATAATCTTGGAAAGCAGCGACAGTCCTCCACCAAACCACAGGCGACTCCTGCGTCTAAGTCGTCGAGCAAGAAAGTGGCTGTGGAGAACGAAGAAGACTGGTCATCAGCAAAGACGCAGTGGGAGCATTTCAAACGTTACGAAGGTGCAGGCAACGAAGCTCTTGATGATTTGATGAGTATGATTGGCTTGGAAGATGTAAAAGACAAGTTCTTTGCGATCAAGCTGGAGGTGGATACTGCTGTGCGTCAAGGTCTCGACATGTCAAACAAACGCTTCGGAGCTTCTTTATTAGGCAATCCCGGAACTGGTAAGCAATTGCTATTCCCTTTCTGTACTAAAAATCGAGCTCAATTATTGACACTCGTAGGCAAAACTACTGTCGCTCGGCTCTATGCCAAGTTCCTCACTTCTGTCGGAGCTTTGCCTGGGAGTGAATTTGTCGAGACGACAGGCGCAGCTCTCGCAAATGAAGGGGTGTCGGGCTGCAAGAAGAAGCTAGAGGATATTCAGAATAATGGTGGTGGTGCTTTATTCATTGATGAAGCATACCAACTAGCATCTGGCGGTAACTTTGGGGGGTCTGCTGTTCTTGACTTTATTCTCGCAGAATTGGAGAACTTGACTGGAAAGGTCGTCTTCATTCTCGCTGGATACAACAAACAGATGGAAAAGCTCTTCGCACATAACCCTGGCTTCCCAAGTCGCTTTCCGCACGAACTTCAATTTAAGGACTACGAAGACGACGAGTTACTGAAGATCCTCGCCCATAAAATGAACAAGAGATATGACAACAGAATGGAGGTCGAAGATGGGCCAGGCGGTCTCTTCGCTCGCATTGTTGCCCGGCGCGTTGGTCGAGGTCGAGGACGAGAGGGCTTCGGCAATGCGCGCGAGATGGAAAATACCCTCTCCAAAATTGCAAGCAGACAAGCAGTCCGAATCTCGAAAGAGAGGCGTGCCGGGGAAAAGCCAGACGACTTCTTTTTCACGAGTGCTGACCTCCTCGGCCCTGAGCCCACCGAAGCGCTGAACAACTCCAAGGCTTGGAAACAGCTTCAGAATCTCATTGGCCTGTCAGCTGTCAAGAAAACAGTCAAGGCCTTGTTCGGTACCGTTCAGTTCAACTATCAGCGCGAACTGGACGAGGCGCCTCTGGTCGAGTATTCCCTCAACAAAGTGTTCCTTGGATCCCCTGGCACGGGTAAAACCACTGTTGCGAAGATGTACGGACAGATTCTGGCGGATATTGGGTTCTTATCAAATGGTGAAGGTAATCTTATGCCCACCACTGGTCAAGAGTGACTTTCGCTGACATCATACAGTTGTTGTAAAGAACCCCTCCGACTTTGTTGGCAATGTCCTTGGCGCATCTGAGTCTACAACCAAAGGTATCCTTGCCTCCACGGTGGGCAAAGTTCTTCTGATAGACGAAGCATACGGCTTGTGTGGTTCCTTGGGTGAATCTTCCACCAGCGACCCTTACAAGACTGCAGTGATTGACACCGTCGTGGCCGAGGTACAGAGCGTGCCAGGTGATGATCGATGTGTTTTACTCGCAGGCTACAAGGATCAGATGGAAGAGATGTTCCAGAAGGTCAATCCTGGTCTTAGTAGGAGGTTCCCCCTTGCCTCCGCTTTTATGTTTGAAGATTTCGACGACGGAGAAATGGCAAAGATCTTTGACCTCAAGCTTAGGAAATTGGCATTCAAGACGACAGACCTGGGCAAACGTGCTGCGATGGATGTGCTACGTCGGGCTCGCAATCGACCTAACTTTGGTAACGCAGGTGAAGTTGATATTCTCCTTGATCATGCCAAAGCTAGACAGCAGCAGAGGCTCAATGAGGGGAACGGTGTTGATGACCACTCGCGTTTCGAGCCCATTGACTTTGACGAAGACTTCGATCGAGGCGAACGCGCAGATACAAATGTCCGTCTGCTCTTCAAAGGCGTAATTGGTTGTGAGACCATCATATCTCAGCTCGAAGGCTACCAAAATGCGGCGAGAGAGCTGAAAGCAATGGATATGGATCCCAGGGAAGAGATTCCATTCAACTTTCTTTTCCGCGGCCCACCTGGCAAGTCGGATGGACTACAAGCAAGATATTTAACTCGTCTAACAAATTACAGGTACTGGAAAGACTTCAACTGCACGCAAAATGGGCAAAGTCTTCTACGACATGGGATTTCTTGCTAAAGCAGATGTTGTCGAGTGCTCCGCCACTGAACTGATAGGGTCCTACGTCGGCCAAACTGGACCAAAAGTGCAAAAGGTCCTTGAGAATGCATTGGGCAGAGTCCTTTTCATCGACGAAGCTTATCGCCTTGCAGGGGAGGGATTCGCCAAGGAAGCGATGGATGAAATCGTGGATTGTCTGACGAAGGTGAAATACGCTCAAAAGCTTATTGTCATTCTGGCCGGTTATGACGATGATATAAACCGTTTGATGGCGCAAAATCCTGGTCTCACAAGTCGCTTTCCAGAAGCCATAATCTTTCATGGACTGGAGCCTACTGACTGCCTCGACCTACTAATTCAGCTGCTGAGAGACCGTCAGCTCGATATGCGGAAGAAAAAGAAAGATCTGGACTTGTCAACCTTGGAGGTTCCCGCTCCAGACTTCAAGCAGGAAACACTAGGCCAGTTCGACACTCTCGGCAGGATCGCAAATTGGGCCAGCGCCCGTGACGTGCAAACAATCGCCAAGAGAATATTTGGCCTGCTTTTGAAAGCTGGCGCTATGAAGAAAACCATTGCCGTCGTCACGGAGGATCATGTTCGCACCGTCCTCGACTCCATGATCTCTGAGCGTAGCCAGAGGCAAGACGCAGCCGAAATTCGACCTAGCTCTCTCCACAGTGATATGATGGCTCAGATGCAAAATATCCAAGCACCCCCACCTCCTCAGACAGCTGCTACTAGTAGCTCCGCTATGAACACTTCGGAGGCTGAGACTCCTCAACGATTAGCCAAGGACGTGCCACCAGCGGCCCCGGCAAACGAAATCAAGCGTGACTTTGGCGTTAGTGACGCTGTCTGGGAACAACTCCAGCGTGACAAACAAGCAGCCAAGAAGAAGGAAGAGCAATACCAAAAACTCATCAAAGCAAGCGCTGATGCAGCAAATAATACCAAACTTCTCCAGCAGAAAGAGCTGGCGTCCGAGCAAGCCCTTCAGCAAGCTATCAAGCACAATAAAGACCAGTTTGTCTTACAAGAAGCCAAGCGGCTTCGCGAGGAGGCTCGTCTTAGGCATGAGATGGAACGTCGTGCTCACGAAGAGCTTCTTGCAGAGCTAGAGAGTCAGCGCAAGGCTGGGGAAGAAGAGCGAAGGAAAGAGGCGAAGGTTCAGCAGCAATTGAGGACTCTGGGAATTTGTCCTGCCGGCTTCAGATGGATTAAGCAGAATGGCGGCTACAGCTGTTCGGCTGGCGGTCACGTCGTTACGGATTCGGAGTTGGGGCTATGAGGTAGGAATATGGATCAGAGGCACAGTCGATTGTCCTTCGAGATTTGGGAAACGCGATAACAAAATCTAGATAGCTGGCAGATTCCTAAAGACAAAGAATTAATGAAATGGTCGTAGTAGAACCGGATAAAGCAGATAAAATGTGGTTATCCTTGGGCAATAATACTACTAGTTATTGAGCCCGATCTGAGAATCATATTCTCTATGGCTCACCCTTCAAGCAGCCAAATTCTGCCACGAACCCCCGTAGACCCATCGCCCTACAATCCACATCACCATCATCACGTTCACATACTCATCTCAACGTCTATTGGCTCTACCGCTAGTATTTGGACATTGTGCGGTGTAAAATGTGCTTTCTGTGACGGCAGGAACGGAGCAGAGGTCGTAAGCCAAAGGTCTCGATTTCAAG
The DNA here is from genome assembly GCA_002865625.1 of Hyaloscypha hepaticicola. Classification (NCBI taxonomy): domain Eukaryota; kingdom Fungi; phylum Ascomycota; class Leotiomycetes; order Helotiales; family Hyaloscyphaceae; genus Hyaloscypha; species Hyaloscypha hepaticicola. Next base: position 1,440,816 of record KZ613464.1, on the reverse strand, counting down.
GTCTAACTAAAACTTAAAGCTAAGGAGAGAAGAGAAGGTCGAAGGAAGAGAAGTTCTTAAGCTTTAAGCCTGAGACCTGTTCCCTTAGCTTGAGACGTCGTCGCATCGCCAGACGTCGGATCCTCAGCCTAAAACCAGTAGTGCGTCAAGCATGTGACGCGTGCCGTGACACTTATATTATACATGTATTATGTTCTTATTTTAACTCGCTCCATTAAGGTAAGTTATGTAAGTAAGTAAACTTTATAAGACTACGTTGGGCATAACGCACTCGCTACACTAAGGCGTTGCTTTTCGATATTGTTGACAAGAACCTTGTCCTTTCCTGTTCGACCTTCGCAACTCTTCATCACCTCTTGCCTCCACCTCCAGAGCAACAACACCTTACATCTCCTCCTTCCCGCCCTTCCCTTGTGTCGCGCTCCCTACGACTCCGCCCCAGCCAAATTCCGTGGTATAGTTGATTGGCACCCGTTGTTATAATGGGAGACCTCAATGAACCCCATAGGAGAGATGACCCTTAATCCCTGCAACATCCCTGTATTAGCTATCCCAAAGTGTCAAGTATCCTCAAGAAGGAAGGTGAGGGTCCAATTTTGTATTAACTCTTCTTTAAATAAGGGATAATTATAACTATAATAATAAAATAACAAAGTAAAAGCTATAGTTATACTAGTATTTGCCCCTTATCCCCTATTGTTAAGGGCCCGATTTCTTGACATTTTTGCTAAAACTTGCACTTTCTTGTCTACCATCTCGCGACCCTGCTCGCGCTCGCTTCTCTAAGTACATAACGCACGGCCATTGCCCCTGTCCCCATTCTAGCCGTCACGCTCGCTTAAAAGTATATCCTCAATCACCCGCATAGACCCTCTCACGAAACACCCCTTAAAACACCTAGCCACAACTCGCAAATAACCCACGATTACCGAGACTACTTAAGGCTCCCAAGGCTTCCAGGACCTGCAACGCCCAGGAGCCAGCAACGCCCACGAACTTGCAATGCCTAGGAGCCAGCAACGCCAGGAGCCAGTAACGCTCACGAAGCCGCAATGCTTAGGAGCCAGTAACGCCAGGAGCCCCAACGTCAAGAACGGAACGAGGATCTAGGAACAAAACGCCAGGAATGAGGAGTAAAACGCCCAGCAAGCAACAAGTACAATATCCAGGAACGAGGATCTAAGAACAAAACGCCCAACAAGTAGCAAGCACAACACCTAGGAACGAGGATCCAGGAACAAAACGCCCAGCAAGCAGCAAGCACAACACCCAGGAACGAGGACCCAGGAACAAAACGCCAGGAACGAGGAGTAAAACGCCCAGCAAGCAACAAGCACAATATCCAGGAACGAGGATCTAGGAACAAAACGCCCAACAAGTAGCAAGCACAACACCTAGGAACGAGGAGCCAGGAACGAGGAGCCAGGAACCAAACGCCCACCAAGTAGCGAGGACAACACCCAGCAGATATAACGCCCTTTGGCACTTTAGGACAATAACCTACAGGCCCTGCTCCCTATAACATGGCCTGTAGTATGGCCTGTAGTATTCCCACTGCACCAGCACTCCCAGAACTCGTGCTCGCCGCTAGTTGGACTACGCGCATTGTGCCAAGACCCAGCGGAGCTTCCGCTCAGCCCAAACTCCGCGGGTACTGATCTCTTGAGTACTGAGGTGATGAGTTACAATCTATCAAGGATCGATTCAGATATCTCTTTTCCTAAGATCATCCCGCCTCTTTCATTCAATATGTAAAATTCTTCCGGCTTGGATTTCACGCTCAATTGAGGAAACTCAATCTTGAGTTACTTGGCAAGTCAAAAAGCTAATGCAGGATATTTAGATATGGTTTCTAGTCTTTGAACAGGTATGCATCTTCTCCATTCTTATCTACTGTTTGCTTATATGTTTTTCTATGTGTATCGAATGTCACCAAATATTTCCGAGTTACGCTTGATCGCGAAAAGGTTCAATGACATCATCATTCCTTTTGCGTTCCGTAAGGCTAGGTATGGGAGATCTTCGTGTTTGATCCTTTCATCGAGCTCACTACATATCTGACAAATATTGTCCATCTTTTCCCATATATCTAAACTAGTGAAATTGGTGGATTTCTCTCTTTTATCTATATTCGAATTTTCTGCATTTTTAACTTTCACGGCTCAATTATACTGATCTAAAGATTACTCAGGATTCCCATCTCTGATACATGATGTCAAGAATACTGTCGAATATCGGAGTATATACTATCGCATTCCATACATATTGTGATCAACCGTCCACTGGACTGGGATCGTGCAAAGAATTTCTTGTTTGAATGTCAAAAGTTAACGGATCTGGAGTAAGTAGTAACGTGGCCACTAAAGCACAGAAGAAGGTCTAATAAAGGACTGGTAGACTTATCTTCGAAAAGTATATCTGGATGGCTCCCGCGCCGGGCGCCCAACCCGAGAAGATACATGATGTAGAACATGGCCGGATAGGAATAAGTCCGAACGAGCCTTGGTCCTGGCTTGACTTATCTTTGGATTTTCAAAACTCGTTGGTTAGGAAGCTTCCAAATCTCCGCATTCATTACGATTTCCCGGTAGTTCAACCTCGGGTGCAAACCCGATATCTTCCTATGATAAACCTCGTGTCTCTCAAGCTGCCAGATCCGTATCCTTATATACAGATGGTGATGATGGTCAGAAGATGGCAGCAGGTGTGTCAGTTGGATATCACGTGCCTCTCTCCTTTAGTACTAGCCGTTCCCGATGGGGATTAGGCTGTTCCAGTGGGATATAAGCTCCCCGAGCAGTCGCCCACTTGGCTCCTTAGACAACTTCTTCAGACATTACAATATACTCACATTTCAAGCTTCACCTCATGTATATTACACCCCTATAACTGTAACTGTCAGTTATGAGCCCGGCCTTACTCTAAATCCTATATTTACGAGCTTCCACTACAACGAGCTTGCAATTATAGTGACTTCTCACTGTTATTCGGTATCGAATCGACTTATTTTGAACCGAAAACACGATTATACTATTATTCGCCTTCGAATAGACTTGTTTCGAATCGAAAACAGTTCCCATACCTTATCTCCACACGAATAGATCCCCTTGAATGACCAGACTATTAAATAAACTTTATGTATTATTAATACTTACTGAAATTACTATAACTATAATTATATCTTCGAAAATAATTACTATTATTCCCGTTATACTGGAGAAAGAGAAGGATTGATTACTATGGATTAAGATAATCCGGATAGTAGTAGGAGACCTTTGGGACTTTGTTAACCCGTCCGTTCCTCTAGCTAACCTGAAAACGCTCGAGGAATCCATTGAACCGATACCTGTAACTATTAAAGTAATTACTATATCCAGTTCCATATAGACTAATACCCTGAATAATATCCCGTCTCCAGACGAGCCGGAGATTATTACTTTTACTTCCCTTAACTTATTAGAATAAAACTATCTATAAATACTTTAGAGTATTTATCTTTATAAGCTCAAGACCTATAATTCAAAGGTCAAGGTTATAAATGAGTTCCGAGTTAAGGCTTAGTAGATAATTAGTCACGGGAACCTGTAATATATCCGAGAATATAATACTATATAAGAAATACTCGAAAAGCTCAAATAATACTTTATCCCTTTAGATAAGGTATACCAAAACGAGATTACCAGGGCCTGGTAGTATACAATTCAATGACCAAAACGTGAAACAGTAATTATAATATAATTATCAGAGCTCGAATTGGCTTATAATAAAGCAGTCGAGTATAAACTGCCCGAAATTCAGGGGCTCTATACCCATTATACTCTTACTACTATAATAGTTAATATCAATACCAGCTTCTTACACGACTGGGACTACCAGTTATTCCGCTTTATAAAGGAGGATTTATGAAAACCCAAGTTCCGAGATATAATTCAGGAGTTAAGGGAACTAATACGCTTTCAAGTATCTAGACAGTCCTTATCGGCCTGTTATAGAGTATTCGCGGCCTTCTTTCAGGGAATGGATTCGAATAGGAATCCTATTATAAAGAAGTGTCTATATAGTAAAGCCTATTAATATATCACTTATAACTACCTGATTCCGGAATGTTAACCAATCGGATAATAGTCTAATCCTGTATTATAGAAGAAGGTCAACGAAGCTATTACGGTTATGAGATCCCTTAATAAATAACTATTCGTGATTTAATATCTCCAGGAATAGGTACGAAATTCAAAGATACTAAATCCTACTATTACGGAATTGTCTAGAATCTCGAAGTCAACTGGAAATAAGAAATAGGGAGAAGAGGACCTGATAGCTAATATAATAGTTTATAGTATCTCGATTTAACTAATCAGGATAGGAGTCTTTAATGTCTTTAATAATCCTGAGATCTTAATAGGACTCGACTATTCTTTTGGAAATAGTATTATCTTGGATTCAGGTTCTATTTATAATATCGGGAATACTAAATTATACTTTAATCCCGATTTATTTCGGTCTTCCCGAGAAGATAAGGAAAATACTATTTTTACTAATAATATTATAATACCTATCAAATTATATAGAATAATAAGTATTACTATTCAGATTAAAGAATTCCCGAATAGTCAAATTATTATATTTCGAAATATAATATATATTCTATTATTCTATATATTTATAATATCTCTCAAATTCCTAAATTAATAAGAGATTTTCTGGAATAACTATTCAAATACTCTAGTATAAGAGAATAGTTAAGGGAATTATTATTACTAGACAGATATATTTATATAGTTTAAATAATGGATTCTCGAGTATATCGAGAATTCAGTCTTAAAGTAATCGAAATTGGAGGGTTCTTTTATAATATTACTAGTCAACTTCAAGGCCCACTCTTTATATACTCCCAGACTAATTAAGAAAGGCATATTAGACTAATAATACAAAATTATAAATCATTTATATCCTAAAACTCTGAAAAAGCTCGAAATCACTTATTAAGGTATTAAAATTATAATATTTTTATTATCGGATTTAAAATATAAAGAGTATTATCTTAATAATACTAAAAGTATACTCTATTATTATTCTATATTCTGTTACTTTATACTATTCTGGAAGTTATATTGGAATCTGATTAGTATAAATAATAGATTAGATAATGAAAATTATATACTTTATTTTATTTATTCTATAAGTTATATATACTTTATATATTACTTATTAGATATAAGGAAATAATACCTTTTTTCTTATTTTAAATATATATTAAAATATATTAAGAGATATTATAGACTTAAAGTATAGATATTTTATAAAGATAATAAAATAACTATTTAGTATTTTAATGAATTTAAGATTAAGTATAGTTTAATTATAGAGAATTTATTATTATATATATAAGTTCAAAATAGAGATATTAAAAGATTTAAGAGAATAATTATAGAATATAATTATAATATGAGAATATTAGTAAATCTCCCTGAGATTTTATAACCTGAAATATATTCCGTAATTACCTATTTACTTAATAGATCTCTTATATATTCCCTTGACTAGTTTATATTTATTAGTTTTATCAAATAATATTTTAATAATCCAGTTTCTAAATCTAGTCTAAATTACTTTATTTTATATAATTATCAAGTCTATTCTTTTATTAAAAATATTCCGAAATATGAATAATACCTGAATTACTATATATATATCAGATATTATATTAGATATAATAGAAGTAATATTTATAGAATCTAGATACTTAAACTAAAAATAATTATATTAATTTATAATATTATCTTTAATATTATAAAGTAATATAATCCTCAAGATAATTAATTCGAAATATTAATTAATATAATCTAGATTCTTGAAATCCTTATTCCCGATATTAAAAAGACTATTAATAATTAGAAGATACTATCACTTTTACACTTATTCGAGATAATCCTTGAATCCTATAATAATATAATTATAATAGATAATATTTCCAATTCGAAGATATTAGTAATATCACTTTTTATATCTAGAAAGACTCCTGATTTTGAATAACTTTCGATTATTATATTATTAAATTAATCTATAAAGAATTCACCTAGAGCCTTCTTGTTATAAGTGATAATGATTAGTTAATCAGATTTGTTAATTGTTAAAATAAACTCAATACTAAATCCAAAATCGATTATATTAAGTGATTCCTCAAGTTTATATAATTCTCCTTGAGATTAATCTCTAATAATCTTAAAGCTATTATCTATTAAGTCACTTTATAAATTCGTATCACTTGAATAGGAAGTATATAAAGGAACTAGTAAAGATATTACACTTTCAAATATTATTAAAAAGAAATATAACTATAAGATAACTTTTATAATTGAATTATTATTTTAGGATCTTATAAAAGAACTAATCTCGAAATATTATATATTATTTTTAATAGAAATAATATATAAGAAATTAAAGTTATAAATTTATAATCTATTTACTTTATTTAAGAAATACTATAAACTAGATAGTTATTTATATAAAACTCAATTTAAGTAAGAATAAAAAGTCGAGTATAAGATTCTTTAGAATAAAGATATCTTTAAAATAATACCGATTTCAGATATAATTTCCTTTATTCTTTCTCTAATATAGATTTTTATTTATAAAGGAAATAAAGATAACTTTTTTATAAGATATAAAACTAGACTCGTAATTTATAAAGACCTTTAAAGGAATTATTTATAAGATATATATACTATTATACTTATTATAAGAGTATTTCAAGTATTTATAATTATTATAATTTATTTTAATCTAGATATTTAATAGTTTAATATTATAAATGCCTTTTATAATATCTTCTTGAATAAGAATATATATATATACTATTTTAATGGGTTTTATATATCCGGTTATTATTTATAACTAATTTATATTCTATATAATCTATTCAAGTCCCTATTATTATAATATAATCTTATATATAAATACTTTTATAAACTTGGCCTTTCTTCTATTCTTGATTGTCCTTATCTGTTTATAAATAATAAATTGATTATTTTCTTTTATATTAATAATATTATAGTTCTTTATTATTCTTCAAATCGATTATTCTATAATAGATTCCGAATGGAATTCCTTAAAGTATTCAAAATATATAAAATAAATAAACTAAAGTAATTTTTGAATATTTAAGTAATCTATAACTGAAAGGCTTATAAAATATAATTATATTAAGATATTTATATTATAAAATTCTATAATTAATTCTAATATTCTGGTTTATTAGTCTATAGACCCAAGACTCTTATAATAGTATTTCCTTCTAATCCATATACTAATAATACTATAATAGAATAGATCCTTTAGTATTCCCAATTTATCAATTCCCTGATATATCCTATATCGATTATATACCCGGATATCACTTTTTATATAAAAATACTAGTCCAGAATCTCAAGAACCCTGGTCCATAATACCTAACGGCCGGTTATTACTATATTGACTATCTAGAAAACACTAAATACCTCATACTGGAATATAATAACACTACTATTCCCATCCTCGTATTCAGTGTCGTTAATGACCCTAAAGGCCCTTCTATAAAGCCTGCTTTTATAGTAACTAGTAATACCGCTTTTGTTAATAATATACGAAGTCGCCGGAGTACTGAAGGTATAATCCTTAAGTTATTCAATAATATATTCGATTGGTTAAGCCGTTTCTAGTCGACTATTACTATATTAATTACCGAGATTGAATTACTTACTATTATTCACCTAATATTATAGATCCTCTAGTAGAGACAATTCTTTAATAATATTAATCAGAACCTTATCACATTGTGTAATAACCTTTAAACAATTAGACTCCTGATTAAGGACTCTCCTAAACTCATTACTAAACTCAAGTATATTAATATTTAATAGTTATAGATATATTAGAAGATTAATTAAGGGAATATTCATATCAAATAGAAGTCTATATCTGAAATAATTACTAATAGACTAACTAAATTATTTACTATTCAGAAATATAATAATTTTATTAAAATAATTAATATAATTAATATTAAATACCTAATCTTATCTGATCTGGAGGATTACGAGAACTCAAATTCTGAATCCGAGAATTTGAAATAATAGACCTTATTACTTTTATTTATTTTATTAATTTTCTATTATATAATTTAATAAATTTTTATTATTATAATTATTCCTTATAGTATTTTTTGCTATTAGACAAATTTTTATTATTATATTCATTTTTATTATTATTCCTTTAAATATAGACTCGATTTACTATATTCCTGGACTCTTATAAATACTATTTTGGATAATTCCAGTTCCTTGAAAATCTGTAAATTCCTATAATTCTAAAGGAATTAGAATACTCGAATAGTTATATTTATAGATCCCTATTTATAACTTTTCTAATTCAGTATTTTACTTTAATATTTAGATATTTTCGAAAAGTAATAGATTTATATACTACTCAAAATATAGAACTAAACGAGATTATTTAATTAGAAATAATATTTTAGATTCCAGATCTTGCCTTTTAGAACAAAACCTGGGAGGATCTATCAATTGGATATCACGTGCCTCTCTCCTTTAGTACTAGCCGTTCCCGATAGAGATTAGACTATTCCAGTGGAATATAAGCTCCCCGAGTAGTCGCCCACTTGGTTCCTTAGACAACTTCTTCAGACATTATAATATACTCACGTTTCAAGCTTCACCTCATGTATATTGCACCCCTGTAACTGCAACTGTCAAGGTGATTCTTGACTCACCGAACCTGGAAACCCTACGCTGCTATCCAGAACACACGATTAGTCTTCATTCGCATTATAGGAAAAACAACTTCCCCGCCATTCGCAAATTGATACTCGAATCCGCTGAGGAGCTTATGATCGACGGTGGACTCATAAACTGGGACTTCTCGAATTTATCCGTTTTGAACCTCTTTGAGGTCAATTTGGAAAGCTTCTTTGCGGTTTTGCCTTTCGAGAAACTTTCAGGCTTGAGGGAACTAAGGGTTGAATTATGGGGTATCTCCCCACCAACCCCACGAGCAGTGTCATGGGTCGATGAATACCTGGTTCCTTGTATCAAAGCGATTGTGCGACTTGAAGTACTGGATATCAAATGTGCTCATCCACACAAGCTACTCCCGGCTCTTGAGCAGCATAGACGGAGCTTGAAGGTGCTGAGGCTTAGGCAATGTATGGCCTCTTGGGCTTTACGGGTAACTGCGGAGGATATTGAGGGATTGAGGACGATGTGCACTTGTCTGGATGAGCTGGTGTTGGATATCAAAGTCGTTGGAGATGCTGAAATAGAAGAGCAGAGAGAAGAGACGTGAAACGTTTAGAGTGGCGCAGGGAACTGTAGAGGAGATTGGAAATCTCGAAACAATCTACCCGTGCATTCTTATATCGTCGATGAGACGGAGAAGAGGGATTGTAGATGAATAGGAATATCCATAAGAGATTCAATATTGCAGGAACTCCCTAGCTCACAATCTTCAAAGTAAACTAGGGGATATTAGTTTTGCTGCTATAGTGGGCTAAAGTACCAACTTGTTGTGAACTGAATATCTGATAATCTGGCGGTGCTACCCCCGCTGAAGGAAGGGAAGATGGAGGCTTACTTCCAAGTCACCACAATTTCATGCTTATTTTCTGCAAGGCACGCTCAATCTTTGCTGACAACTCTATGTCAATGATCTTTTCTATTGCAAATTTGTGGTTAATACAGACCAATTAGAGACTATAGTGGTTTGAAGGACAGTAGGAGAGGGAAAGAACATGTCATAACCCGGCTCTTACCTAGTAAATACCCCTCTCCGCCCTATAGTTCTCTAAAGCCATGTGCACCAAATAATTCACAAAAACTTTTCACTCCACATCTACGCAAAAGTTCCCTGCGGTTCACAATAACCGAGGTGTTCCTCATCCAGTTGTAGCTCAAGCACTCACCTTTCGCTCCAGCAGCCAGTACAACAGTCGGGTTACCTACCTTTTGCAAGCGTCGTATCCAGCATGCCTCTGAACTGGAACTTCGCAGCCAAGTTGGCAACCGCAAAGAACGCCGCCGGTATTGACGAAAGCCACACGACACCGCCCACGAAGACTCTCAACGCATACAACCAAGGTCTGATTCAGTCTTTCACTCTATCCCAGGAATATCGCAGTGACAGAGATCGCGCACTACCCCTCCAAAAAACTGAACGCGCTGGGAGGCAGATACGGAGATAGTCTCAAATTGTTTCTTTACGTCTTGGTCCTAAAATGGCTCTTCTAGTAGGATTGGTGCATTATTTTGAGAAGGTTATAAGGTGATCGTGTGCCAGTCCCATTTAGCCAAGGTGTAGATGACAACAGATTTTCTGCTGACAAAAACTCAAGACGTGATAACAACAATTTGCTATGTCAAATTTGTGGAGCTAGATGCGACTTAGGTCTCTATACTGATACTTCTTAGGAATTCTGTTTTGATCTAACGCATGAAGCCCTCTGGGAAAGCATTGAGATCGAATCTGACGACTAATGTTTACTTTGCACCGACCACGGGACCTTGGAGACTCTGATTCCACCTATAGTGTTGATGTGGTTGAATACTTCGATAAGAGCCGGGGGACGTCAAATCTTTCTAGTACTTATAGTAGCTTTATGACCACGGAAGAGCGACATAAAATGAGAGTAATATTTTTTATTTTAGGGCGAAAGATTTTTCTAGTTGGGTCCGTCACAAAACCTTCCAAGACCAGTGGATGCAATTACGTTAGTGTACTATATTTATTGACTATAAATTCCTCACTGCTCCCTGCCCGTCCTGAGTAATCCACCAAACTATTACCACTTCAAGATTAGCGGTTGCGCCGCACCAGCCCCTCGTAACAACAATCCGGCATCCAGAGGCTTGGTCCTCGTGGTTGATTACATGGACTCTTAGGTATCACTGAAATCAATACTGACATGCCAGAAGCTAAACTGAGCAACTACCCCACTTGAATTTAAGTGACAACAACATGTCTTTTGACGACAAACCAAAAGTTGACAAGGCAACTTTGCAATACTGATATACGTTGGGGTTGGATAGTTTAAAAACTCGCAGCATTGTATATGCGGTCTGCGGTCGAGGCAATGTCGACAGATCATTGGCACATATAAATGAGTCTTGAGACTTGGGACTTCCAGCTTGCGACTTCCAGTAGGTGTAGGCGACAATTGTTTGGTGATCTGGCGAGAAGCAACTCGGTGTTGACATCACGTATTATATAACTTTGGCGTCGAGAACCCGCAGCAATTTGGCGTGACGCAACGTAGTGCAACTCGCCAAGAAGAGTTTGAGGTGAATTACCGACCATTTTTAACGGAATCCATTCGGCGTTGAAATTCACTAAGAGAGCAACGTGGTAGTGAAAAGGCAGGTGCGTCACCGCTCTCACCACACCCAAGGTCTATAGATTCGTTTCTTTTTCAATGTGAACACATCATTCCAGACAGACGAGAAAGTTGCCGAACAAGATAGGAGAACGACGGTGATATGTTTTGAAGCAGAAGCGAATCCGACGATGGAGAACGTGAAGAGGTTCATGTGTATCGACTAATATTTCTTACTCACGGCAGCGGGAGGAAAGAACGGATACTGGGAGGAGTACTGCGACAAAGCCTCGAGAATGACAACAGAGGAGAGAATGGCAACAAAACTTGACTTACTATGACACTGGAAGAACCTTTGCTAGAGTATTGTGCCAGTGGGCATTCTGAGAAGGAGGATGCTCATGGAAATAGCTCAGACGTTATGGAGAAAGTGAGGGGCTGCGTAGCCAACAGTAGAGGGGAAGGACCTGAAACTGAAGAATACTTGCTTCACTAGGCTCAGAAGAGCCTGCAAGGCGTAAAGACATGCTTTTATATATATATATTTTAGCTCGGCAGGAGGTTTTACTAGTTTGGGACTGGAACCTTGTCAAGAATTGAATTGAGAAGTCAGACAACTGTGGTCCGCCTTGACTCACGACTGATTGAATTACAACTAGCTCATGAACCACCTTCAGCGTGATTAAATTATCACCAATTTGATAACTCCGTTTTGGGGTCAACTTTTCCCTCCCCATGACTGCAACAAAAGAAGCCAACAACCCCCTAAGAAGAAGGATAAATCGCCATCCCCTGGAATCCCTGTCTGCTCCCAAGCGCACTAAGATCCAAGCTCTGAATTTCAGTCGGCAATTTCCCATGCGTCAACCCCATCTCACTCAACACACTAACCATGGGCGCACCCCTCAAAATATACATATAAGTCCGGTCAAGCTTGGAATCCAAAGCCCCCTTGCCAGCAGCATCCAAGTTCACGACACCAGTGATATCTCCCGAACTAGGATCAACCAATGTGACAGTCGGCGTACCGCCGTCAATGAGCGCAACAGAGTTGAAGCGCTCAGAGAATGTGGCCCAGCAGATAGCTGCCTCGCCCGCGACGACGATCTTCTTGGAGACTGTGACGGCGTATGTGCTCGAGACGTCGACGAACGAGGCACCGTATGCGGGGTCGGTGACAACTGCTCGACTGTCTGAGCCGAGGAAGTTGAAGGAGAAATCGACGAGGAGAGTCGCGGGGCTCGAGACGACGGGAGTCGTGGATACTTGGCCGTTGACAACGGGGTAGACGTAAATTGAGCCGGGAGTGGGAGGTGCACCTTTGATGGACACGAAGAGCGCGGTCTCAGAGGGATTGAAGAGGATGTCGGAGACTGTGCCAGGGGGACCGACGGGAGGTGTGGTTTGTCCGAGGGCGATGGGGCGGAGGCCGCCTTGAGGTGAAAGACCTTTGGCATGGTCGACGGAAAAGCAGGTTACGCCTGCGACGGCGCCGCCGTTGATCACACAAGCTGGAATGTTAGTTGAGAATCCCAATAGAGAATATTTACATACCAGTCTTCAGCTTAGAGGAGTAGGCAACCGAGGACGGAAACTCTCCCAACGTGGGAGCGGTGTTGATGAGATTGGGGTGGAAAGGGTCTGCGTTGTTAATTGTGAAGAACGAAATGGTGTTGCTACCAGCGTTGACGGTGAAGAGGTACTGCTATGAAATTAGTACTGCAAAAACTCCTTTGGGGCGACCAACATCGTTAGAGACTACAACAGAGTCCTGAGTGAAGAGAGTATCTGCCCCGCCCGCAGCTGCTGGAGCGCCATTTTTTCCCGCGGTCAAAGCGAAAAGACCCGTGCCTCCAGTAGAAGTCCGAACTGGATTGGATAGAGTACCATCTTCGGCAATCTCTAAAGAGATAATACTTGCTCCTGCTGGATTGTTGTCAAGGAAGTAGGCAGCACGAGAACTATCTCTCGAGTTGATAGCCGCAGCTGAAACGAGAACTGGCGCGAGGAGAAGACTAAGAGCATGCATCTTGAATTAAGTTATCTTTCAGATAGAAAAGATGGTCATTCAAAAAGATGAGTATACTGCAGTCCTTATATCCTCCGCCGCGGACATGTCTGCCACTTTGAGCCGTACATGCACCATGACGGAAACGTGATTGAGGATATAGGCTGTGATTAGAAACGAGGGGAAACAAAAAGTTTCTGTGAGATCTATAGTGTGGAGATGAGTTTCTGGCGTTTGTTTCCTTCCATACGCGGAAAAGCGTTAGCACAATGGACCCGGACAGGTAAAATTGGAGGATTGATTCCAAAGATTCTGCAGCCGGAGATTAGATGAATCGACCGAAAGTCCCGGTTCGCCGCATTGGATTCCAGGATCGAGTTATTTAGCGATCTGTGGCACTGACTACGGTTCATGACTGGTCAATTGTTGCTGAAAGACGAGAAGTGGATGAACAGGCGCAACGTGAGGTCGTACCGAAGTCTCGGTTGAAAATCCGAACCCCTTGCGGGTGCATCCACTAGGACGAATAGGGAAATGTGTTTCCAAATGTTTCCTCACGCACAGCAGGGGACGCACCAGTACCAGGGGATTCAGGGTCCAGGTTCTCCACATTTCTTGGCCGGATGCATGTCGCACAGGATGGTATTGGGGATTTCATTGGACCCAGAGTGAGAGAATCCGGAAAATTACTATTAGTCACGTGATCGGACAGGTCGAGAGGCATTTTAAGGTAGATCAGTGGGGCGGTTTTGCTCATTTTGATGGTTCGTTTGGGGTTAATTGGCTCAAAAAGAGATCTCAGCTCGGTCGTTTATTAATCTCCTGAAAACCCCCGCTTTATCACCTCATAAATGCTCACGAAGATCTGAAGATGGAAGACCATGGGCTACTCGACATCATGAGATCATGTACGGTTTGTAGTAAATTGGCATCATCCAACATCCTCTTCCCGGATGCTATGAGAAAATCGGATTCAAGTTCGGCTATTTTGTACCACATAACAGCCCACATGAGCCTTTCAATGACTTTTTGAAGTTCCAGCTAGTGCTCGCTCAGGGGGGGTAAGGTAAGCAGGCAGCGCATTCGCTTAAAGCCCCTTTTCCCAGCGGAATCATTCTCTCAACGGACTCATCGTTTCGACAGCAATAAGTCAGATTTTGGAGACACACATAGTACCTGATGCTAAATAACTTTTCACGTGAGTCTCAACTCAAGCTAGCGAGGGATCTAGTAGAAATAAACTGTTCTTGAAGTCTAGGAACAATGATTTCTAAGTCAAGTGCTGGTTGCTTGGTCTGTTGACAACAACACCTGAATTGATGATGAGAACTTTCTAGTAGGAAGATAAATAGTTACCATATTAGTTGTGACTTAAAATAGTTAGTTATGGGGTAAGAGGATTTGATCCATAGGAAAGGGCTGGTTCTTAAAGTGTTTTGAGCGAAGCAACATGCCTGGTATCTTCCTCTAGGGTCGACCTGTAAAGTTTTGACTGTGTGTAGAGAAGATGGCCGTGCCCTCAATATCTTCCTTATTTATATCAAGCAAGGACTCGATTTGGTGAGAGGTTGCCAGCGATATCGAAGGGCAAGAGCCCTTGACTTCAACAACTTCACGTGATCGATGAATATAAACCCCCCTCTGAAGCTGATGGAAACTTCAACTTCATCAGCAACACGCAGAGGCTTCAATGCATTGGGAACCCAGGCTTGAATATTTTCAAGCACTTTACTGAAGACCTTGTTCTTTCTGACACCAGGAACTTCAGTTTTCAATTTCCCCCACACCTGGACAGAAGACACCTTCTCTTTGTACTTTCATCGCAAATCGCTGTCACTTAACCCGTCCGTTGTCACTTTTTCATCCGCAGTGTAGCCTGACCTTGAAGATACTTGGCCCCCCCTCCTTCAGGCTTCCTCCACCTCGAAACTTCGGAACCTTGCACTCCACCACCAACGAATAATCACAGCGAGTCAGTACAGCCGGGGGCTTCCATGCTCTATGACCGAATCGCTTTGGCCTTTGTGATGCTTTCCAAATGTCAGTCTATATGAGGTTATATACATTCGCCGCTTTAAGCCCCCCACCCCCTCCTATTCCTATGCGAGCCTTTTTTTTTTCTCCTAAATTCACTATTGTGGACTGGACAAAGATAAGGGACTTACAAGCTTTTTCTCGCTCCCTTGGCATTGAAGCCGTCTTTTGGCGCCATGCCACTTGGTATGCGATCTAATAAAGCTTGTATCTGAACCTCACATCATACTTACACCTACACATACATATGTATCGCGCGCGAAAAGGAAAATATGAATTGGACTGGACTGGAATGGACTGGATGGAATGTGGGTGTGTGTGTGTGTGTGAATCATCGAGCTATTCATTCATTCGGAACGTATTCATCTACCCCTCCGCAGCACAACGCAACGCAAGCTAAACCCCGCAAATGTATCCTCCCTTCCCTCCCCTCCCTACAACCCCAACTCTCGCTCGAACTCGAAGTCTGGATCCATGTTCAAAGATTGAAAATTGAGGGAAAGAGAGAGTGTGGAAAGGTATTGTGTAGTGTGTGATGTCGAGCTTAACAGCACTGCTCCCCACATCCGCAGCCACAGCACTCGCAGCCCGCCTCCTCACCCCCGCGGAGTCCGACCTCGTCGCCAGTTGTCATGGCTGGTGCTGGCTTCTACCATACAAATATCATTAGCAATGCAATGCGGGATAGAGGGGGGAGGGAAAGGAAGGGGATCGTACGGGCTGTTGTGAGGCGATGGTCTCGGTGGCGGCGGTCATAGGCTCGGGGGCCTGGATCTGTTGCTCGACGACGGAAGGCATCTGCTATCATCAGCTTCCATACTTCCATTTCCTAGATCGCATCGCAGTTGGGAGTCGTACCTTGATTGAGAGATTTGTGCGTTTGTGTTTGGTTATTTTGTGATGGAGTTCGTTGATGTGTGTGAGGGTTGTTGGGAAGAGGGAGAAGATCAAAGTGTGCGTTGTCAGGAAGGTGAAGTGGGGAAGGAAGAAGCTTTGGGCGTGAGCTTGTTTCGGGTTGCGTCAAGCTGAGCTGAGCTGAGCGGAGCTTATCGCCGCAGGTGCCAGGTGGAGGTGGACACCGCTATTCTGCATGCGCACAACGAACGCTGATTTGCCTCTGT
Organism: Hyaloscypha hepaticicola; assembly: GCA_002865625.1. Taxonomy (NCBI): domain Eukaryota; kingdom Fungi; phylum Ascomycota; class Leotiomycetes; order Helotiales; family Hyaloscyphaceae; genus Hyaloscypha; species Hyaloscypha hepaticicola. The sequence continues at coordinate 1,424,293 of KZ613464.1, read as the reverse complement.
TTATGCACAATTATGCACAATTACGCAAACGGGTGGGATTGGCCAATTGGATGGGCAGGAAACACCTCGTGACTTCGCCAAGCTTTGTAACGGGAGGGAGGGATTGGGGATGGAGGAAGCCACGATGCTTGGAGTGGCTAGCTGGGCAGGTACAATCGTACGAATGAGATTAGATCGAGATAAGAGGTCAACCGTCAACTTTTCTTTCGAAGATTCGAGATGCAATGTTTTCAGTCTTTTGGAAAACAAAAAAGACTGAAGACAAGGGTTTGAAGCACAGTAGCTGAGCTTCTGTTTACGGGAATGTTCCTGTTTCACGATGCATCTCGGCTTAGCCAGGCACCAGAGATGGTCCTGCAACAGAAAATCCCTCACCTCCCCGATGTGATATCTATGAAGTAAGGATTAGCATGCGCCGCAGTCCTACACAAATCCATCTATTTCTAAGGACAAATTTGATTTCTGGGAATATTCCGAACCAATTCATGGGTTTCTACGAGTGTATAATTCTCTGGCATACACTTGTAACGTTACACTGTACTCGGCTTTTTCTAGTAAATCGATTCCCTGCTCACGAGTCGGTCTTGTCCTGAAGCTCCACACATCAGGAGCGAGGCTGCTCAGTTTCTTCGTGTTCGTAGTGTTTGCATTCAGTCATGCAAAAACAATTTTTCTTCGTCCATCTTCAAGTCTCATCTCGCACAATCTAAAGCCATTCAACCTCTACTGCCTAGCAGCACTTCTCGAGGTCCCCACCACAACCTCACATCGAAAAAAATCCAAGGATAGCTCCAACACGCTCTACTTACTGTTCTTGCCATACATATTATTCAAGCTTTTGTACTGTTTTGATCCCTCGATTTCAGCCCTTTATGGGCTATTATAGTCTTCAACTGATGCTTTGAACGACTCCTCCTGCGACCACTCGTTATAGCTGGAATAAGTCATTACATTCACTTTTCCCATCTCCCCGTTCTAATATAGATGCAAGAAAACTGTTTAATGTTCAATCTCGATTGGATTGTTTTTTATTTTTATTATTTTTTCCTTAAGAAAAAGGGGGAGGAATTCAAACACCTCACTGAGTGTTCTAAGCCACCAAGCATCAAGCACTACACTTGCCCCCCCCCTTCTCTTCCTCTCCCCTCTCTACTCTCAAGATCCCAAGTCACGAGACACTCCTCCATACTTGAAAGTAATAACATAACCCGCCATACAAGCATTTATTCCTCGCCCCTCCTCCGGACCTCACCTCATCTGATCACACATCACCACAACCACCCATCCTCGCCCCCTGAAACCGAATCCACCAACGCTGCCCTCATCTCCTACCCTTTTTGCTCCCCTCTCCTTCTGGACCCCAAATCCCCACTGGACCATCACCCATCAAAATACTACCTCTTCCAAACCCTTATCTTCCTCAGTCAGAACATACACCGATACCACATATCCCAAAAACCCTATTCTCCACCTATCCGTAGCAAAGTATTTATATTTTTTCTCTGTTAGTGCTAGATATGGCGGGCAGGTCTTAGGCTTCTCGGATGGAAAGATCTGGAAAGATCAGGCTTCTTGAATTTGAGAATTCCGGGTTGGTGAAAAATTAGCGCCAATAGCAACGTTTAAATCTGCAGGGGAATCAGACGGGAAGCAGGAGATCTTCAGGTACAGGACTAAATGGAGAGATGTTGTGCAGGAGAGAAAACCAGGAACGGTGGAAGAGAGGGGGTGATGACGTGATGGCGGCGGTTGGAGGGGTGAGGATGTCACGTGCATTTTAACAATGTGTGGACGGAAGAGCACGGCACAGTAGAAGGGGAGAATAACGAGAGGGCATCAGGAAGGGGTAAACTGAGCTGTGATGATTGAAGTTGAATTGGGTATCTCCTCCTTCCATTCGCAATCCCCATCCATTGCCCTAAATTCCCATCCATTAACCTTCCCCTCTTTCCCCTTCAGCATATCATTCCGCGACGATCAAGTTCCGAAGTGATAGAAGCATCAAGCCATTTATGCATTCGCAACAGGGTATTGGTATTGACCCTGCGGCTGCACAGGCATCTCATTCGCATTCTTCGCTTCATAGGGAGCCGGACCAGGACCAGCAGCCGCGCGAGCAGGCGTGCAGTGTCCGCCCGCCTTGCGATGGCGATGCAGCCACACACTCGTCATGACTAGCGTTATAATGAAGAAGATACTGCCATGCGCATTAGCCTCTCTCTTAACCCTCCCCTTCCCCATCATCACCATTATCATCGCCAAAAAAAAAAAGGGAAAGGAAAAAAAACTTACAACTCAAGCCCCCCCAACCCACTAGCAGCCGCCATCGCATTCCGATACGTATAAACATTCGTCGTAGCTCTCTTCGCCAAATTCTCAAGCGCCCGACTCCGCTTATAATAACACACCCCCGCATAAGAATAATAACAATCATTAGCGGTGTACGTCACGATCTGATACGCGGCGACTTCTGAGGCCAGGAGTGCGAAGGAGATGAGCCAGAAGACGATGGCGAAGATGTCGAGGCCGAGGATCGCCCAGTAGTTGTAGATGATTGGGGCACAGGTCTGGGCGACGATTATGTAGATGGTTATTATTAGGGTTGCGATTGCCTGGGAGGGGTGTTAGTAGGGGTTGGGTAGGGTAGGATAGGGGCTTGATGAATGAAGGGGAAGATTAGTAGATAGGTGAGGAAAGGGAGGGAAGGGGAGGGGAACGGGGGATGTACGGTGAATAGAGTCAAGTCGACGCCGTCGAAGGAGAGGAAGGTGATACCGTAGGCGGCGAGGCCCATGATTGCGAGAGAGGTGACGAGTTGCTTGATTCGCAACGCCAGCACGAACCTGGGTAATGCCAGGACATGATCTCTTCCCGCCATTTTGTCTGTATGTATGTACTTTCACTGAAAGATTTATGAAGAATTTGGAGAAAATCAGAAGGGAAGAAACGTTGACGAAGAGGAATTCAAGGGAGGACTGGGGTTTTAATACACCAGCTCTGACACTCGTAAGGCTCCCTCCACCTCCTCCCCTTTCCCGCCCAAGAAGGAGCGCTGGCATAAATATAGCCAAATGATCCACTCAGATCATTCCGCTTCCCTCTCAGCCGCATCAAGCACCCCCGTGTTCCCTTCCACAAACAGCAAAAACAGCCATTCCCTACCCCTGCTTTCAGCCGCACGTACCCCACCATCCCCCTTTCAGATTATCAATACATTTGATCCTTGGCAGGTCGTGTTGGCAAGGCGTTCTTTGGTCAAATCTCATGATTTATGCCCAAAACACTACCACTTAGGGAGATTGCAGGATCCCGCTTGGGGTCCAATTTGACCTGCGAGGATGAGGGGGCCTCGTGAAACGTATTGGGAACATGGGAGAGTGTCGTTGATAGGATATGTTTTTGGGGAACGAGGTGGGTGAAATGGAGATGTTACAAGAGGCGTCCAGAGGCTTGAAGCCACGCGCTTCGGGTGATATTGGCGTGCAGGAACCCTAAGGAAAAACCCAACGACTTGGCATGCGAGTCACTTCGTACTGTGACCTATGACTGATTTCGATTGATAAGATTGGAGCGAAGGATCGCTGGGCAGTGAGAGGCCGAGTTGAAAATGATGGAGTGGAGGTGAACTGTAAAGTGAAGGTAGGAATGGTAGTGAGGGATTTTCTCATGCCGCTCGCGCTAGGCCCTTTGGCCTGGTGTAAAACGGGCCCTAGCGCTTACGAGTTACGCTGTGTCTTTGAGCCTACCTACTGACTGCCGCTCGTGAAAATTAAGGTTAACCTTACACCCGAAGACCTACAGTCAAAACTCGCTAGTGCGATACCCCTTGTAACGATATCCTCGACTGAACGATCAAATCGTTAGGTCCCGAGCAATTTTGGCTGTGATATAACGATAATTTCTTTAGAACGATTATCGTTAGGACTCTCGGTCCCAAATCGATAATTTGTAAGGAATATCGTTATAAATACCTCAAATCCTAGAAGGAAACGCCCGGATCCAGCAAGGATTTAGGGTGTAGATTAGAGACTAACCCTTAAAGGGCTTAGAAAGTAAGCCCAAATACTCTTTTAGGCTTAGTGGGATCTGCACGTGACCCCTGACACTACGATACCTCGATATATCGTTAGAAAAAGAGTTCAAAATCGGTATCGTTATAGCGAGTTTTGACTGTAACAATCAGACTTCGAATCGAAGTTTTTCGTCTTTTGCTTTAACCTTTGGTAACAATTCTGTGGTATTCCGGATTTGAGGGTGAGTTGGGAGCTGTTCCGATTTCCTCACCAATCACGGCATTAGCCAACACAACACCCACTTTGGCCAATATCAGTGCTTTTTCGTCAGTAAATCGCATTTGGTCAATAGATACCTAGTTTCACCCAAGGTAGGATATATTTAGGTCTCAAGTATCGATTGCATTGAAGGTTTATCGGTCGCATAAAAGGGGGATATTAAATGGGCAGTATCAGGCTTACCCCGCTACGCCAGCGCCCCTATTCTCCCCTTCTAGCAGCAGTTCAGTGAATTTTTGGCTACGTTCTTATTGGTATCAGCTGCGCAAGAGCGTTAGAGGTGAAGCTATAACTACTCTGACTCCGGAGTGCGGAATAAACGAGTAAGGCGGGTAGTAAAGAAGTAGGAGCTTCCTGTCAAAGAAGTGAAACGTGATGGGAGTTAAGCTTGTTTTGTATTTTTGATAATACCATGGAATTACTTATTTAAATTTAAGGCGAATCGATGAATGATGGTTGTGTTGAAGCAATTAAAACTTACACGTTTGGTGGGTATTCTACTGGAAATCAATTTATTGGCCAAGCCCGCCATTGGCGAGTGAATCGGAACAGAGCAAAAAGCGCCCGAACAAGTCAGGTTCAGGCATAATAATATGAAGCGTATGGTAAGAGCCATACTCACGTGACCATTCTTTCCTCCCGATCTGCGGCCTGAGAAAGGGTTGCGGAGGAAGGTTTGCAGATACCAGGGATTTTTGAACATCTGAGAGATTGAACAGAGAACACCGTCCTAATTAATGGGTATCATATCTTCCCCCACCAAGTCCTACTTTACTCAACCACTGACATGAGTCACAAATCCTCATGATCTAAACTTCCGCCCTCCAGCCTTCTTGATCGCAGCGTTCTCCTTCGCAACATTTGCCGTTGCTTGCGCATCCGCTGCAGTAGCCGTGACAGCAAGTCCCGCTTCAAACTCATCAACAGCTTCTTGAGCTATAGCTGCGGCCTGATTTATCTATTAGCAGAGATCATACTTATTGAGATCCGGGAGGTAAATACCGCTTCACCCTTGGCACCGTTGTTAGCGGCAACATTGACATCAGACGCGGCATTGTCAGCGCTCGCATTCGCGGTTGCATTCGCTGCGGCGGCATTGTTTTGGGCAGCTGCCTTTCCTTTTCCTTTTGCTTTCTTCTTGGCAGCTGGAGCTGCTCCAGCATCTGCGGTGGCGTTCCCTGCGGCGGCATTGTTCTGGGCAGCTGACTTTCCTTTTCCCTTTCCCTTTGCTTTCTTCTTAGCAGCTGCAGCTGCTCCGGCATCTGCAGTGGCGTTTTTGGATCTTCCGGCGATGACGGCATTTTCTTTCGCTACATTGGCGGAGGCTTGGGCATCTGCTGCTGTCTGTTCTCATCCATTAGCTTTGTCTTCGTTGATAGAGAAGAAAATGGAGTGAGTGATGAGGGGACCTACGGCAGTGACAGTTTGTCCGGCTTCGAACTCATCGACGGCCTCTTGGGCGATCGCTGCAGCGGCATCGCCGTTCGCTCCATTGTTCGCGGCGGCGTTGACACCCTGAGCGAGTATGTTAGTACTGTCATGTTTCTGATAGGGTGACGGGAGAAATTTTACTGAAGCAGCGACAAGTGCATCAGTAGCGTTTGCCTTTGCATTGTTGTTGTTGTGGTTGTTCTTGGCAAGAGCAGAGACGGCGAGCGCCACTATGAGATGTCAGCCATGCAATGATGCATAATTGGGGAGGGAAACGGGTCGACATACAGCTCAAGAAGTTGATGACACTGGATACCTTCATCTTGAAAGGATAAATGAAGAAATTTCTTTGAAAGAGTAATTAAAAATGCTATATTTGGATGAGTGAACCGGCACAGAAAAATATACAAAATGTAATTCGTGTCAAACGAACGTTTGTAAGCAAAGTATCTGGAAGAAAACAGAGAAAACGAAGAACAAGAAACGAATACTTAAAGCACCGCGTCCAAGGATGAGATTAGATTGAAACGGAGATTTTCACGGCATCTTGCACAACCGTCTTTACGCGATCAGTTTCCTCAGGAAGCTAAGAATAACCTCGATCGTTCAACGCTCTCTGTGAAGCGAGTGTATGATCTGATCTGATAACCTTCATCCGCCGTATCAGATGGTGGCTTTGATGGGGAGCGCGGACATTTTGGAGGCGCAGGAAGCGCATCCTTGGGATGATTGAAGCTTAAGGAGCTTGCCAGCCACTAGAAGCTGTCAGACACACCGCCACAATGTAAAAACAGTTTGATCTGCGTGTGGAAGTTGGGGTGGATGCATATGTTGCATGTGGGGTTTCAGGAGTCCGTCAGTATCCACAACGTCTCGTGACAGGCTCTTCGGTGCCAGCTTGTTGGGTTGAGGAACGATCGACATGAATCGAGGAGCGTCTCCAGAATTCCTTCCCGATATGAGATGTTTTGAGCATATCGCAAGGGTTTGCCTGTTGCATGCGCATATGATTCAAGAAGTGCGAATGTGTGGAAGAGATGGTTGGTTGAAGCTGAAAGGTCGGAGTTTCGTCGCAAACTCGCTAAAACTGTGCGCTAGTGGTCGCTTAAGCCCCTAAGTTCTAGCATCAGACTACAAGAAGGGGCTTCCTCGTCGCAGATTAGGTGATCTCAGATATATACCAGCTTTTCAACCAAGATATTGTGTTTAAGATACAGGTTTTGAACACTTTTCTTGGAAAGTTCTAGCTTTCAATAAAGAAATCATAACCGTGCTCTCTGCCCTTGATACCACAGACGAGATCAGCAAGTTGGAAGACGCGACAGATTTGGCGATTACGCGACACCGCCCCGCTAAACGAGCCAACGATAAGTTCTTCTTATCCATTAAGCTGCCAGCAGCGTTGCGTGGTCCGTGCATTTTGCTAAGCGGACCAACGATATACCGTGTTTCGCGGCTTAGGGACGTCTCCCTATAATTTAGTGACCTGTGCCCTGAACTTTAGCGATCTAGTCGCTAAAATATAGTGACCTTTAGTGATAAATTTTTGGTGTTCCTTGCTTAGTAATATGCACGGACCATGCAACGCTGCTGGCAGCTTAACGGATACAATGTCAGCTTGCCAATAAGCTTATGTTATTGATTATAGTACTTATCTTGTACAACCTTTTGAATTAGACAGATCCACTTATCCGGGAGCACAAGTACAACTCCCCGTCGCACCTCCAAGATTCCCACTTACAAACACAACCAAAACTGCAGCATATGCCGCCGTGGCAGCAAAGATCTGGTCTCTTTGGGCATTGGTGAGCAGACCGACACATGCTGCAAACAGAACCGTCCATCCACTGATCATGCCCAACAATGCGTGCTTATTTTGCACGATGTACAAAGAGATGATGGCGCCAAAAAGAAGAATGGAGGCTAGTATCGTGGATAGAATTGCTGTGAATGTCGTGAGTCGGCTTGATGATATGTATGCTTGCCGGTCGGTAGGCTTTGAGGTCTGATGATATCATCGACTGCGTCAGTAGGATATCCCTTTCATTGAAGTCTCTTGGCTTGGTTCGGATATATCATTGAAAAGGCTTAGAGAAGAGGCTACAAACCCGAAAAAACAAACCAAAGTTGTTTTGTATGAATTCTGACAGCCGGTCATGCTCAGTCGGAACCCGCAGAGCAACCAGATCGTGGACATCGTCGTATATTTGCTCGCTCGCTCCCCAGAGCTGAGGGAGCTTATCTCCGCATTTGATTCCCGCTTCGTTGTTAAAGAACCAATTTCTCATAGCTTTGACCGTAGTGGCTGGTGAGGGCGTGGAGTTGAGAAGCTTTTGATGAGCCTCGAGTGCGGTATCTTCACGCTTGATCAGCTTTCCGTATTCACAAGATCTAGAAATCGGAGGACTTAAGCTTACGATATTTTTCCAACTTGATCCTGATGTTCATCGCTAGGTCCATTCTTCTCTTTTCTCTACCATCTTCCTCCGCACACTTGGCAAACTTCTCCCAATCTCGCTGGCATTCTATCGACGTCTCATCTCTCGCTTTCCGATCCTCTTCATCATATCTTCTCTGCACCTCCTCCAATTCCGCGAGTTCGGCTTGATAGAACAATAAATTTCTCGCTGAGAGCCAGTCGAAGCGGCGGTAGATTGTGGTGCTTTTGTCAGGGTCATGAGCGATTTTTGACGCGACGGCCGCGAAGCCTTTGCTGGGACCCGTGGCTCTGCTCGCAAGTTCGAGATCTTGAGGAGCCATCATATCGTGAGAGAAGAGATCTATGATGCTTGGAAAGTAGTGTGCTTCCTCAAAAGATGATGCTTGTGCAAATGTTGGTGGGGTCGTTGCGATTGGAACGATAAGAGTGAGGCTGAAGTCTGCCCCGCGATGTGCCTTGCCCTTGGCGCACACACCTTCGCTGGGCAGAGCGTCCCCGTTGACCGCGAATTCCCACTTTCTTCTTCGCATGCTCAGGCCTTCTGTTCTATCCACACTCAAAGCAGAACCATTTCTGAGTAATAACGTCGAGCCTGTCGAGTTTTCTTCGCCACGGCAGCCAGTAACGCAGTGCAAGGCGAAAGTTCCCACTATTTTAATCAAGAAGACCGCAATAGTAATACCTTCCAGCTTTGTTTTCCTCGAGCGCCTCGAAGGAGCTCGCCAGACTCTGCTAACACGGACTCGCAAGGGAAACGGTTCCACTGGCCCCCTCATTTCCATGCGCATTCTCAACTCTACCTCAGCCTATTGAGATGGATTTGACTGATTCAAGGACACTACCTAGTCCCTCGACATCATCGTCTTCCCCTTACGATAGCTTCGACAACCCCGCTTGGGGATCCATACGGGAAGTTCAGCAACTATCAGTGGACAATGAACTGCGGGGCAACACTCCAGATCCACTTTTGCAATGGTATACTGGTAATGATGGACCATGGATTCCAAAAGCGAAACCTGACCATTCCGAAGAAAGGCGACGCTCAAGAGCATGGACAAGATACAGCACAGATCCACCTTCCGATTCCGGGTATAGGACGAGACGCAGTATAGGAAACGCCTCAGTTTTCAGTGCAACTATTATCGAGACTGAGACTGTGGATACTTTGACACCTGCAATCGGCGATGAACTCAAGCCTGAGGTGACCCACTCGAACAACTCAGAGTTTGGAACAGCTACAAGCGAGCGACAGGAGTCCTTTGATGAAGGGGAGCATCTTTCCACAGACTTTCCCAAGAATGGAGGGTTGATGAAATCCCATCCTGTGCTTAAGATCTCGAACGTGGATTTCTACAACGGGCTGGAGCTGAAGGGAATTAGTGATGATTTGGATAAACCCAAGAGCTACGAAAAGTTTCGGACATACAGTATGTGATCTCCTTAGTCCCCCCTCCGAGGCTTAGCTACACTAGCTAATATCATATTCGCGAAGCGATATACGGCCGAAGGGGTATTGGCAAGATCGACATTGCTTTGGAGCACGCATTCAATGCTCCAGGAGAATCTGAAGTTACCTTTCCTGCCATATTTGAGAGCCCCTCCTCCAAGCTTGAAGCAGCAGGCAGTGCTCAAAGAATTCTCAAGAAGCTACCCCAGAAGATCGAAAATTTCAAGCGCAAGGCCGTCCGCATCCTACTCAACGGCAAAGAAACCTTGGCTCGCCCTGACGCTGGAGCGGCAAAAGACGTGATGTCTCTATCGCTTGCCCGATCTCTCAACATCCCCATCCAGAACTCTCCGTCTGACAAAGGCGTGTTCTCCCTCGGAAACGGCAAGGTCGTCGAGTCCCTTGGCCGCGCCTACGTTCCATGCAGTCTTTTCGGGGACACCAAGTCTCAAGAAAGCCGTTGGTTCCACGTCCTGTCTAAGCTCGTAGTGCCCTTAGTGCTGAGCTTTGAATGGATTGAAAAGATTGGTTTGTATACAAAGAGGAAGGACTTGCTAGTCGAATGTCCTAGTTGGTTTGGGAATATGCCGACATTGAAATGGCTCGGCTCGCCACAAGGTCGCATCAAATTCGAGGCGGACGGGAAAACGTTGGTGGGGTGTGCGGATACAGGGTCAGACCTGGATTTCATGTCATTGAGTTGCGCGAGGAGACGGGGTTTCGCGATCGATCGACGACAGAAATCTCGCAGTCGGGTGATGATGGCGGATGGGACGATCTGCTCCACCGAAGGAACGGTCCATATGTCTTCCATGAAACTGGCAGACTTTGATAGCTTCGATATGAAGTTCCACATCTTGGATGGTTTGCCTTCGGATGTGATATTTGGCGAGGAGTTCTTGGAGCAAATCGACGCTTTCAATACGTGCTCTGAGATTATGGATACTAGGGACTATTACCTGCATGGTCTAAATACCTTGATTAATTTAGGCCCAATTCAGGCTTTCTTCTCCAGGAAGTGGGGTTCGAAGAAGGTTGAGACGCCGAAGCAACAAATTGGCGATGCTGTTGAAGAGAAACTTTATTGGAAGAATAAAGCGACTCGGTTGTTTGCGAGGGTAGTTGAGGAGGACTGCGGAGTACCTGATGATATAGGACGAAGTGGAGAAGGGGTGAATGAGCATGATCGCGGAATGCCTGGCGATACAGGCACAAGGAAAGAGAGTGTGGTTGGCGAGAACGGTGGAGTGGTTGATGGTAATCTGGAGGACATAGCAAAGATGGTGAACGGAAAATGTGTTCGATGTTCCACGCGGGACCGTGGCAAGACGAATAAGCGCTGTGCGTTACCGGCCGAACAGTGTCATTGCCTGGAATCTGTAAAGGACGAGAAGACTTAGGGCCAAGGTTGGTAGAGGAGGCCTCCTTGAAGAGGGGAATATTGTAACGAAAGCTATGAGTAATGTCACTAACGGCCCCCTGTACTAAGGAAATCAAATAGGCCCACTTTCAAGTGCATACCCCTCCTAACCTCCGTACACAAGACTTTCGTCATTTTTATGAAACTTTTCGATTAGATATACTCATTATTTCTTCGTCTTTTGAATTATCCGGATATCCAAACTAAAAGAAGGCGAAGCTCCGGGTTGTGTCCCCCACTGGGGGTGGACTCCAATTGATTCGGTCTCGTAATTTCAATGATATGCTACACAGGACTGGATGGAAGCACGATCACTAGCCTTATCGCAACATCTTTTCAAACCTGGACTGGCAGTATACGGTAGACCAAAGGACTGGGAGCGGTGTGACAACGTACAGTACTTTACTGACTGATGAACCATGATGCTGATGCCCTATACCCCAACGCCATTCCTACGCCATATTATACATCATGCACCCAAACCCCAATTTTATATCTATAAACAATACATACCCCCTCCTCGCCAAGCTCCTCCAGCAGTATACGCCATCAACTCGGGAAGGCCTCATGAATGGCATCGGCTTCCTCCATAGTCACAGCACCCTCCAATAGCTCCAGCGCCAACATAGGGACATCACTCCTAATACCAGCTTCCAAGACTCAATCGTCGAAGAAATTCAGCCTCGCGAGACAAAGCTGATATTTCTGGAACCCGCCGCTACCAAGCAGCTAGCTTGACTTGCACTGCGAACTTGCTTCAAATATGGATGACTATCATCACCCCCTTTGGCAATCAAAAATCTCCTCACACGGCGCTTGAAGTGCAGAACTGAAGTGGAAAGGACTTTCAACATCTCTCGATCGAGATCGAAAAGAATAAGAATGAAAGGCGACACTTGAACTAAAATGCCAGGGCCAGCTAATAACCGCTACTGCATATTCTTAAAAAGGGTATATAAACTACACTCCTCCGTTCTTTCCGCAATCCAAGATCAAGATCTAATCTCTCAAAAATAACAATAGAACTCCGCAAAGTGAGTGGTATCCAGCTCCAACTCCCAACGCCATCCCAGAGCCATCATTACAATCATCTAACACACTCCTGCAAAGGAGCAAAGGCATCAAAGGAAGCCGCCTTCACTACCAAAAACCCCAACGCTACCCCGCCATCCACACCGCTTGTCGCGCTCGCTTCTACTCTCCCCCGGCCCATCCCTGCTCATCAACCCGCCTCCCCTCAAACCGAGCCTCTCTTCCGCACGCCCTTCTTCAACACCGTACTCGCTGCTGCCACGACGACTTCCATCCCGCCCACTGCTACTGCTAGCATTGGTCTGGACCAGCAGCAGACTACTCGTGGAACTCAATCTTTTGGCGAATTCCGAGAAGCTCAATCGCTTGACACTCGTGCTGCTTCTCCTCTTGATATTCGCGTCCGTACTCGTTTGCAGCGAGTTATTGTTATTGTCCCGTAGACTCGGCACCGCGGTCGTGGAGATGGATCTCGAGGGCAGGGCCATGGAACTCGGACGCGAGCTGCCGGTTCGAGAGGAGGTGGTGCCGGTTCGGGGTCGGAGGGAGGTGGGTGGAGGGTTCCCGTGGAACGCGTTCATGGCCTGGGTATTTAAGAACGGGATCGGTGGACTCCTGGGAGGCGACAGCGTTCGTTGAGGCGGTGGGTTCCGCCCAGAGATGTAATCCAGTGCTCGCTGTGCAGGTGTCGGGATTACGATTTCCTGGTCAGACAGCTCGAGGCCTTCGGCATCATCGTCGTCCTCGTCTATTATCTCACCGGTGTCAGACTCCCCCGATTCTTCGTCCAGATCCCATCCCTTTCCCCCCCGCGGAGATTGAGTCGCGAGTTTTGCTTGTTTGCGCTGGTCGTGTTCTGCCATCAATGCCTCGAAGCGCGCGATGCTGCTTATTTTCTCGTCGTCGGTGGAGGGTACGCGCTCGCTGCCGGGGATGTAGCGCATTTGGAAGGCGCGGTCCAGAATCGTTTCTCTTGGGCCCGGAGGCGTAGAGCCAATTGAACCGGGGAAGGCAGGGCTTACGGCAGAGGCGATGCTGTTGCTTCCCCTCGTGTGGGAGGATAACGCGGAGGAGCGGCCTTGCGCTGATGTCCAACCTTCGATAAATTGGGTTTCGTAGCCGGAGGTAGATGCTGGCGAGGGTAGGTCGTGGGGGAGTGTGCCGTAGGTGTGAGGATGCGAGGAGGTGAAGCCCATGGGTGGGTGTACGGAGCTGGATTGGGAGGAGAGATCTGAACGTCTTGATCGAAGACTCGGAGAGGGGGAAATCAAGGCAGAAGGCCTTTCTCGTGGCGGCGGCGCATGGGGGTATGAATTCTGGTGCTGCGTACTTGGTCGAGCTTGAAAGTCTACCCTGCTATTCGAATTCGACGTTCCTCTGCTGCTACCAAAAGGATTGGTAAATAATGGGGCACTTGGACTCAGAGGACTCTCTTCCGGCTCATCAGGCGTTAGCAGCGGCTTTACCCTTTGTTGCCATGAATAGATATTATGCGGGTCCTCCGTGGCAGTTCGAAACAAGAGTATATTTCCCCATGGATCCTTCGAAGTGAGTCCCGGCGTTCTGCTCGATCTTCGTTTGCGCTGTTTATCAGAAGGCGAATCCGGTTTCAGCTCAAGCATGAGCGTTGGGAGCGAAGGACTCTGTTTTCGATGCTGTACAGCTCGAATTTCGCATGATTTGAATGCAGAAACTGGATACTGCGACAAGTTTTCGCAATCGCCCTGAACGGTCAGACATGGAGTGTGCGAGGCTGAAGAAAAATTCCTACCTTCGCTTTATAGATCGAGATGTACAGCGTCCTGTCTTCCGCGCCTAACTGTGCGACATCAACCAGACTCGGCTTCGACGCAGTTGCCTTCAGACCTTTGCGCGAGGAGCTCTTGACTGCATTGTCATTATTGTTGGCAGCAGCTGCCTCCTGCGCCTTCAAAGCAGCTCCAGTGCCGAGGACGACATATCGAGGCTGAGGGTTGTTAGACGAAGCGCAAAAAAGTCGGCCGACCAGCGACTGACCTTCCAAATGGCCCTGCCAATGATGGTCCCACGCTCTGGTGGCACCAGCATCAATCCCTCCATAAGAATCATTGCGCCAAGTGTGCGACTCCTTTCGCCTGACGAAGTGTATCTCTACCTCTCCCGCCCGGGAAGCCGGAAGCGGACGAGCACACGAAAGATGAGAGAGCGGCAGGTTTGATTAAAACATGATACACGAAAGCAATAATTCTCCGGACTGCGTCGCACGAAGAATTGAAGTCGAAGGAGGGCGAGAAGGTAGGAAGGAGCGTGGTGACCGGCGGTCAGATTGTTTGGTTCAAGACGAGGGAGGACGAAGAGGAGGAGGAGGAGGAGGAGGAGGAGGACAAAGAGAGGAGAAGAGTGAAATCTTGGCCGTTCTCACGGGTACCCTAGAACCTAGCGTTTGGAGGCGTGCAATAACTAAAGCCGCCGTCGATCCCTGCTCCATCCAACAGCACTAATTGACTAAGCTGTGTTTGCCAGCCGGCTAGCCGACCGCAGAACAAATGGAACAAATCAGAAAACCAAGTAGTGTAGTAGTGCTGCAGCAGAACTGGATCCCGATCCTGCGCCTCGTGGGCGAGCGACGCGAGCGCCTGCAGGAAGTGAAGGTTGAGCGGTCTGTCTGCTACTCTGCTTTGATGCATCATGCAGCAGCCATACCAGCCGGCGTTTTGTCTGGTCGTCGGGTGCAGTTCCCATTCCTGATCCTGTCCCTCGCAGCAGCGGCCGAAAATCAAAACCGAGGGGCGGGTTTCTGGTTTCTGTGTGTTCCTGGATTGGAGGCCATTGCCAATGCCATGTCCTGGCTCATAGCTAAGCAGTAGGTCGTACATACATACTTCAGATGCAGACTAACACCGCCCCACGACCCAGAACGTGGCGGTTTGCACGCAGTGCTGCACGTAATATCAGTGATTCATGCACAGCTGCACACAGTGGATTGCATTGCTATGTGCTTAAATCGCATTTTCATGCCTCAATCTCCCGATTGTGCAAATTCGCGTTCAATTGGATCTATTTGGCGGGCCCTCCATCCTCTCCTCGTCCGCATATCGAGATCTATGTCGGTAGAAGCCGAAGGCGGGATTGGCGTAAAAAGCTATTACTGGTGGAAAGGTTTGCAATTGTGGGGTTGTATTTGCATAGGGGCATAAAATCACTTGTGTAACTGTGTTTTTTTGCTTATGCACATGTCTTGAGTTTAGTTCAGTTCAGTTTCTAACACCTTTTTCTCAAGATGTCTTGGTTGTGTGGTGGGGAATCTAAATGTGGGGCATAGACGGTGAGAGTTTGAGAGGCGTGCGTGCAGCGTTTGACTCGTGTTCCCTTCCTGAGTTATGTCACGAGAGGAGAGGTCAGGCAGTAGAGCGATCTGTGTGTGAGCTGCTGGAGGGATGGCCCTGGGACTTTAGGAGGATATGAGAGTTAATCGGGCTCGTGTATCTGAGTTTAGGCCCCTTCCCCTCCAACTCCACTTCTGGCGCGGCCCGGGTCGCGAAGTTGCTAATCGATACTATCGAATTGTTTGAGACGCAAAGCTTGAAGGTTTGAGGGCTAGGATGAAAGTGGTAACTGGCCCGAGGAATTCTGCGATTACTATACATTCAGGGAGATCTTTTATTGAGGGAGAGTAATACAGTTTGGGAGTGGAGAGGAGGAGAGGGATTGGCCTGTGTCCACGACTTGTGCATTAGGCATGGTATTTTCCATTTTCGGGTTACTAGATTGGGTTCTCCAGAACGAGTGGTGCACGGGAAATGGGACCTAGATTCCGAAAATCTGGATAATTGCAGGTTTATCAGGCGAAAGGTATCGCATTATGCATAAGACGAACGAATAATGAAAATTATGTTCAAGCTTGGGGGCCAGGTAGTGACATGCTTGGCTCAAGGCATTCTTTGAGCCTGAACGACCTATTTTGCGGGTTCTGCCGCCGCAGGTCGTGGCGGCGGATCAACTGATTCATGAAATGGAGCTAACAGTCTTATCCCCGATGTGTCGTTGGTTCGATAATAAGGTAGCATAACTTAGAAACCAGCACTAATGCAGGGGAGGATTCAAAGCAGTTCAGGCAGTGGGGTTGATGATATCTTTCGCTGAATCACTATCGATAGTGGGGATGGCTGATAGGAGGAGATACGAGGGATAGTCGGAGAAAGTGGGATTTGCGTTCTCTGACGGTGAAGCTTTTGACGATCTTGTGGAGAGGGGAAAAGAAAAAAGAAACGGATGGTCTAACGTTGAGACATTCAGGGGAAGCAGAGCGAGACAACCCACTATACGCCACGCAAGCGGAGGAAATTCTTAATCAGGCGCGAGACCCGCTGTCAGTTACAATCGGGAGATTGTTATGCCGGCTCTGTTCTCAAAATATTCCTTCTCCATCACGAATTGATTACTTCATCAATGGTCCAATTGGACAATTAAACATTTCTTGCATCTCATTCAGGGGTATGGAACGTGGTTTGAAGAATTAACCCCCGGAGAGAATGAGGGAGATTGGGATTTCTGGATGGCCAAGTAAAATGGCAGTCCGCCCTGCTGCCAACACCCTCTGCATTTCTGCCACCATACCTACGTCCTACACATCCATATGCACATATACTTTACTTTTTATTCTCCCTGCGTCCGATCTCGATTCTCCGCAAAACCTTTCTTTTTTTCGCCCGTTTGTTGAAGATCGCCACGCCGATGACGGCCAGGCTCTTTTGTGGTAATGGTGGCTTAAAGAGGCGTTGGATGGTAAGTAACGGCTTACGAAAAAATGAAATGTGATGTGATGTGATGTGTCGGATTTCTCAATTTCGAACAGTGGTAAGAGCTGGAATAGGAAGGTATAAGAAGGTATTATATGTGATGGAAGAGAACTTTTTTAAAGGTGGGGGAAGTTGTGGGGTTGATTGAGTGCCGAGATGGATTCAGGGGAAATGAATCTTTTGTCGGGGAAGAGCGAGAGGGGTGGTGGTCATGTGATTTTGTATATTTTTATCTCCTTTTCGCAGAGTGTATCTTCTCATGCGATTGTTACTCTGCTCCTTGTGATATTTAAACCTAAGCTGAAGCTCGCACATTACCTAACAAGCTGGGTTCAGTTTCGATGTTCTAAGTGTTTCAGTACTTTGAACTCAAGGTTCACAGTCTGGAGAAGAAATGGGTCAATTCACTTCTATCGGATTGAGGGCGAGTACGTATTTGCGAAATAAAACTGGGATTCTGGGCTCTGAAAGCTCTTATTCTCTGATATAGTAATCATGAAAATGGAGTCTGAAAAAGCGAACGATTTATTTAGTGGCCATAGTTGCACTAGCAAGTATACGGATCAAACATGATTTTATTCGGGTCAAGAAAAAGACAGCATTTAATCGCGTTTTCCTTGCTGGCCTAAATCGCGGAGGTTCCGAATGAGGTAGCAGGAGAAGCAAGTCTGGAGGTGGGGTGAGATTTGGTATTTGTCCTTCTCAAGTGGCAAGGGGCGCGAATCAATTGGAATTGAAAGCAAAAGGCAAGAAGGGGTTTGAGGTTTTTCTGTATATTGTCCGAAAACGTTAAATAGCTGGCAGTGAAAGGCAGCTTGTTAACGATATATAGAACGGATGAAGGTAGGAGTTCTGGGCTTAGTAAGGCAAAGCCGGTGGAAAATGGATTCTGAAGGGCTGAGATGAAATTAGTATAGTAGTAGCAAAGTCTGAGAATAGAGGTAATTTCATGGCTTCATGGCCTTAGAAAGCTGCAGGAAGGCCATGATTTGTCATGGTATTGTTCATGTTGAGGTCAAGGCGGCAAGGGAGGCTGGGAAGGAAGCGCTTTATATACTTAAGGGAAATGTCAAGTGAAGTAAGAGGACGAACGGCTTTGAGCTCAGGTCTTGCGGCTTCCTTAAAGACAATCAGGAGTGAATCAAGTAAAAGAGGGGTAGGCACAATGCACATCGGAACTCACAAGAGACGTGGACGGGTATAAAGACTGCGTCTCTCTCCTCTCTCACAACATCTTAACTTCCTCGAAACTGACCCTTCCACTGCTTGGGATCCACCATTTCCTATTTCTCTATAACATGTAACCAAACTGCTAAGCCAAATTTGGAAGAAGGTTTACTATAATTGTAGCCAAGTACTAGTAACGCAATGAGTCTGAAAAAATCGTCTGAAAACCTCGTCCGAAAAGAGCAAGCCCGTGACAATGTCGCACGCCGTGAAAGCAGGGTAGGAGAACGAACGAAGTTGAATATTGTACCTATAGAAATACATCTTTGCAGCTGCGTCAACCCGAGTAGAGAAAAGAGACAGGAATGATCAGTATTAAGAGAGTCAAAAATTTATATTTGTTCACCCAGGCAGTGTCAAGAGTGACAACTCAAGCATGATATTTGAAGACATTTTTTTTGTTGTCTTGACTGTCTTTAGTGTTAGAGAAGGTAAATTATATACCCCTAGCCTTTACTATGTCCCCTTGTGCTTAGAGGTGGAAGTTCGCAAGAACCAATGGCGTCATTTGGCGGTGGGGGAAGTAAGGAAGGGTGAGCGATGGCGGAGTAAATGGGTTCAGTAAGAAGCGCTTCGCACTCCTTACAAAAAATTAAGAATCTCCAATCACTAAACCATTTGCAAGAATTCCTGGAGCACGGGGTAACAAGCAATGATAATGGAATGCGCTTGCATGTGCTTGCCTTCTCTAAGAAATAAGCCAATTGTAAGAGCCATTTGTTTTGCCAAGGAAATAGGATTAACAATCGATTAAATCTTCGTCCCAAATGTTTATCGCACCTAGTAAATGAAATAACAACAGGCGATCTCCTGTCCAAAAATTATAGGACAAAGTATTAAAAGAAATCTTGGCCTTTAGGTACTGTATCCGATCGGAAATGCAGAGAAATGCTTCCAATCCTGAATGAATGATTAACAAGCCTTGATAGAAAGAGAATCTGGGTTCATGGGATTACCAGCCTTGAAAGCAGGGGCATGCATATCAAGTGTGTAATGCCTTGATAAGCGGAACGTGATCTCTTTAATAGATCTGTACTTGGTTGAGCTGAAGCAAAGAAGTGAATTCAGGAATTGGAATATTATATACGTGATAGAAGGTACAATATACAAGTGCTATAAAGGAGCAATCTTGGGAACTGGAGCATGGAAGGATCGTTTTGCTCTTGTTATGGAGCTTGACCAGGATAATAGACAGAGACAATTATCTGTTAATACGTCAGCTTTTGAGGTTAGGTACTAGCTACCCACACTTCCGCATAGGACAGGATACACTATTCTCCACAAATCGAAAAGGCATGTGACAAACGTCGCTCTCTAAGTATCCTTTCTGGTTTAGCCTAGAGAGATTTGTCTGATCCTCCATTCGAAATGTAGCTAGCAAATGATAGCCGTTGATGCTTTGACAGTGACAGGAAGAAGGGACGAGGGGCACAGAAACAGAACCCAAGGCCACATAAAGCAGTTTGGCAAGATTGAGAAGAGCCCTGCAAGCCGAAGAGACCCTTAATTTTTGAAAGAACTTGAAAAAAGTACATGTCCATGTCAGCCAGCCTTGGAGGACTGGAAAGAGGATGTAAAGTGTGCTTTTCAGGTTGCGCAGGGCAAGATTGTTCTTTTATCGACTTTGCCTCCAGCTTAGCGAGATGCAAAATCTAAGAAGGGAGTGAATTTGAGAATTAGTTTAATTGAAAAAAGAAGGAAGGAGCGATGCAAGTTGAGGAGAACCAGTACAACAGGAATTTATTTGCTAAATCTAGCTCGGCTAGATCCAGGCAGGGAAGTGAGTTTGGAAGGCATGGAAAGGAAGAACTTATCTTGATAAGCGCCCGAGAAGTTGGAAAAGAGATTATCTTTGCATAGTTTGCACGGGATCAAGTAAAGACAGGCATTATTGGAAGCAGCAGATTCCTAGGGTGTTTGGGAGCCACGTGTTGGAAAATAAGATAAAGACTAGAGCTGGTTATCGCGAAGCTCTTTTAAGTTAGTAACGGGGTTGAAGTGCACAATGCGCTCACCTTGCCACTACCTGATCACTGTATTACTGCCCATTACAGTTGTAATTGGTGCGGCAGTGGTGTTTCTGTGTCTATATGAATTCGTGGTCACTCAAAATTGGGATGAACGAGAACACGAACAACTTTAGCTCTTGAATGTTCCATTTGGATTGGGCACAAATTCATAACTGGCTACCAACCTCGCAGCTTACCATCAACCAATAATTTTCTAGAGTAAGCCTTTTACTCTCAATAATCTCCTTCCGCACTCCATAGCCGTGGCCTTCCTATTTACCCGTCTCACCTGAACCTTGTAGCCACAGCCAATCTTTTTATATCCTCGCTTAAAATGGATAAACATATCTCCCCTCCAATTTATATTACCCTTCGGCTCCACATGAGTCCTTCACCGCCACTTACGCAATTCATGCCTTGACACCTTCCAGATACATCAAAATGTCACACCCCCCCACCCCCCTTTTCTAGTCAGGTACAGAAAGCTGCGCATGATAGGGGGAAGAAAGGGAAGGGTGTTTTGTTGCATGTCGACCGGATGAATTCCATTTATCCATTGCAAAAGCATTCAGAGAGAGTTGTCGCAAGGGAAGTGGGAAGGAGCAAGTTGTTAATGTACAGGAATATTGTAAAATATTTAAAGTGAGCGAAAAGAGCAAAAGCGGAAGTTGGGATGCACAAGGCTGTCAAATGGGGCAGCGAAAGGGCTCTCTCTCCTCAGCACTACACAGCGAGAAAGAGGTGTTGCACATAGACAGATATATGGGAACGAATCTTCGATCCATTAATTGATATGAGATGCTGTGAGCAGCAGGTGAATTCCTCGCCATTGCCTGCAGACGGATAACATATTGTATAAAGTCCTACTCTAATGGGGAGAATTGGGGCGAGCGATTCTCTTCTTCGTGACGTTGCACGAATAACGGAAAACCGGTTCCTGGGACGGGACATAGGAAATCCTCGGATTCATATTCTGGATCTTTGTTAAATACTGCAGTTTTGAACGTGTTGTTCCTGGCTTGGAACGGGCAGGTCTTAGGTGCTGATACGGTTTTGCGAATGGAGGATATGATAGAGCATTTCCAGCTCGAGATCTTTTGTTCGAAGAACGAAAGGGATTGGATGAAGATCGAGCAGAAGGAAAATATTGGGAAGTAGGAGGGTCCAATGTCCGTGACAGAGCGGGACAAGGGAGAGTTAGAGAAATGAACAAGGTAGAGATCTGACTGAGGATCTCGCCCTGGCTCCATTGTACCACGATAGTGTTTCGCACAGTAGATTGAGTTAGACTCCACTCGAAGGTTGAAGATATATAACAAATTTGTATCGCGCTTTGCTAAATGGGCACGGAGATCGTTCTTTGGTAAAGGAGACCGAGCGATATCAATTTCTGCATTCTTGACAACCTAGAGAGTCCCACTTATATATGTTACAAAATCAATATGGTATCATTTCCGAACGCCGTCGCCAACGCCAGTTTTCTATGTCAATATCCACAATCAAATACTGAACGAGGAGATGTAGTACTACGGAATGTCAGGAGGCTCTGAAGCTAAAGAGGGCAGCGGACTTACTGTCAAGACAGACTCATCCGCACCATCATCGTAGTTCGAGAGGTAGACATAAAGTATCAGAGCATGCTCATCAGCAAAACAGGCAATAACCCTCCCACCCAGTCTTCCAACGCTTAACACCTTTCCCCAATCCCTGCCATCGATCCTAACGGTCGACCAAGCGTCAGGACCAGCGGCTTTCAATTTCGCACTAGGAAGATTCTCTATATCCCCATCCTCAATCTGTTTAGGGTCCAACTCCGGATTCGTAAGGCCAGTCCAAACGCTCGAGATATTCAGAGAATCCGTAGCAATACTAAGCTTCAGACTCCCATGCATATTAGCAGCCAACTCCAACTTCGGAGTAGCAGCACTGGATCCACCACTTTTTGTACCAGTAGCTGTAGCTAATGCGAGTTTGGTGAAGCGGTCAGAGATAGCTTTGAGTTGGATAAGGGAAGGTAGTATGATGTGCGCATCTGGTTCTCGGACTCGAGGCTCGTGAATGCCTTCGACGCTTACAGCAGTGAGAACTCGAATGGGAATATCTTGCGTAACAACCGTCTCTCTGTCTCTCATGTTCGCATCAAGGGCTTCCTCTCGAAAGGCATTGTCGCCGAATGGATCCGCATTTGCTCCGTTCAAAAACCCATTTGCGCTGTTCCCGCTGCTGATTGTGTTTGTGATGATAGTGAGGGAGAGGACTGGGGCGCCATCTTTCTTTGTGAGTCGAATTGAGGCAGACGTCGCGTTGATGGCAGATTTCAGGGCGCGGTGGAGGGGTGGGAGGGGAAGTTCGAGGTTGATAGTATTGTTCGGAGCCGCGGATTGAATGGTGTAGTCTTCAAAGATAGACTCTATTGACAAGGAACTGCAAGATATCAGATGAATGATCCACCAGAGGCGGCAAGTACATACGCCCATACTTGAGTGCCCGTCTCTGGGATGATTGTGAAGCGGACAGCATCATCGTCAAGGCGGACCCACGCTACTTTTCCCAAGGACGATAGCGAAGCCGTGAGCTCTGTCGAAGGTGGTCAGTTGATATTTCAAGTCTCGCGAAGAGTTCAATACTCGAGAAAGTCTGGATATTTCGTATCGAAGTCTTGAACCTCATGATTGGAGAAGGGATACTTTCCTACATTGTGGAAAGTTGGGAGACGTGTAGCGCGTACCCCCTGTACGAGTACCCCGCTTCTGGTCAAGGTTAGCGTGAAATGCAATTCCAACGTCCTCGGCTTCCCTTCATCACTATTCTCTCCATTCCATGTTAGGGAACCATTATCTGATTTATCTCAATTGCACTACAACTATGAAGAGGCTTTACGCGAGTGCATGCCAGCCCCAATATAACATACAAACCTCATTGGACGAATCATTTTTCGAACAAGCGGCGACCTGATGTACTTTTTCTCGCTGTACCAGCCGGGCTTGTATCTCTGGAGCTAATGCTGCCAGGCTTCTCACCAAATATCAGATTGCTCTCCACCTCCAATTGCTTCCGAAGAGCTCCAGAATCCACAGGAACAACGTTGCCATCGGGGCGCTGCAGGACATCGATGGGCGACAGAATAGATGGGCGACTGCGGATGGGAGCCGAAGCGCGACCTGCAGGGACACGAGGGGACTCGGTTGCTGGTCTAGAGACGGCGAGGAAGTGTGACATGCGCTTTGGAGGGACAACGAACGAACCGGTAGATCCATCGAATACGGCAGGATTGAGATGGTGTGAGGGCAACACCCGGTTGGGACTAGTCATCAGATCAGACCAGGCTTCTTGCTCGTCCGGCTGAACATTCTTCTTTCCTTTGACATCGGCATATTCTACCTCGCCCTCGCCGCTCAGCGGCTTCATTGGTGACGGTGGTTGAATACTGAAACGGACCTGGGCTCGAACATGGCCGCTCATAGCATCCCCGCCCAGCATTGTATCACCTCGGAGGCGGGACTCCTCGTTCAGCTCATCCATATAACGAGCGTACTCGGAATCGGCCTTCTGGGCAAGGGCACGATTGCTGCGCTGTCCCCGTCGAGTCTTCTTGTGATTATTGCTTTGGGAGGCAAGCATGTCCTGACCACTGGACGGATCCGCAACATCTAGACCGGCAAGGCTGGCCTGAAGACTGGCGAGGTCCTGGCGAGCATGGCTACTTCCTGAGGCTATTGGGTTGGTGAAATGTGGAAGCATGTCTTGAGGAGGAAGAGTCGTTGTAGGATAGTACACCACCTGGTGGCCATCAATGTACTGCAGAACCGGAGTTGGAAACTGATCGCTACCAGTGTTACGATTGATTTGGGCGTCACCAGAATTGCGAGCCAGATAGGCGTCTTGTGCAGCAAGTCCAGCAAGCATTTCTTCAATACTCGGCAATCTCTGTGCAGCTTTCTGCGAAAGCATCTCCTTGAACGTAGGTTGGCCCATTGCTCGAGCAAGCATGTCAGGATCCTTGCCTTGAGATTGGTACACGAATGGCTGAGGAACATGAACCTTTTGCGTATCTCGGTGGCTATTATCAGCAGGACCACCCACCAAAATTCCTGGGGCGGGGACTGTCTGAGCAGCCCAAGCGGCCAGAGAACCAGGGATTTGGCTGTCATCAACGGCTTTTGCCTTGTCGACTTGGTCATTTTCAATGAAATTTTCTCTGAGCTGGCGAAATTCACGTTCCCGCTGAACCTGCGCAGCATGCATCCTATTGGCGCGCTCCTGGCCTGCATGGAGAGGGAGAGGGATGGTCATGTCCGGTGGAAAGCCATCAAACTTTGGGCCAACAGAGAAGTTTGAATTACCGATCAGAGCAACTGAGCTCGGACGAGTTAGTGGATCGATCTTAATATTCTCACCGAGCTTTTCTCCGCCACGATTGGGATCCATGTGATGATCGGTCTTGACTTGGTAGTTGCCTTTCTGCAAGTGGTTACCATTGTTCTTATGATGGTGGCCCTTGCCCGGAAAATGGCCTTTGTAACCTCCGCTGCGGCCGCGTGGAAGACGTGTTGTGCTTTGCAAATGACGACCAGATCGTGGCTTGTAAGTCGCTCGAATCTGCTCAAGCTCCAAACCGCTCAACTCCTCTTTCAATGCTTGGATACGCAGCTGGTGTTGTGACGTATCGCCATTGAAGCCGTTGATTCTGTTCGCGTTGCCGAATCGATTATCAACAGAATATCCAGGGTGTTGCTCTCCAGGCCACTCCGATTTGTTGACGGTCGAGTACACGGAAACGAGATTTCCAACTTTAGCGAACCTCGATGGAACTTGAGCATAAGTACCCGACTCGAGCGTTACTGTTGTGATGTTGGCCGAGTCCAGCTTCTGAGTGCGGAAATTGTCGAACGGATCGGGCAACATGGTCTCTCCACTGCTAACACTCGCTCCATCGTCAACATTGAGTCTTGTCTGAACTCGAGCTACACCTTCGTATCTCTGTCGAGTGACCCTAATATCTCGGATTGCTTTGTCGATAAGGGCGATTTGATTCATGAACGGGTGACCAGCGTTGCCGTCGAACTCATCAACGGGATCCTAGCAATTTGTTAGCTATGGCAGACGCTAAGAGTGTTTCAATTCCTTACATTAGGACCAAAGGTAAGGCATGTACCGTTTTCGAACTTCCGGGTCCTCTGGTTATCGGCTGGTCCAACACGAGAATATGCCTACATTGCAACGATCAATTTTCTGATAGATCTTTGGGTCTGGCTTCCTACCTGCGCAAAGCCTTCTGAAGGGGTTGTCGGTCTGCCAGGAACACTCAATCCCCAAGTAGAGTTACTCGGGTTTGAGTTAGGGACCGTGGTAGTACCCGGGTCAGGGCTCGGGCTTGGATTCCGTGACATTGTTTGGGTAGCCATGCAGGTTGCAGGTTTGCGATTTGTACGATGTTCTGTATTCTGCTTTCTCGTTAGCCCCTTGCGAGTTTTCTTATAATGCCAGTCGAACTTCGAATAAAATTGATTGCAATAAGTCTGTCTGTGCTCTTGTGCTGAATGACAAAATAATGATGAAGGAACAGCTCAGTGCGATAGCAGTGGGGAGGAGAAGCACCACCACTGATGGTAACACGACTCTGACTTCAAATCCTGGAGGCCAAAGTCCGGGAAAGGGGGTATTGGCACTGCCTCGCACTCAATCTACTATAGACATGAGCAGAACACTGGTGGTAGCATGTTAAAGGTACATAAGAGGATTTTATGGACATGAATAAAGAGGAATGAAGAATGATGGGTTGGGGCGGGTTTTAATGTCTTGGACTGACACCCACCCACTGTTTGGAAAGCTCTACTCAACCCGAACCTGACGCGTCCAAGACCTTACTCAGAGCAATGTGCTGCCATAGGGGAAACTTTATAATTAGGAGATAGACACGAAGTTGATAAAGGTGTAGATTAAGGAATGGGCAGGGGAAGATACTATCCCTCACTGAAGCAACAGATCGCTCACCCCTGGGGCAGCGCGACTGGAACCAACCCGCCGACCAAGTAAACAAAGATAAAGGGGCTCACAAAATACGTCCTCCTTCAAAGAAGAGGAGATGGAGCCAACTATGGTTGGCTAAATGCACAAGTTGTGCTATTGTGCGAGGTGCGATCAATGTTGTTGTTGTGTTAGAAAGTAAATTTTAGCAATGACGCGGAGGTTGAAATTTGATTTCTGTTGTGATGCACTCACGTGGTTAGTGTATTGACGAGGCTTTCCAATCGATAACAGATATAACCACTTGAATTTAGCCCCCCATCGCTGCTTTGAACTTTTGCTTTGCCTTAATCCGATGTGAGAAAGTGTGCATTTATTTACTTTGTAAGGGTTCAAGGTCTTCGGTCCAAGGAAGCGGACTCGAATTCCGACATCTATGGCGTTGTTTACCTCTTGCAATTACAGCAATGCTATGAGATCACAAAATGGTAGGGCCCCAAGACAAGAGCCTCGCCCTGGAACATGAGCGGCAAACTTTAGGCTACTGCTTCTAGGGAGCTCAAGCCTAGAACTTTTCCCTCGAGGTAAGATGCACTTCCTGCCCGGTAGATATAACTGACCTAGAGCTTTATAGACTCTTGATAACTCGCGAAACCCCTTTCTCCGACATCTCAGATGATACGCCTTCCAGCCTCCGAAAGCCATAGCAACTAGTCGAGAATTCGAAATCCCCCTCCACTCTTTACGTCTTGGGACCCAACTTTCACCTCTCTGTTACAAAAAAACATATGTCCACGATTAAAAGCTCGAAGTAATACTGTTCGGATAGCCCTGGTGCTTTGTGGCTTGTTCAATGGGCGCTGCAACGGCGTGGACTGCGTGTCTCGCGAGCCCGGTACAAACGCAACACTAGCACTCCCTCTGCGGTTTTCTTCTTATAAAAGTCCCGGAATTTGATCATGACAAGCTTTTGGTGGCAGTAAATTAAGTAGGCTGGCTCTGTGGCGTTTGGATTCTGGGAGTAGAAAGGGTTCTTGGAAGTAGCAGTCTAACAGTTGTGTATCACGGCCCTTTCCACAATCGGGCAGCACATCTTGCCTCTGGTTCCGAAATATTTACTTTAGGGTCTATTTTACATAGGCATCGATTCCTCAGAGCTGAGCTTGACAATCGTTTGATGGTAGAAATTGCTTCGGGCGATCCTTTGAAACTTTGGTGCCAAGAGAAACAAGACATGACGGTAAAGAGAAAATGCCCTCCCAGCCAATTACCCAGCCACGGGGAAAAGCAAGCAACTTACAATATCTGTAGGTCTCCAATTAGATGTTCCCAACCATACCTACCTGAAGGAAGGGACATTGCCACACCTTAAGCTGCTGTGCAGCATTCAAAATATGGACATAGCTGGGCCTTGTCTACCAGCAATATCAGATGAGCCGCCAAGCAGAACATACGAGCCCAAGAAAGTCTATATTCTGGGATCTGAGTGCAACTATAAGCACGTAGTATATGCCGAGCGTAGTGATATTATTCCGACAAGCTCGAAGTCTGTTCCGCTGATTAAGTGCAGGATCGCTTGCTTTAAAACACCTATGAAATCCCCAACTCTCCCAAAATAAGAACTTCATTCGAATGCTGGCGTCCAAGATTTGCAGCCAGTTTCTACAAGGCCGAACGCCATTTTATTTCAGCAAATACTGATGAGGTCAACCCTCCACGTCTTTAAAATACCAGCTTTGCTGATCCATCGCAGCTCCAGCGCCAATAGCAGGCGACTTTATCCCGGCTTTCTGCATTACTGTACGCCAACTCGTGCACTTCATACTCCTCAACCTTTGTTTCAAAGCTAAACTCTAACATTATTACCGGACCTAGGGGCGTGGGGACTCTAATTAGCTTGCTTCTGATAGAGCGAAGGCTCGTCCGCGGCTGTCACCCAGCTCTGCTTTCAATCCAAGAATAAATTTAACTGCCGACACCAATATGTAGTGGTTGGCTCATGGGGAAGAGGGGTGAAGAGGAGACCTAGCTTCAGATTGCGTTGGCGCGTCACGAGCTTGAGAGCTACTGAACGTAATTGACTTCAGCAGTGTCCGGATTTACTGCGAGGCCAAATAATCAAGTAAACAAGCAAGTTGCAGAAACATGGGAAACAAAAGCGGTCGTATGTCATGCATTATCTACCATCGAGCTCAACGCTTGTAGCGGAGCATCTAAAACGCGTCCCTTGTATTCCCAGAATCAAAGCAAACGAGGTTGGCGTGAGTCTACTACCTGACCTATGACTGCAACACCCCAAATTATCAGACGGTCATATGTGAGATATCTCACCAGAGAGACCCAATGACCATCATCCTACTGTCATATCTTCAGCCATGAACCTAGAAGACGTTCATTCCACCTTAAAAAGCGGTCGCAATGCCCCAAGCCTTCACGTCCGCGACAAGCTGATCAACACCGCGAAATCCGATCCACTAACCCAGTCTTATCCAACTCAACCGCCGGAAAAGCCAACTCTCTCTCCAAACCACCGAATCCGTTCTCCCAATCCAACTGACCAACGCTCTTGACATCCGAGAACAATCCCTCTACACCAGACTTTTCTTCATCCTGAATCTCAAAGAACGGGAGACTAGAAGCGGCATAAACTTCTACAGTGACAGGGGAAGGGGTTGGTTCCATGCCAGTAACGTGTTGAAAGACATCAGCGGACAGAAGTTGGATGTTGAACATGACAGTATTGTCGCTGTCCCATGCGGTAGACGCGTGTGGATCGCGAAGGATGAATTGCTTGATAAAACCATCTGCACCGACAGACATCTCGCTATAGTCCAAGGGGTTATAGACAGGTATGTTGACAGGGCCACCGCCTTGGAGGTTTAGGACCATGCTGACGATGGATCCCTGGGATTTTGATTAGTTGAATCTATGTGCGAAACAAGGGCATGAAGGATGACTTACGTCCGAGATAACATAGGAGTAGAGCAGACAATCTATTTGAGTTAGCTACTAACTGGAATGTGAGAATGTTGGTCATGTACCATTTTCCATACGACGGTTATTGTAAAGAAGACCCAACTGCTCAACCGGGATTCCAGTGTTCTTAGCAATCGCCTTCAACAACTTAAAGACGGTGCTGCAAAGTTTGATCTTGAAGAAGACTGGTGATCCAAAGGGGCGTATAAGTTGGATGATACCAGTGGAAGCCTGCTTAAGCGGAGTAACCATGATCTGGATACCGCCAACAGCGTCAGCGTTCGCGATCTGTGCCTCGACAGAGTATCCAGAGCCTGCCCGGACCCCCAAAAACTGCATGACTCTGCCATTTTGCTCTGCGATTCCATCAAGCCAAAGCTGGGAATAATTTGCAGGATCGACGACAGCATAGTCTTGGATGGACTTTCCCTCGTTAATCAGGCGGGCTCGTCCGAGTGCAGTAGCAAAAGCCTCAATGAGGGGTTCACCACTGATGGCATTTACACCTCCGAGGAGAATCTTGATTGCGAAGGGTCGGGTAGACTCGAAGCCGATCCAGAGTGCTTCACGGTCTGTGGCTTTGTTAGCTAGCTGTCTTGATGTCTTAGGCAAGTGTAGGTATATGGTGAGCGAGATATACCATGAACAGGCATGAAGCAGCCGCCCTTGAGCATCATGCTCTCCGGGAGAGTTTCCTTGTAATGAGCAACATTGTAAAGTGGGAAGTTGCCTAGGCCGGGAGGGAGATTGTAAGTGGTGCCATCTTCGGGCTGGTGTTTTTTTTATTTTATTTATTTCAAGTGATGCAAAAGTAAGGAAACTTACAATTCGGACAGTGCGTTTGAAGCAGATAGTGAGAGCTTCCTGCTCATCACCTTGATGGACGTACAAGCACTCGTGGGCATTAAGATCGGGGGGTGGGTTGCCAAGGTTGATGCTGAGCTTGTTCTGTTCCACCATCCTGAAGATCACTTGCCGTGGTAGATGAATCGAGTATGGGAACTGCAAACGCAAGATGCAGTGTATTTGGAGGTATTGGTAGATTGTAAGGGGAATATCAAACGTACTGTGGTTATGTTGGTGTCGAAATTGGGAGTTGAAGTAAAGTTGTAAACAAGACTGTGACGGAAAGCTCTCGCTTTGGCAAGTCGAAAGGCAACTATACGTCATCGAAGCACTACGAGATATAAACACAACAAATTCACTGGTGTGAAATAGGATTCCATAGTCTCTACCAATGGCTCGCTGTTCAAAGTCCTGACTGTTAACCTAGATTGAGAATGGCTTGTGCGAAATTTTCTCAGCTTTCATACCAGTTGACAAAGGCCATTTTAAACATTACACTTGAAAGAAACAGCATTCGGCGTACGATTTCTTCATCGAATTCAATATAAACTAGCTACCCTTTGCTTCATTTAACACCAAAGGCAACTAGCTGATGCAAGTTTGATTGATTTTGATTGATTTTGATTACATGCTTTCCAAGATACCCACTTTTCAAACGGATAATCTCCATCCTCTTTCATATCCTTGAAGCCAAAGACCTTATCTAGCACTGGCTAATCTTCCTCTTATCTCAGAGCTTTAAAACTCTTCAGCTAAACTTTTTATCGGCACCAAGCTTCTTCGCAAGTTCAAGTTGCTCATTGTTACTCGAAGTACTGTACATATCTGCCAATCATCAGCTCGTCAGGCTCTCGGCGGCAGGGAAGGAACACTGTTAGTTACACTGTCTTTGGCAATCTGCAGCCTACTGACAGCAAGATCCCCAGTCCCTGAACGAGAACCTTCTCTTCCTATCCACCAGGTTGGACAGAAGGCAGCATCTCATTAACCGCCACCCAATTCGTCAACCCAACAAAAAGGCTGTGTGCAAGCGTCCTCATCTGGCAATATCTTCGGCTTCTTCACCAATCACTTCGCATTGAAAACCTTGTATTCTTGCAGGACACTCCGAAATAGAAAGCCAAGACCATAATATATTTTCCACCTTTCAATTATTGCTACAACCTTTTTTGCCGGATTGAAACATGGAGAATTGGAGATGGGGACGATATTACAAATTTCTGAATATGGAGGGGAGCAGAATTTCTGGCAACGACTATATTTTGCTGGCTTTTTGTTGAGGAAGTTGGTGAAATCGGTGTAGATGTTGACCAAGACATCCTCAGAAGCCGTACACAGGAGGGGAGAAGTGGAGGGAGCAAGCTTGGAGATGCCATTTTGTGTCATGTTTGTGATGAGCCATTGGAATGTTCTCGGTGGGAAGGGAATTGGTGTTGCTGCTTAGGTGAAGGGGAGAACGGTCAAGGTTGATATCGAGGGAGAAGAGGGAAGAGTCGGGAATACTCAGACATGTGGAAAGGAAAGAAAAATATACATTCAGACAATTGAAAACGACGAAGAAGGAAAGGGTACTGCCATACCACGGTATACCTCGACAAGAGAATACGAAATTCTGAGCCCATTTGGGATTAGTTTCCATACGAAGCGGGACCTCTCTTTTTGAGTATCGCACCAATAGTTGCTGACTGATAAACCCATGTTACGTAAACATGATACCCTTTTCAACCTCCCTTCGCACCTGTTGTCCATTCATGCCCCTTTCGACGGGGTCTTGTGCATTGGAATGTAAAAACCAGAAATGAGCTTATGAGTCGTTGGCTAATCATAGTCATCATCATAAGCTGAACCAAATCCTGCCATTTTTCGTTGGCGATGCGCTTGGTCTGTCTTTAATTTGTTCCCGTACCGTTTTGGCGGTCGAAGCACTTTCTGGCAGCTGGGACAAGCTCTGTAACTGCAACCGGGACATTGCAGCAAGTACCTATATCGAGCCACTCCACACCTCTCACAAATATTGCGTCCTTCGACCTTGTTCCACCAGCCCTCATGAATACATTTTGATCCCGCTGTGGAAGAAGCGAATCCATGTGCTGGGTAAGCAGAAGAAGAGGTGTCTGCTCTGCCAAACGACCGTGCTGGATCTTCTTGGTGTGCTTGGTTCGCCCTAGCAAGCCTTTCCATACGCCGCTTTTGTTCGTTTCGCCTTTTCTCGACTTCCACCAACCGAGCCTGGTTTATCTCTTCCTGTCGTTTCAATCTTGCTGCTTCTTCTGCCGCCGCTCTTTCTTGCCACTCTCTGTATTGTTTCTCCTGCTCCTCCCTAAAAGCTTTTGCCCTGGCTTCTCTCTCAACCCTCTCCTTCTCTAGTCTCTCCTTCTGGGCTCTCTCCCGCGCTTCTCTTTCTGCTCTCTCCCTTTCCCTCTGGATTCTATCCTTCTCCTGTTGCACCCTCTCTTTCTTCACCCGGATTCTTTCCTCGAACACACACCTGTTCTTCTGATACTTCATATTCTCGCTCGCAAACTCCCGTTCCCCGTCTAACAGTATCTTCTCCCATCTTCCCAACTCCTCTTCCTTATTCCCCAACTTGGCCTCATGGATCCTTATACTGTGCATTCTCCCAATCCGCTCCCTCGCTTT
Source organism: Hyaloscypha hepaticicola (assembly GCA_002865625.1). NCBI lineage: Eukaryota > Fungi > Ascomycota > Leotiomycetes > Helotiales > Hyaloscyphaceae > Hyaloscypha > Hyaloscypha hepaticicola. The sequence continues at coordinate 1,391,788 of KZ613464.1, read as the reverse complement.
CCTCTCCTTCTCCTCCTCCGTCTCAACCGGCTTTCCATTAAGCGGGCTCAGAAGCCACCTCCCCCAACTATTCTTCGCAGCCTCCTCCTCCTTTTCCTTCTTCACCTTGTCTTCGATCTCGCGTATCGCAGCTTGCAACTTCCTTACCTCTCTCTTCAACTCGAATATTTGGTCATCGTATACCTTCCGACTTGTTGACCACCTAGCAGCACGCTCGGCTTTGGATTTATCCAATGCGGCAATGCCGGCCGTCTCTTGGCTGATATCTATTTCTTCTTCTCGTTTCTGATTTGTCTGCGGCGCAGTTGATGCCCGAGGTTGAGAGGTAGCTTTGGATTTTATTTGTAGGTACAAGCGGTCGTAGCTACGGCGTTGATTTTCGTCTTTGAGGGTTTCGTATGCTCTTCCTAGCTTCAATGACAATCTACCATCAGCAAAAACTTCTCAGACTTGTGTTAATTTATTTGACGAAGAAATTGCGATCGGAAACAAATCGAGGCATCGAAATCTAGCACACCAATTGAAAAGCCTCCGTAGTATCATGCTCCCTATTCCTATCCGGATGAAGCACTAGAGCTAGCTTCCTGTAGGACTTGATAATCGCGTCTGTGGTAGCTGATTGGTCAACCTTCAACACGAGATAGTAGTCTTCGGTAATCGCGACAGGCGCCATGCCTCTGGCGCTGCTCTTATTCCATATACGGAATAAAAAAGATCGTTCTCGGTGAGTACTTTTCTCTGGCTTCGTTATGAACAGAGCCGCATGCGAGGAAAGGCATGTTTGTTGTCACTGCATTGCCGACGTTGCACAGCGTGTCCCGTGAACTGCATGGTTCCCAATCAAGGGGTACATCGAATGCATCTTGCCTGCGATGAAGTAAACACTGGTGGCCTTTTCCACCCCTATGTTTTGCAATACTTCCAAGCAGACCTGCATCAGCGCCCTTTTCTGAGCCTTCTTTTATTCTCAGAAGATTTTGGAAATACAAGGTGAATTGGGATTGCTTGAAATGTGTTGCTCTGGGGAAGAAATTTTATATTTCGCCTGCCAGCCGACATTCCTCGCATTCATGTCCAATTTGGTCCATAATTTAGCTTCCACTTATTACTTTTCTCCTGACAAGGGCATGTATGATGCCAACTCCACGGGGACCAGGGATATTCTTCGCCTCAGCAGCACAGCCTTAGTCGCCGCAAATAGATTACCCAAACGGCACAATTGAATCAAAACAAATTGCCAGAAAAGACGGAAACAAAATTGTTTGCCCACTTGGCTTGTGGACGTGCGGCATTTGGGATTAAGGTGGTCGGTAGTGCAGCCCGCGAGCGGCTCATTTCCTGGGAACGTTGCCGCCTTCTCCACGCCGACACTCTCGCCTTCGAAAAGAGGCTTGAGCAGTAAGAATCGCAGGAGATTCAAAGGAAGGTAAATTGGTATATAAAAACACCGCCAGAAAGTGAGCCTTCCGTCCGTCATGAATCGAAAAATGTTTGTCGTAAAACCCTAACACGCCAGAAATCCGTACAACTCCCACCTCTCCCAAGAAAAGCCATATGTATCTCATCAATCATCCATATCCAAAATCTCTAGTCCTCGCTAGCCTTTGGTTTTTATAGGTCGTGGGACCTATGTACTCTTCGGCTCCTCCCACATGCTTCCCTCACGACTAATAATAACCTCCGTCGTCTTAATGAAACCCATCTCAAAGTTGGGATCCTCTGCACTCCACTCTCCTCCTTCAGTATTCCATGCATCCATTCGGTACCCACTCCTACTCTCAAGCCCGCTCTCATTCTTGCTCTCCCTACCCTGTCTTTTCAGCTCCCCATATCCTAGAGACATCACCACCTTCTGCCACGTGGGCGAATCCTTGCCGGCTCGCTTGACTGCCATCTTCGCGTGATCGATCTTGAGACTCAGTCTGAAAGTGTCAATTTCAGAGGAGAGGAAGGATTTGAAAAGTGGCGCAAAGGAGATGAGCGAGGCAGCTGTGATGCCGAGAGAGACCCCGATGAGGGACCAGATAATCAGGGTTGAGGTGTCGATTTGCGAGGTTTGGTGGGTGATGGAGAGGAGTCGGATGATTTGGATTAGCGTAACGAAGATCGAGAGGACGTAGATTAAGCCGATGAGCAGATTCTTCCGGGGTGGGAAAACTGAGTAGAGTAGGAGAGGAATGGGGACAAGGAGTCTGTTGCGGTGTTAGTTGAGAGATGGAGGAGGATGAAGGGATCAATTTACATTAAGACTTCGAATATATTATTGTTATTACTGCCATCGCTGTGTAGAGGGGCATGGCGGGTAAGCACGTGCCGGTAGTGATAGTGGGATCCCATTGCTTTGCGACCTTTAAGATTATTAGTATGTGTTGGAGAGAAGGAGGAAATAGAGGCATACAGGATTGCAAAGGTGCAGTTGCACGACGAAAAAGCAAAAGTGGAATATGGAGCATGTTATTGCGATGCCGCCAATTGGGAATCGGTGGAGGCGATCCGTAGCCATGTTGAGAAATATGACGAGGATGCTGAGCTTAAATCCTAAAATCGCATAAATGTAACTCATTTCCCCAGCCCAGAAAATGCAGCTACAGCCACTTGTCCAACAGCAAAACCACCTGCCCGAGTTTTTGACAATATCCCCTCGTATTCCAGTACCAAGCTTTTTGACTCATGGTGCAACTCGTCAAAAGCCTCGTCCCAATGTTCAGATATCGGCCGCGATATTTTACCTTCGGAAGCGTGCGTGGGTGACTCGTCCTGGGAATGCTGTGATTTTACAGGTTGGCTGGAAACGGTTTGGGGCGTTTGTGCACCACTGTTTGCAATGCTCGTGCACCATCAGACTTGGAGGAAGACAACTTTGTTTTCGCTTTCGACCAAGCCGACTTCAACGTGACAGCCACATTTTCTGGCTTTGGGCTTAGGGTGAAAATCGGACGAGTGTGTAGCCCCTGACCACCTGATGCTGCTTTGTCAGATGAGACAGGACTCAGCAGCTGGGAGCTTGGCTTAAAGCTCACCACGTGGCACGGCTGAGCTGAGCCTGAGCAGAGCAGAGCCTTCGTCTGGTAAGACATGTCTAGCTCCAGCCACGAGAGCTAGAATCGTCAGGCACGCACCGCTGAGCTGTGATGCTTTGGCGCTGGACATGCCTCACCGGACGAAGAGAGAGCTTTGTCTACAGTCCTGCCTCTATTGCCAACAGAACCCGCACTCGAAACTCGACGGCTAATATACGCTCATGGCCTGACGGCCTGGCTTCCCGGTGCAAACATGGATCCCCTCAGCATCATAGCTTCCGTGATCGGAATCATTGGGGGCATGAAGACTACGTATACAACCATCAAGACGATCGCTGGTCTGCCGAAAGCTTTCGACAAAGTCAGGGATGATTTCCTTTTCGTGCAGAAAATTTTGCGAGACATTCAGAATAGGCTCATCGACGGCCAACAACTTTCCGACGAGGATTCCAAGGCAACCATTGCGATTGTCAGCCCCTGCCGCGACAAGGCCCAGGAATTGAAGAGGATCTTCGATGCGGTCGAAGCGGAGTACAAAAAGGACCAGGATGCAAAGGACTGGGAGAAGATTCGCGTCACGTACCACAAAGCACTGCGCGGCATCAAGACACATCGGGTGGAGAGCCTCATGAAGGATATCTTGGAGGACCTGCAGAAGCTGGCACTGAGTCGGTCGTTCATGCCGACGATGCAGAAGGATCTCAAGGCCATCCAGAATGCCATCGAGGAACTGTCCAAAGTGGAACCGTCCTTGGCAGACTCCGAGTTCGAGAGCAGTGGGACCATTCACGCGAGCCAGAACGTCGCGGAAGGAGCCACCGCACAGCAGAACAACGTGCAGGGGGGCGTAAATACATTCGTCTCTGGGGAAAAGAATGTCGCTGGTAACCATAATACTATCAACTTTGGTAAGGACTCTTGAATATGATCGAGCGAGGGACATGTAGTGCACCTCAGATCACTGGGAATATTCACGACTTCAAATATGGTGGGCAGTAGTAATACTTGTTCCTTCATGTTTCGGTGCTTCAAATGTTTTGGGTCCTGAGTTTTGTTTTGCTTTGATGGTGTTCTGCGAAAATTGATTCTTGTCTCTATGTGCTTCTGTCTGGATGTCGGCTTTCAATGATCTCGAAGCTTATAAGCATCAAGTAGTCAGCTTCGTTTAGCAGGCATTTTACTATACTCCTCCATTATTGATCCAACGACTCAATAGCCGATTATGTGATGCTGACCAACGTGCTTCTCAGCTCCTCCTATTATAGCCAATCGCCGTCTCATGGAGCTTTTACAGACAAATCCACACGAGTACAAGACGCGCATCGAACCAAAGTGCCACCATGACCGCCCCCTTGACCCAGCTTTGTCTGAGTGGATATTCAATGACCCCAACTTCAAGGCATGGCGCGATAGGACGGGCAGCCAGCTACTCTGGATCAACGGCGAGGCCGGCAAGGGCAAGACGATGCTGCTCGCCAGCATCATCAACAAGATGCTGCCCACGAAGAAGCAATCCGATAAATCCAGTTGCCAGCCCGTCGTCGTAAGCTACTTCTTCTGCGCGTATAACGATGAGACAGTCAACAAGGCTACGGCGGTGCTGCGAGGGCTCATCTACTTCCTCGTCGAACATATGAACGACGGCAAAGTTCTCGAACTTCAAGAACGCCTCGAGCACGTTAACGCTCGCCCCATTCTCGCCCTATCAATTATCCTAGCGGATCTGGTGGGTATGCTACGTGAGATTGAGAAGACGGTCTATCTCATCATCGATGCCCTCGACGAGTGCAACAAGGCGGAACTAGAGGAGCTCCTTGGCCAAATTCTTCGGATTGCGTCTCAACATGATAACGTGCGATGGCTCGTGTCCAGCCGTGAGGACAGCGTGATCAGGAGCAAGCTCGGATCAAAGGGTACGAGGCAATTCCAACTTGACTTAAACAACAAGAATATTGCGTCTGCTATCGACACATATATCGATAATACGCTATCGAATATTAAGTTGCTAAGGCACAAAATACCACTACGAGTCCAAGTCCGGGACAAGATCTATAAAAAGTCCAATGCGAACTTTCTCTGGGCGTCCTGCGCCTGTAGCCGGGTATCGCTTCACTGTGAGGTTAAGGGTGCAGATGAGAACTTTGAGAAGTCGCTGCTCCAAATGTTAGAGGGCGCTCCGCCCCAGCCGCATCATATGGAGACTATTAAGATGCTCGAGCTAGGAAATCAAAAGCATGATCTCTTTAAGGAGGAAGGTTCCAAACATTACTATCAATTAGACAAAGCTATTCCCTGGTACGAGGAAGCTATCGTTGCAGCCTGCAGGACAAATCCGGACTACCGCACTGGCATCATCACGGCCTGCATTTGTCTGGCAGAATGTCACAGTGAGTTTTTCCACAAAGACTCTCTCCTACACTCGGAGAAATCGGACAAGGTTAGAACGGCCATGAAATACGTCAACAAGGCGCAGGATTTTCTAGCCGAGCAGAAGCCGCAGGATAAGGCCTTGTTGCGACGTGCAACGTTAGAAAATGCGACGCTGGACGCCCAGATGGTTCTTATTGACAAGGAGTTGCTAGAAGCAGGAGCTGCTGCCGCAACCCTAAGAGCGCGCTGCAAGGAGGCCAAGAATCAGTTGAGCACTCTGAAGAAAGGGTATAAAAAGGATGGGGACCAGAAATCAGCGAGGTGGGCAGATTACTGGTTGAACCAGCTTGATATGGCAAAGAAAGAACTGTAAAATCAAGCTACTATTCACAGATATTAAGTAAGTTACTTGATATCTATGTCTACCAAGAAGCGCTATTGAGTTCACTCTCGCCCCCACAAAACAGATATACCCAGAAGAAATCCACACTCTTTACGCCATCTGTCCTACTCTCGCAAATTAATTCGAGTTGATGGGCGTGTTGGACGTCTGGTCACGCCTGGAGATCGCCGTTTCCGTTTGCGCCAGAAAATGACGGCCAACGCGATGAGCGCGATGAATGCTATCCCGCCAACAGTCGAACCGGCAATTATGGGAGTGGAATCTTGGTTTTTGGAGGACGAGGTTACGGTGCTAGTGGATGGTGGAGGTGAAGTTTGTGTCGTTGTCTGCGTTGGTGTCGAGTCTGCTGCAGAATCACCACATTAGCGAAATTGCAATCAATTTTCATCGCACGCTGGACTAACTCTGTAATGACGATGTTGTCGACGCTAAAACGCTTGCTGGAAGGGTTAAAGTTCCACCGTTGGCGAGACAGTAGTTCGCATAAAGACTGACAGCAGAATTAATATCAGCTTGATCGCTGACACAATAGCTATTTACACAGCTAGAGAGCCAGTCTGTCGCAGATGTTTGAAGATCAGGCTGGCAATAGCAAGAATTTTGGGCATGGCTGCAGAAGGAAGGAGGACAGCCGATTGCAAGTCCCAGCACATCACAGGCCGTTGCTGGCGACGAGCGCGTATAAAAGCAGCCCTGGGCACATCCGGCGAGTTGGGAAAATGCAGTGGCATCAACCAGGCTCTGAGAATCGCCTGACACCGGGCTACCGCCTAGTACCAGGGAAATAATAAATAATGCAAAGCACGATGCGCAAAACCCCCCAGAGGGTTGCATATCTCCAAGAAACTGGGGGATTCGGAGTCCTTCTGTCGATGCGTCGATGCAAATGATTGCGGTCCAAGAGAGTTTCTTCTGCTTAGGAACCTTTCGTACTTGTATGAGGGGGCTGGCTACAGGTGGCGTTTATGGAGTTTTCTCAATGGCTGTGTATGTGCTTTTGTGAGGCTGGTCCCGCTATCGATGAAATCCAATCCTTCAACCTATCGAGCTGATTGTGGCGTCGAATGCCGAACTTGGACCCTTCTCGGGCCGCAGAGGATTCTGAGAACACCAGTTAGAAACAAGTCAAGGAGGCTCTTGAGCCTTTTCTTACTCGTCTTGCTAAAATGACCAGTGGTGGTCAATCTTAAATATCACTTACCTCCTATCTGCCCTATTAAATGTAGGGTGACTGGGGCGGAGAAGAGGGTTGAAACCGATTCTGGTGATCTTCTGGCCTGGGCCGGCCCGGAACCCCCTAACTCCATTTAATTGGGCAGATATGTAGGAGGTACGGGGCTGTTGGTCATGAGCTGTGAACTCATGCATGCAGTCACCCTACGGCAAAGGGCGAGCCTGTAGCTTTGCAGTTGACTAGAACTATTGGGTTACTTGTGGTCGTGGCTTGGAAAGCTGAACATCGTGGCTTGAGAAGCTGATATCGTGCTTGGGTGTTGATTGGAAATTAAACAACCGACGGCAAATCGGCTACTGTTTTGGGAGGCTCGTTTAGATGCAGTTTCGTCCCTGAAGTGTGGATGATCTTTCAAGATGGCACGGCAAGGCGGAAACAAGGGGTACGATTAATATGGCAAACGACTCCTGAGGCATTAACTTGGTTTGGGCCAATCAACCCCCTGTTCCAGCCACTTAAGCGAGAAATTTTGCCCAAGGCCCGGCCACTTTAACAAGCGGGGTCCTACCCCCGCATCGCTTTTAATTCATGTTTACATTACGCATTTCAACGTTACAGGATTAATAATTAAGTCATTAATTCTTTAAAGCCTTAGCTTTGCGATTAGAAGGGTGCTTTTGAATTTTTTTAAATAATGTGGTTATATTGTGTAATTATTTACGCCTTGCGCCTAATTGTAGAATTTTTCCAAGTTATTTTGCGGGGGCTTTAAAGCGGCGAAAAGTGAGCTTGGTGTGGGGCCTTTGAAATTTTTGGCCGTGTACTCGAGTAGTTAATGCCTCAGGTTTTTGTTGCCAGAATAAGATTACCCGTCATCTTTCGTTCTCGTCGCTTGAAGCCTCTCCTTGGATCAAGCTCTTCGCACTTCATCCAGAGAATGTTCCAAACCATTCTCTTTTACTTCTTACTCCTTAATCCTTCTTCGAATCCTTTCTCATCCCAGGATAGAAGTCTTCCCTTTAAGCGACCTCCTTCTATCAATTGGATATCACGGGCCTCTCTCCTTTAGTACTAGCCGTTCCCAATGGGGATTAGACTGTTCTAGTGGGATATAAGCTCCCCGAGCAGTCGCCCACTTGGCTCCTTAGATAACTTCTTCAGATATTATAATATACTCACTTTTCAAGCTTTACCTTATATATATTACACCCCTGTAACTGTAACTGTTAGTTATGAGCCCGGCCTTGTTCTAAATCCTATATTTACGAGCTTCCACTATAACGAGCTTGTAATTACAGTGACTTCTCACCGTTATTCGGTATCGAATCGACTTATTTCAAACCGAAAACGCGACTATACTATTATTCGCCTTCAAATAGACTTGTTTCGAATCGAAAACAGTTCCTATACCTTATCTCCGTACGAATAGACCCCCTTGAACGACCAGACTATCGAATAAGCTTCGTGTATTATTAACACTTACTGAAATTACTATAATTATAATCATATCTTCGAAAGTAATTACCGTTACTCCCGTTATACTAGAGGAGGAGAAGGATTGATTACTATAGATTGAGATAATCCGGATAGTAACAGAAGACCTTTGGGACTTTGTTAACCCGTCCGTTCCTCTAGCCAACCTGAAAACGCTTGAGGAACTCATTGAACCGATACCTGCGACTATTAAGGCAGTTACTATATCCAGTTCCACGTAGACTAATACCCTGAATAATACCCTGTCTCCAGACGAGTCGGAGATTATTACTTTTACTTCTCTCAGTTTATCAGAATAAAACCACCTACAAATACTCCAGAGTATTTATCTTTATAAGTTCAAGACCTATAATTCGAAGATCAAGACTATAAACGAGCTCCGAGTTAAGGTTCAACAGATAATTAGTTGTGGGAACCTGTAATATATCCGAGAGTATAATACCGTTTAAGAGATACTCGAAAAGCTCAAATAACACTTCGCCCCTTCAGATAAGGTATGCCAAAACGAGGTCACCAGGGCCTGGTAGTGTGTAATTCAATGACCAAAACGTGGAACGGCGATTACAATATAATTATCAGAGCTCGAATCGGCCTATAACAAAGTAGTTAAATATAAGCTACTCGAAGTTCAGGGACTCCATGCCTATTACACTCTCACTATCGCGACGGTCAATATCGATTCTAACTTCTTATATGATTGGGACTATCAGTTACTCCGCTTTACGGAAGAGGATTCACGAAAACCCAAGTTCCGAGATATAGTTCAGGAATTGAGGGAACTAATATACCTTCGAGTATCTAGATAGTTCTTATCGGCCTGTTATAGAGTATTCGCGGTCTCTTTCCAAAGAGTGAATTCGAATAGTAACCCTATAATAAAATTATCCTGCCTTTATAACGGAATCTATCTCTTTACTAATTATAACTATCTGATTCCGGAATATTAACTAGTTGGATAATATTCCAATTCCAATATTCAGAAAAAGATTAACGAAATACTAGCCGGTATAAAATAGATAGATAGATAATTATTCACAATTTGATATCTCTAGAAATAGATACGAAATTCAATAATACTAAATCCTATTACTGTAAAGTTATCTGGAATCTCGAAGTTAACTGAAAATAAGAAATAGGGAAAAGAGAATCCAATAGTTAATATAATAGTTTATAGTATCTCGATTTAATCAATCAGGATAGGAGTCTTTAATACCTTTAATAATACTAAAACCTTAATAGGAATCGATTATTCCCTTGGAAATAGTATTATCTTAAATTCAGGTTTTATTTATAATATCAAGAATACTAGATTATACTTTAATCTTGACTTATTTCGGCCTTCTCGAGAAGATAAAGAAAATATTATTTTTACTAATAATACTATAATACTTATTAAATTATATAGAATAATAAGAATAATTATTTAAACTAAAGGATTTCCGAATAGTTAAATTATTATATTCTAAAATATAATATATATTCTATTATTTTATATATCTATAATATCTTTTAAATTCCTGAATTAATAAGGGATTTTCTGGAATAATTACTCGAATATCCTAGTATAGGAGAATAGTTAAGGGAATTATTACTATTAGGCAGATATTCCCGTATAGTTTAAATAATGGATTCTCGAATATACTGAAAATTTAACTTTAAAGTAATCGAAATTGGAGGGTTCCTTTATAGTACTATTAGTCAGTTTTAAAACCTATTCCTTATATACTCCCAGGCCTATCAAGGAGAGTATATTAGACTAGTAATACAAAATTATAGATTATTTATATCCTGAAATACTAAAAAAGCTCGAAATTATCTATTAAGATATTAAAATTATAATATTTTCATTATCGGATTCAAAATATAAAAAGTATTATTTTAATAATATTAAAAGTATACTCTATTATTATTCTATATTCTATTACCCTATACTATTCTGGAAGTTATACTAGAATCTGATTAGTATAAATAATAGATTAGATAATGAAAATTATATACTTCACTTTATTTATTTTATAAATTATATACATTTTATATATTATTTATTAAATATAGGAAAATAATACCTTTTTCCTTATTTTAAATATATACTAAAATATATTAAAAGATATTACAGACTTAAAGTATAGATATTTTATAGAAATAGTAAAATAATTATTTAATATTTTAACAAATTCAAGATTAAGTATAATTTAATTATAGAGAATTTACTATTATATATATAAGTTTAAAATAGAGATACTAAAAGATTTAAAAGAATAATTATAGACTGTGATTATAATATAAGAATATTAGCGAATCTCTTTAAGGTTTTATAATCTGAAATATACTCTATAACTATTTATTTATTTAATAAATCTCTTATATATTCCCTTAATTGGTTTACACCTATTAGTTTTATTAAATAATATTTTAACAATCCAGTTTCCAGGCCTAGTCTAAATCACTTTATTCCGTATAGTTATCAAGTCTATTCTTTTATTAAAAACACTCTGAAATACAAATAATACTTGAATTACTATATATATATCGGATATTATATTGGATATAATAGAAGTAATATTTATAGGATCTGAATACTCAAATTAAAGATAATTATATTAATCCGTGATATTGTTTTTAATATTATAAAGTAATATAATCCAAATAATAATTAGTTAGAGATACCGGTTAATATAATCCAGATTCTTGAAATCCTTATTCCTAATATCGAAAAGACTATTAATAATTAGAAGATACTATTATCTTTATACTCGTTCGAGATAATTCTTAAATTCTATAATAATATAATTATAGTAAATAATACTTCCAGTTTAAAGATATTAGTAATATTACTTTCTATATCTAGAGAGACCTCTGAATTTAAATAATCTTTAATTATTATATTATTAAATTAATTTATAAAGAGTTTATCTAGAGTCTCTTTATTATAAGTAATAATAACTAATTAATCAGATTTATTAACTATTAAAATAAATTTAATACTAAGTCCAAAATCGATTATATTAAATAATTCCTCAAACTCATATAATTTTCCTCAAGATTAATTTCTAATAATCTCAAAGCTATTATTTATTAAATCACTTTATAGATTCGTATTACCTAAACAGGAAATATATAAAGGAACTAATAGAGGTATTATACTTTTAAATATTATTAAAGGGAAGTATAATTATAAAATAGCTTTTATAATTAAATTATTATTTTGGGATCTTATAAAAGAACTAATCTCGAAATATTATATATTATTTTTAATAGAAATAATATATAAAGAATCAAAGTTATAAATTTATAATCTATCTATTCTATTTAAGAAATATTACGAATTGGATAATTACTTATATAAAGCTCGATTTAAATAAGAGTAAAAAGTCGAGTATAAGATCTTTTGAAATAAAGATACTTTTAAAATAATATTAATTTCAAATATAACTTCCTTTATTCTTTCTCTAATATGGGTTTTTATTTATAAAGGAAATGAAGATAATTTTCTTATAAGATATAAAGTCAAACTCGTGATTTGTAAAAACTTTTAAAGGAATCACTTATAAGACACATATACGATTATATTTACTATAAGGATATTTAGAATACTTATAGTCATTGTGACTTATTTTAATCTGGATATCTAATAATTCAATACTATAAATACCTTTTATAATATTTTCTTAAATAAGAATATATATATATATTATCCCGATAGGTTCTATATACCTGATCACTATTTATAATTAATCTATACTCTATATAGTCTACTCAAGTCCCTGCTATTATAATATAATCTTATATATAAATACTTTTATAAACTCGGCCTTTCTCCTATTCCCGACTACTCTTATCTATTTACGAGTAATAAGTTAATTATTTTCTTTTATATTAATAATATTATAATCCTTATTATCTTTCAAATCAATTATTCTATAATAGATTCCGAATAGAATTCCTTAAAGTATTTAAAATATATAAGATAGGTGAATTAAAGTGATTTTTGGATATTCGAGTAATCCGTGACTAAAAGGCCCGCAAAATATAATTATACTAAGATATTTATATCACGAAACTCTATAATCAATTCCAATATCCTGGTTTATTAGTTTATAGATTCAAGACTCCTATAATAGTATCTTTTCCTGATCTATATACTAATAATACTATAACGGAATAGATCCTTTAGTATTCCCAGCTTATCGGTTCCCTAATATATCCTGTGTCAATTATATATTCGAATATTACTTTTTATACAAAAATACTAGTTCAGAACTTCAAGAACCCTGGCCTATAATACCTAGTAGCCGGTTACTATTATATTAATTATCTAGAAGATATTAAATATCTCGTACTGGAATATAATAATACTACTATCCCTACTCCCGTATTCAGTACCGTTAATAACCCTGAAGGCCCTCCTATAGAGTTTACCTTTATAATAATTAGTAATACCACTTTCGCTAATAATATACAAAGTCACCGGAATACTAAAGGTATAGCCCTTAAACTATTCGGTAGTATATTCGACTAATTGAGTCGTCTTCAGTTAACTATCACTATATTAATCACCGAGACTGAATTGCTTATTATTACTCACCTGATATTATAAATCCTCTAGTAGAGACGATTCTTCGATAATATTGACCTTGATATCGATTAGACTCTTATTATATTATATAATAATCTTTAGATAATTGGACTCCTGATTAAGGACTCCCCTAAACTCATTATCAAATTCAAGTATATTAATATTTAATAATTATAAATATATCAGGAGATTAGTTAAGGGAAAATCCATATCGAATAGAAGTCTATATTTGAAATAATAATTAACGGATTAATAAAATCGTTTACTATTTAAAAGTATAATAATTTTATTAAGATAATTAATATAATCGATATCAAGTACCTGATCTTATTTGACTTGGGGGATTACGAGAATTCAAGCTCTAAGTCCGAGAATTTGGAATAATAGACTTTACTATTTTCACTTATTTTATCGATTTTCTATTATATAATTCGATGAATTTTTACTATTATAATCACTCTATATAATATTTTTTACTATTAAACGATTTTTATTATTATATCTATTTTTATTATTATTTTTTTAAATACGGACTTGATTTATTATACTCCTGGATTCTCATGAATACTACTTTGGATAATTCCGGTCCCTTGAAGATCTATAGATTCCTATAGATTTTAAGGAACTGGAATGCCCGAATAGTTATACTTATAAATCCCCATTTATAGCTTTTCCAGTTCGGTATCTTGCCTTGATTTTTAGATATTTTCGAAAAAGTAATAGATTTATATACTACTCAAAATATAGAATTAAGTGAGATTATTCAATTGGGAACGATTTTTTAGATTCCAGGTCCTGCCTTTTAGGGCAAAACCTGGAGGGGTCTATCAGTTAGATATTACGGGCCTCTCTCCTTTAGTACTAGCCGTTCCCAATAGGGATTAGACTATTCCAGTGGGATATAAGTTTCCCGAATAGCCGCCCACTTGGCTCCTTAGATAACTTCTTCAGATATTATAATATATTCACTTTTCAAACTTTACCTCATGTGTATTACACCCCTGTAACTGCAACTGTTACCTTCCTCTTATCTGGAGACTCAACCCATCTGGGTCGACTTCCGAGTAGAAACCATATGTGTTTGGCCTTTCCAAGTTTGAGATTATCTAGTTAAATAATTGTAAGCTCCGTAATCGAAGCGCTATCAAAAACGGAGAAGATCATTCGTTGCAAAATCATCCTCATCCAGCCAAGCCGTCGATACCTAATAGGAAAGTCGGATCCTACACGATCTAGGATTAAGCAGCCAACATATGCCACCTCCGGCAATTCCTCTCCGTTCTCGTTGGAAAAAGCGTGAGCGAAGTAGTCCACTAGCAACAAGCAAGTGACCTGCCGTCCTCGCTCCATTACGATCAGATCACCTAAAAAGTCTGGATAGAAAGCGAAGTCACCTTCTATTTCAAATCCATTTATAGTAACGGTAAGTAAATTTTGACCGTTAGAGTATCTGGTCGTCTGGAAAGCAATCAGAGCACTTTTGGCTTTCAGTCTGATATAGGCATCGGAGACATTAATAGTTGGATCTGATTTAGATGTGAATTGGACGTCTAGGACTTGGATAACGTATGTGAGTTTTCGCCCTGTCGATTCCCGAACTGCACCATCGATAGAAGCCCACGACCATGATGGGGCTCGATATGTCGAGTCGAGGATTGGTTGTAGCGCTTCCACATACCAAGCCATCATTTCGGGCAAGCGAGACTTCCACATTCCGGCAATATAAACATCCTTGCTATAATCTTGGAATAGTTTCGCAATTCCAGAAAAAGCAAAGAGCTTATCGGAAGGTCTTGTAAAGACGCAGCCTGAGTACTTCTCTACAAGGACTATCCACGACGTTAGGAGAGAAAGGGGCATTCCTCCCTTTTGTGAGTCGCCTCCAGCTTCTAAAAGCTTCTCAAGGTTCCATTTAACCCCACCAATAATGGCAGGTTCATCGATAAGAGAGTGAAATTCGGAATTCTTCGTTGCCAAACACTCCCACAGCACTTGATTTGCCCCAAAAAATAAGACCCGTGGTGCTAGCAGTATTTCCTGGTACACCCACCCTCTCTTGTGAAGTGGTCCATACTGGACTTCGTGATCCCAGTGGTCGGGATCGCAGACGTAATAGTTATGAGGTGTATTGGGGCTATTAGAGAATACGCTAGCAGAGAGATAGGGAGGTTGTAGTGATTTGGGGTCTCTGGTACGAAAGAGACCGTCTTCTGGGTTGCAGGACGCTGAAGCAGCAACATTGCAAGCTGAATTGGCATAAACATCTCTCATTGTCGGCGCTTCTGCCTCCCAGTCTCTTTTCAAGTCCTGAATAATGCAAAGAGCATCAATCCACACATATCTGATAGAGAACCGACGTGCAACAGTGAAAAACTCGCGAAAGGTCAACGGAAGGTCGCAGATCGGACATCCAGCTTGAAAACTAGTGATATTGGAGCTCAATAGCAGTAAGGTCTGGTTCTGGCCCCATCTATAGCTCAATGTCATATAAGCAGCATTCGGACCGGAAATGCGGTCCTAGGAGAGCACTCGCAGGTTCCAATTTGCATCGCCTGGCTTCCCGATATCGATCAGGCGGGTCGGGTACCAGCCTAGATTCCTGAACTGCGATTGGGTGCACCGATGATGAAGAATGGAATCAATGGATGTTGTACATTCAGTAAACCAATCAAATGCCATATCCAGAGCGGATGAGGTATTCGTCCGAACTTCTTGCAGCGATGAAAATTTATTATACCTCCGATCTAGTTTATTGATTAACATCAGCCGTTCATTCGCCTGAAAAAGGATGTGATGTGCAAAGTTTGTGGCATATTACCTTCTGGCCCGATGAATTCGAGCTGAAATCTCACTCGTGTACCCTGAACCGGGTCAAAGTAATACAACGTTAAACGATGACTTGCATACGTAACGCGCATCGGTTCCCAGGTATCTATGGGAAATTGCGACCATGCGAGAGGGTGCTCAGCGGTCAGATTCCATATGAGACTGCAAATGACGCACTTCTGAAGAGCGGCCTCTTTAAACTCCTCAAAACTCTGTTTTCGAGAGTAATCGATAAATTTTTCGAGTTTGTCTCGGGGGTTTAGCATTTCGTAGCATGCGGAACACAGCTCTGCGCGCTTTGGCGCTTTCACAATGGCCTTCTCATGCTCCATCGTTGAATGATTCAGGTCTCGTCCGAGGATTGGCTATCAAGAGGTAGGTGTGAGATCAGCTAGCTGACCGAATGATTGGCAAGTATCAAGGAGGATTATCGGGAGAGATTGTATGAGTGCGGTATGGTCTTGAGTTGAGGATAGGGGTTTTCAACATGGCAGGTGCCTGGAGTCGTTGCAGTCCCGCAGATCCCGTGACCTGCAGCAGCCTCAATCAGGTCGTAGAGGCTTCATTGCCTGATTGGTCGCGATATCTGGGATGAGTAGCTCGCGCCTGTCGTGAAAATAAAAGGGGATAGTGGATTCTGGAGGTCTCTAGCCAAAGTTAGATATTGGTTTGGACCTGAATGCAGATGGTATACCAAAAGCCACAAGAGCTCTTGAAAAGTGCGAAAATTCCGGAATGAACGACTGCGGTGAGAAGCACGGCTTCATTCTAGAGAACACTCCCTATCAAGAAGCTCACCTCTCAAACTTATCTCCTCTACAATCCCTAGACCAGATCTTGGTATCAATCATCACCCAGGAACCCCTTCACAGCTCGCTCGCTATTCAAAAATGCTCAAGCTCACGCTCACGCAATATGCATTACTATACATTTACTCATCATCATCGTCATCATCATCGCTATACTCATCCCTCACCACAACCACGCACGGCTCCCTTGAATGCCAAATCCGCCTTTCCTTCGCCCCGAGAATAGCATCCATCATCGTCCTCGTATTAGCCCTCGGTCTCGCGCCCTCGGCTGGCTTTTCATCTTGTGGGGGTTCATGAAGACGAGCTTCTTCTACCGAAGCACTGATTTCCAATTCGCCTCTCGCGAGAGGGGTCAGCCCGATTCTAACCTCGGTTATTCCTTTACCTGGAAGGTCGGGGAGAACGTCTTGCAGGATGCCGTTCCAGACCAATTTTTTGGAGAGGTCGAGGGACAGGTTATGTGGTTGGTTGCGAATCGCAGGTTGGAGGCGGAGAAAAGGGGAGATAGTCTCGGCCGTGCGGTTCGTGATTTTGACTTTGAGCTCCGAGAAGCTGTCTGTGAATAGTACATGCTGTGGACTCTCGCCCCCAAGGCCGTTGACGGAGAGTTCAATCCCGATATCGTCGATTTTGATAGCTTCAATCATGCGTTGTGTCAATCTGAGCCCTCGCAGTTCGATCTCGCCATTTCTTTGGGGTCCTGATTTAGTGACCCACGTACCGCGGAGAATCTTGAGGATTTCTTCACGGTACCAGAATGCTTCCCGGCTTGCCCGTTCTGTGTCAGCAGATACTCGGCCAGTGCTGACAACGAACTGTCTTTGCCGTGAGGGATCAAGTGCTGGTATTGACGCTGATGGATCTTCGAGGAACACGCGACGGATTGGAAATATGATCCGGGAGGTATTGCCAGGCAAGATCTCTTCATCAACTGCACCACCATTGGCAATATCAAGACGGACCTGAAGCGGAGAGGGCCAAGCATTTCGGAGGTCGAGCAAGAGCAGACAGCAGTCATCAGGTGTGAAAGAATCATCGTCTTCTACACTGTGGACGTTCGACCAAAGGGATTTTGGAATGCTGCCAGTAAGGGGAAGAACATCCATTCTCGCCATTTCGATACTGGCATTGACGGTGACCGTGAGTGGTAAGCTGACCTGTCGAGTGTGAAACTTGGCCTGGACTTCGGTGGCAGGTACACCAAGATGAGCGTAATCGATCTGGACAACTGCACTCGTGAGTCCAGGTCTGCCAAGGATCTCCATTTCAAATGTAGCTGTGCCACCAGGCTCAATATACAGATTCTCGCCATCTTTTCTTCTCCAGCGCAAAGCTTGTTTCCGAGCATATATTAACTCGCATTCATAAAGCTCTGCAGCTGAAGCTTCACGGTTGCTCATTGCTTGCTGCAGAGGTCCTTGCGTCGAATCCTTAAAAGAGAATAACAGAAGATCTACAGGGGTCTCCTTTGATAGATTTTGAAGCGTGATCGAAAATGTCTGACGCTCTCCTTCCAAGACCATGACTGCAGATTGCGAAAGAGTTGTAGATTTGACGATCACGACAGGCTGTCTGTCAATGACGTTCAAGCCTAAGGATGTGGCTTTCGGCGGGATTATCGAAGAGACAGTCGTGATAGAACCGGAGCCAACACTAACGGGACGATCCTTTTCTTTGAACAGTGCAGCAACGCCAATGGTCTTGATCTTGACTTCTGTCCTCGGTGACCATGGTTCCTCAAATATAGGGAAGCGTCGTTCTCTGCAGCCCCTTACTCGAATAATGCACCCCGTTATCTTCAACTGACCAGATGCCTTTGGAGTTCCAAAGATCGTGAGAATTTGAGTCCGGTAAGGCCCGATGACAGTTTTCTGTGTCCCGGTCTCGAATTCGGCGCCTTCAGACTCCAGTCTAATGCTCTCAATTTCGATATCAAACTCGTATGGGTTTTGAAGAGTTACTTTGAAAGTTGCTCCTTCGCCAGCTACCAGGAGATGATCAACAGCTGCAGTGTCTGGTGTTCGCAGAAACGGATTGTAAATAAACGGATTGTAAATAAACGGATTGACCTCTCGTGATGTCGCAACAGTGGATGCACCTGGAAGCTCACTCCTTGTATGTGGTATCGGCGTCCTGGTTGGTGATAGAGCCTCAAGCTCCACTCCTCTGACTAGAAATTCATCCCAGTATTCGGCTGTTAGATGCTTGACACCCAGATTTCTTGCAGCACCAAGAGTCCTCGATATGTTTGTGGCCAATCTGATCTGCTCTTCTCGGCTCATCGAGGGCGATGCATCTTCACTGCGAGGACCAGGCGCAACCCCGCTCCCAGCAGTCCGCAATAAATCTGCTGTAAACTTTAGAACACCGTAAAAGTCTGGTAAAGCTTCCGAGAGGTTAATGCTGGATCGAAGAACATCCAGCTTGAGGTTTCGACCACCAAAAGCTCTGACCGAGGCATTTTGCACAATTCTTGCAATCGCTGCTTCGTTTGAATCATCTACCGAATCATCTCCTTCCGGCCTTAAATTTGATGCAACAACCCCATAGGTCTGGCCCAGTGTGCTGAGAAATGTATCAACTCCAACCTCAACATCTCCTTCGCCAAGATCCAGTGCGCCTGCGCCGTGAGTATTCCCATTAACATTACTGAGTGCAGCTAACCCTGCTGCAGGGTGGACTCCCATATCGGCAGCCCCTTTGATTCTCGCCTGAACCAGGCCAGGTATCAGAACAGATACCAACTCACGAGTCACCATGGCCTTCTTCCGGTGATAGCCCAATGAGCCAAGAACAGATGCGATGCCACTCAAGATTATGGTTCGATCAACAAGAGGTAAACCCTCTGGCGACATTGTCGTTGGTAAAGCTCGAAATAAAATAGTTGTGATTTCTGTTCGTGTAGGTCGGATACTCAGTCTGGGCGTGATAAGGTTCGGCCTTCTCGGAAGAGGGTTTCCAAGAACTAGCATCTGCAAGACATCGTCATCCAGGACTCCGCCAGCTAGATGAATTGCTGACAATAGTTTCGAAAATCGTATTACAGATTCGGAGAACGGGTACTGAGGTAATGGTTCCCCGGTGTTGTTGGCAGCTCTGGCATAGAGATTCAAAATCCTGTCCAACAATTCTGGAAGGAGTGCGACCAGGTTCTGCAGGGACACAAACCGGTTGCTTGCTGGACTCTTTTGCTGATCTGGACTCAGTGGCGTGGGGGTTACCACTACTTTTTGATCCGTAGAAACGTAGCAAATCTGAGGTATTTGAAAATCGAGCCCTGTCCAAGCGAGCATAAGCATGCAGACAACGATATTGTCAAGTGCTTTCGCATGCCACAAATGATCAAGGTTGTTTCTCGCAATGTAAGCGGCGTCAATCAGTTCTTTCAAAGCATCACTCCATCTTCCAGCTATCATGTAGAGCGAGCCTATCACAATTCCAACTCGGCTTTTGCCTTTGTTTCTTGAGCGTTCACTGATGCTGTTAGAACCAAAACCTTGCACTGAGACTCGGTCACTGCTGGAACTCTTAAGATCAGCAAGGCGAGGTGGGATGTTTCTCTGTAAGTTTCGGGGAGATCCATTCGGTCCAACAATGTCATCAAAGGTACTTGAACTATCAGAAGGCACGCCGTTCATGGGTGTAGTAGGCCGTGCAGAAGGCGTCGAAGAATTAGAACCAACCCCGGGAGGGAATACTGGCATTGACATACGGTGGCTCCGGTCAACGCTTCCAGCTGGTGATGCGGACCGAGAATCTTCTGGTAACGAGTACTGGGAGTTTCGCCGCGAGACTCCTTCGCCATGTATAGTTGGCCAAGGCGACGCAGTGTGCTGACGACTAGCCTGGGAATTACTCGGAGAGTCGATGGTGTTCAGGGCCTGAAGTGACTTGGCCAGGGTTGTCATCTCAGCCAGCAGGATTGAAGAGATATCGCACATGATCGTTTTCATTGTTGTCATCCTGCATTTCTCTACAGGAGGCACTGCAACTAGACCTTCTGGCAAAGCAGCAGCATTCTCCTTGGGAGTGTAATCGAACAGCAGCAATTGATGAACTAGTGCTTTGGGATATCTGTCCCGGAGATCCTCCAAATCTTGGTATAGTTCTCGCATATTATGCTCTGGTCGAGGTGGGCCATTCCCATTAAAACTCCTTCTTGCATTTCCTCGATATGATACATGGTCCAACTCTGCACCATCTGCCAGAGCAAGAATAATAAGAGGTTCGCGGTATATCTCGAAGGGGGAGAGGCTGAGATGGGAGGCAGGAGGATAAAAAGTCGTGAGGTCGTACAAAATCATGCCCGTTGGAAACGCTAGGGGTGAGAACATATCTATGAAGCATCAGCAACATTCTGGTAAAGTATCTGGTCTTGAACTAGGGGCAAGTCTCACTCCTGTTGGGTCGTCCATCTGGGCTGATATCCCCAAGTCGCACAACGTTCTCGGGCTGTAATCTGTCCACGAAGCTGAGAAAACGAGCACGCTTGATCTGCCCGATGGGGAGGAGGACCACTCGCACTCTGGCAGGTGCAGTGGGGGAGAGTTGATCCAGCATCTTGACAACATTTGGATGCGCCGGAGAGTGTTGTGCTTTGGATTTTGGGAAGTGGTCGAGCTATCTGGCCGTTATAGGTTCCAGATCATTTCAGGAATCATGACAGGCATTAGCTAAAGAAGATAGATAGCCTGGCTTGGTGACAGAACCCATTGCAGTTTGTGTTTGTTCTCTGAGATGAATGCCTTCAATGTCATTACGGTGACCTTTTCAAACCCCTGGTCACCGTAACAAAGTAAATCCGTGCCGAGATCAGAAGACCCAGAAGGGCTTCAGAAAGCATTATGCTTTATTGATAAATATCAAATGATTTTCTTTTTTAATAATTCCTCCAAATTTTCAATATTCTTTTTCAATTGTATATCATATTATTCATTTTATCTTAAACCATTTTTCACAGGACGTACTGTAACCCGCTAAAACTGCCGGCCCGAGAATCCGTTTCACACTACGAAGCGAGTGACAAAACGGTAGGAAATTAATCGGGCCCCTTTTCATATTTTCTTTTCAAATGAGACTTCATCATCAAGAAAGAGTAGCCTGCTTGTCTGTTGCTATAAAGTATAAAACGCATGACGACCCTGGCGTAAGGCGAAGTGGGAAGTGGAAAGGAGGGCTCGCAGGGGCGAGCTGGTACCTATATTACTGGGTCCTGCCTTGAGCCTGCTTCAATGCTTTCCTTGATAGTTTCGGAAAAAGTCGTCTGCTTATCTGCCTCTTTGACGTTGCGAGCGAACCGGGCCTCCTGCGTCAGTGCGTAAGGGCGTAAGGCGAAGTGGACGGATTTTCAAGACGAGGTGGTTAGTTGTGCGCTGAGTTGGGCGCGTTTTCTTCAGATCAATTCAGCCAACGCAGTTGCTTACCTGCTGCTACCAAGTGGAAACCGAAGCAAGTCTCCTGTTAATGCAAAAAGTTTTTTGCTTCTTGTTGTGAAGTGTAAAACGAACAGTGAGGCTTGCTCCAACACAGCAAAGTACAAAGCGGGACTTGCAAGGAAAGGTGCTGGACTGTTGGGCACTCACTGGGCCTGCCTCAATCTTGGCCCAGATTATCTCAGAAGATATAGTTTGCTTGTCTCAATTAGTTTTAAGAAAATTTAGATAGATAATTTTTTTTTTTTTTTTGTAAAGGGAAGTGGGAAGGGAATGTGTTTGCAAGGCAAAGGATTAATCATGTGTCTCAATACAGCCACTCGAAGTTGGGCACAGCTGCTCACGTTCCCATTGTATTTGGCGGTTTGTCTTCTGAATTTTGTCCTTTTTCTGAACAAAACTAGCTCAGCCTCAGAGGAATTTGTCAAGAAATTCTTTGTTCGAAATCATCCAACAATTGCATTTCTCGTCTGTGCAGACTCTAACCTCAAGTATTTTGATCTATTGAAAGTAGTGGTGTTCTGAGTTATAACTTTGCAATTAAGTGTGGCTTGCCGGAGGAGACGAATATGAACAAGCTCTCGAATTTTAGTATTGTAGAGGCTAGGTCGAGATACTCGGGGTAGACTACTCTTGAAGCTCTTTAAGGACAATAAGATCGAGAGAATCGAGAGTGGTGAAATTGGCGACCTCCGGCCTCCACGAGGTGCAACTGCCTTGCATTGAACAGGGTTGACCTTGGTCTTCGGACGAGGTTTCTGGAAGGGAGATGTTATTCCTCGCCACTGATCGCGGTAGGCCAATATATTGAAGTATGGCGAAGTCGACTTTGTCAAAAGGACTATTGGTCTGAAACTGAGAAGTCAGCAAGAAGTCTCCATCATCATACCGCAGCCTTCCACTCCAGAATTTAATAGGGCATGCGCTAAAACGCAGTGTTTGGATGCAAGGAGCAAAGAAAAACTGTAGAGAAGTGAAAGGATTCTCGGATGAGGACTCACACGCAGAAAGAGTTGTCTACAACCAGAATGGAATGATGGACTGCTAAGCAAGCCGTTGAAATTTGAATTCAAGCGTTGTTGAGGAATCGAACCTTGGCGAGCCACACTTAGTAGATCGTGTTTTGGAATGAAGGGCCCCAGGATGTCCCTCAATCGAGGGCCAATGTCCATCTAGGAGGGCGATAACCTGGTGCGCTGGACGTAGTACGTTCCCTGGTGTCAGTACTTCCCCCTTGTAACTCTGCTCGTTGCTGACCTTTTGAGGGACACCCCGAGTCCGCTCTGTTAAATTTGTGTATACCACATCCAAGGAAGGAAGCAGGCGGGCAAATTATTGAATCCTGACACATTCGATATTTTCAGCGAAGAGGAAATGGTGCTCAGATCGATGCTACCTATGAGTCGAGCTTAAGCTCTCGTGGGATCTAGCTAGCCCAGCCTTTCCGCCAGGAGATCGAAGGAAATCATTTTGCAACAGGAATAAAGAGACGTAATGGTGCTGGAGGATATCAGATGCTGTGCTAGAGGAGAATTAGTAGGTTATTATGGTTATTATGACGCGGGGGGTTTGCATGTTGATTGTTTGCGGGGTTGGGTTGGAATTTCTCGCTTCCGGTTTTGGG
Source organism: Hyaloscypha hepaticicola (assembly GCA_002865625.1). Lineage (NCBI taxonomy): Eukaryota > Fungi > Ascomycota > Leotiomycetes > Helotiales > Hyaloscyphaceae > Hyaloscypha > Hyaloscypha hepaticicola. Next base: position 1,368,057 of record KZ613464.1, on the reverse strand, counting down.
TCAATTCCGCAGCAGTATCTCTACTCGGAGCGGATTCTCTGGGTATGTGAGTAGTTCGCTCCTGGCATTATATCGTATGATTGATCGTACTTTTTCTTATGCGGCTTTATTCTACAGTCTTTTTAATGCTTCCACCCGTCGTCCAAGCTTTTCTCCTGCATCTCCTTCGCCCTTGATACATTTTTTGATACCTCGACTTCGACCTAAAAACCTTACTGCTGCACACTTTTCAACCTCGGTCCTTCAATACCCCAACATACTGGCTTCCCTCTATCTGCCAAAAACTTCAAGGTCAACCTCATGAAGCCTTCTTCATCATAAACTATTGCTGTACAACCTCCATCTAACGCTTGGATGGCTATGGGTCCCCCTTCTCCCGGAACGCGAACTGAGGAACCCTCGCCATTGTTCTTTCCCCATTCTGGAATGTTTTCAACTTCGCCACAACTTGCCGGCGTTCCTTCCCCTGGTTCATAAAGGTTTTAGCCTGAAGATCAGCCATCGTTCCTTCTCCTGAACTACAAGATCTTTATCCGCAATCGCCATTACCCTTACTCCTGATCACAAAGCGTTCACGATAAACGCAGACCGTTCCTTCCGAACTACAAGGTTTTAGCCATCACCACTACCTGCCATCAAGTGCTTTCCTATATCGCAAGGTCTTTAACCTGACACGGAAACTCATAACCGTTGGTTTCCTGAACCAGAAGATTCGACCTTCCCCTCGAATTGCCATTACTGCTTCGCCTATCCCATGTGGCTTGAATCATCAAATTCCGCTCATCATCATTCCCGTCTTATTTGTGCCTGTGATCAGGTCACCTGCCGTCGCCTCCTTCACAAAAAATCGCCTCAGCTTTGGACTTAGTATTGTTTTAAAAGGGTGGAAGCTTTAGCACACCATCCATTCTCAATACTTTTGAGACCTGCTGGCTAATAGAATCCCCCGACAACATCCCTCCTAATGCAGGGTTAGATATCAACGGTCTTTCTTGTTCGCCTGGAGTCTCTCTCGTGGTGGTGGGCAGGTAAGACAGACTTGCACAAGCTCAACCTTCCCCTTCCCTACAAGAAGCAAACTGACTTCACCTAAAGGTCACCATATGTCTTTCCGATTTTTGGTCACTGATGGACATTGCAGCCCTCCGACTTGAAGCAAGCAGAGAGTACGAGGAGGAAGAGCGACTTCGAACAGTCCATGGATCCTGGTCTTCCGCCATACATTGTACAAAAAGTTATAAGGCAAGACTACTATGCAACATCTCTTTCTTGCACTTAATATCCACTCATGAGGATCTTTGCGAGAAATGTGCTGGTAAGGAATTTTTATCCTTCCTCATAACAAAAGCACTAACCACCACAAGGCTAAGCATTAATCAATTAACAACCAAATCCTACCTTGCTGGAAGATGGCTAAGCAATAGCATGAAAGATAAATCGATGCTTCGTCAAGTTCTTCGACAGTTCTCGAGGAGCAACAAACTTCTGTTCTTCATTTTAGGATCTGCAGCATCCCTGTTCTAGCTGGAACTTGTCTGCTGCTTACCTCCCAAGGAAAATATCGGCTTCCGATTGAAGTTGCACCTTGCCTACAACGCAGGTAAAGCACTTTCATGATTCCGCCCAAGATCCACTTGGTGCTGCTAAGCTTCTTCCAGAGTACGTGCTGGTATGATGACCTGCCTTGAGTGTTCTCAACCACGATGGCACCGCTTTCCAGAATATTAGAGACCTCTTGTGTCCCGAAGACTTCTCGATAAATTCTCTCTCATCGCAAGCGGGAAGACTACACTCGGCGCCAGGACATTCCCTTAATGCCAAAATGCTCAACAAAGAATTGACACAATGCGGCACATCAAAAGATATCCACCAAGGTTTCCGGCTGTATTAGTAGAAAGAAACGGTAAGCTAAGCTTTATGTAACTTTTCTCAACTTTGTTCTTTTCTATATCGTTTATTTCAAATTCCCTCCATTGATCTCAACCTGTCCTGCTTACAAGCAAAAGGGGTATCACGTGATCTTTCGGCTCCCTCCCGAGGTACCACTTCTGTTACACTGGACCGTCAATTCAAACCAAGCGGAGGTGGTTCATCCGAACCTTTCAAATTTCCGAACAGTTTATTATTTTGGGGGTTTTTTCGTTTCAGAGTTTCAGATTTAGTGATTTGCTTTTATGCTATAACACTGACGAATATCTACTAGGTAAATTTTATCAAAGTCCCCTTAGCCGAGTACCGAGTACTTTGAAGAAGCACAGATAACAAAGTGGAGCCTGCCCTGCAAGCTTTTATCAAAAAGTAAGTCCATGCTTTTAAAAGCAAGTCGGTGGTTGTACTGAGGTGTGAATTATTGTTCCTTTATCAACAGCCAGGATGGGTATGACGTCTCGACCCTCCCGGATCACGGAAGGGAATCGAAGAGAAGGAAGCACACTTCACTGCCTTGGCACAGTAGTCACATCTCGATCCTCCCGGGTTACAGGAGTGAATCCAAGAGAAGGAAGAATGCTTCACCGCCCTGGCACAGGAGTCACACCTTCGCGCTCGCCGATCAACAAACCACCAAAATTTTCAAAGCGCGTCACCTCTTTTGCAAGACCCGACACAAAAAGAACAAAGATGACGCAGAACCTCTTTCAGCTGCTTGAAAACACTTGTCGATATCATTCCGAAAAGCGAATTCTCTTTTATTTAACAGAATCTCTCTCTCGAGGAGCCGTGGGCGTGTCCTACTCCGAACTACTGAGTGCGGCATACAAGAGAGCTATCGAGGTGATTCCGTATCTCAATCTCGATGAAAACCCTGTGGTTCTCCTGCATATTAACGATCATATCCAAGGAATCATCTGGTTTTGGGCTATTATCGCTGCTGGCGGAATCCCATGCATGTCAACTCCATTCTCTCACGATGGTAAACAGCGAGCGAAGCACATCGAGGCCCTTCTCGAATTGCTGGCCAACCCGCTGATAGTCACTACGGAAGAGCTAGTACCTGAGTTTGATGGCTGGGAAAATCTTCGACTGAAGACCGTTGAAGAGCTTCGCATGTCACCCACAAGCCGTTCGAAGGCCAAAGGAACTGCTCTAAAAGGATATCAAAAGAGCTCAGATGAGATTGCAGTCTTGATGCTGACATCTGGAAGTACGGGAAACGCGAAGGCCGTTGGTTTAACAAACAAGCAATTGTTACATGCCGTTGTTGGTAAATCACAACACCATCAAACCACGGAGGAGGATGTTTTCCTCAACTGGACTGGTCTTGATCATGTTGCAAACTTGACCGAGATCCATCTTCATGCCCTCAGTTTAGGTGAGTACCAATTTCTCCGAGCATTAACCCCTATTTGGCGCATTCGACCCCCAAATTCAATTCAAAGAAGTATCCTGACTTAGATTTTCTGGGAAACAGGAGCAACACAGGTCCATGTTCCCGGTTTAATGATCCTTGCAGAACCAATTACTTTCCTTGACAGAATTTCAGTACACAAAGTAACATATACTTTCGCGCCGAATTTCTTCCTTTCGAGTTTGGTGCAGCGGCTCCTAGAGGCGCCACCTCGACGAGAGGAGAATGCTCGAGTTCAGATCCCCAAGCAAGCCGTTTTTGATTTGTCAAGCCTGCGTGCGTTAATATCAGGTGGAGAATCCAACGTCGTGCAGACCTGCTCTACCTTGACTGATCTCTTGCAACACTTCGGCGCCCCAGCATCTTTCATTCGCCCTGGCTTTGGCATGACCGAGACATGCGCAGGCTCTATTTACAATGCGGTTGATTGTCCTGCTTACGATCTGGGTAGGAACGCGGAGTTCGCCTGTCTTGGGGATTGTATTCCGGGCATACGCTTCAGATTCTGTCGTCAGAATGGCTCTGTCGCTGCTGCTGATGAAATTGGCGAGTTACAGGTCAATGGGGAGGTCGTTTTCAATGCATATTACAATGACAAATGTAGTACGATGAAGAGCTTCACGGCGGATGGTTGGTTCAGAACCGGCGATAGAGGCTACAAGGATGCGAATGGACGCTTGCATATTACCGGCAGAGACAAGGATACGGTAATTATCAATGGGTAAGTATCCAATGCACTTTTCGTTTGAAATATACTGACTCTAACCAGTGTCAATCATTACCCACAAGCTATCGAGTCGGCTGTGGAAGTGGCAAAGATACCTGGTGTGACACCATCCTATGTGGTTTGTTTCGGGTATCGTCCACCAGGATCGCCGACAGAATCAATTGTGGTTGTATATCTCCCATCTTACGGCATCACAGATCCAACCGCTCGGGTAAACACAGCAGCTTCTATCTCGAAAGTTGTTGTCACTCATTGCGGTGCTCGCCCATACAAGATCTTACCCCTCAATGAATTCCATCTACAAAAGTCCTCGCTAGGCAAGCTTCCTCGATCCAAGATTCGCAAGGCTTTCGAAGACGGAGTGTACGATAACCTTATCATACACGACCAAGAACTTATCAAATGCTTCCAGGACATCAATTACGAGGCCCCATCAACGCGCACTGAGCTCGCAATTGTCGCGGCTTGTAATTCACTTCTCAACCCAACCGGCATCCCATTCGGCATCAACAACGACATCTTCAAGATAGGAATCTCCTCGATTGACCTGTTGAAGCTGCGACTCCACCTCCAGGAAAGCCTCAACATCGCTGACATGCCAATCCCCATGTTCTTTGCCAACCCGGCCATCCGAGGCCTGGCTGTAGCCATCGATGACATGCAGACGCAGCCCTACAACCCGATCGTGGTCCTGCAGCCAAATGGCGACAAGACTCCCCTGTTCCTGTTCCACCCCGGCACCGGCGAGATTCTCATCTTCATGAACCTTGCGCGCCACTTTCCTGACCGACCAATCTATGCCGTCCGCAATCGTGGTTTTGATGGCGAGCCGTTCTTCAATACCCTCGAAGAAATGGTCACCACATACCACGCAGCAATCAAGAAGATTAAGCCTACCGGTCCTTACGCCTTGCTCGGTTACAGCTTTGGTTCCTTCTGTGCTTTTGAGTGTGCCAAGATCATGGAAGCCGCTGGTGATGAGGTCAAGCTTCTCGCAGTTCTCGACCAGGCACCATACCAGAAGCAGCGTGCTCGAGGATACGACTGGTACGAAGCTTGCATGACTATCTCGTTCTTCCTGGGTCTGACCGGAGAAGAGTTCACATACAAAGTCCTCGACGGCTACCGCCTCCTGACCCATGAGCAAGTTCTAGCTTCCATCTTTGCCATCGCTCCCAAGAATCGCATCGATGAGCTTGGTATTACGCCTGCTAAGCTGGATAGTTGGGCAAATCTGGCTCTTAACTCAAAGCGCTTGGTCTACGATTGGGAGCCAACTGGACAGGTCAGCCGCATGGATGTCTTCTACACCGGTCCTCTTGTTGGTCGGGTCCCGGCGAACACGGTTGATGAATGGTTCAGGGGTTTTATCAGCAAGTGGGGTCCTTTTGTTGCCGAGGGAGGCGTTGGATGGTATGAAGTTGGTGGTACTCATCGAACCCTGATCTCTCCGCCTCATTTGGCTGGTTTCGTTCGCACGTTCAAGAAGGTTATGGAGGAACGCGGCCTTTAGATGGGTTAGAAGACTAGACTAGAACTCTACTCTGCAATCGATGAGCTTTGAGCTCCTTAATCTTTCTTAAACATTTTGAATGTTCATATATTGCCCTGTAAACGCTGGAAAAGGTGTGGGAATACCCAATTAATACATTCAGAAATCTGAAACATCCAGCCTCAACGTCGGGGGCAGCACAGTACCAACCCTTTCAATTCTGTACATCTCAATATATCTTGGAACATTGAGCTTCAATGTCCTGGATAGCACTATATCAATTCTTTTTCTTCTCTTTCATTACATTGCCACCTCAATTCGAAGGTCCAGCCCCAGGCTGTACAGCATGTGCATCTACCTTCGCACCACTTAACGCCGCCCGTCCAACATCACTCTTAAAAATATCCACCGCGCAGCTGACCTCCACAAAATCCTCCAACTCCTCACTAACAGTCTTCAGCTTCTCTTTCACGCTATTGACACCCTCATATCCCACAATATGCCGTGCTGGAGGATTCTCGTGGCCTCCTATCGCTGTGAGGGCATGTACTGTTTCCATTACTAATCGATCTCTGGCTTCGCTCGGAAGACGTGGGTATCGGGAGACGATTTTGTTCTTTTTGGAGGATGAGGGACGGTAAGGGTCGTTGATACGTGTTTCGTGGTGGAGGTTCAGCACGTTAGCGAGGATATCGCGAAGACCTGGAGCTGGATTATTCGAACTTTCGTATTGCGGGAGTTGTGGTGCAAAAGTAATCTTGTTCGTCAGGACTGATATCTCTTTATTTGGTTGCACGATTGTGAGCTTGATATTGAATGGAGCGATCTCGTAGGCTAGAGAGTCGCAGTAGCCCTCTAGGGCCCAGGTCGAGGCAGAATACATTGGCATTCCAGGTGTTCCGATGTGCCCTCCGATACCCGTGAGTATTATCATGTGTCCGGTGTGCTTCTCGCGGAGGAGGGGCAGAGTTGCTTTGATGAAGTTGACTTGGCTGAAGAAGATGATTTCAAATTGGTCGCGGACAAGATTTTGGGTTGCTGCATTGGTGGACATTTCCTCTACTGTGCCTACTACGGCTATTCGGACATTAGCTTTCGCAGCACTTTCGGAAATATTAGCAAGGGCAAGAGAGGGCTGATCTGTACCTTCTGATGTGCAGCACAGCAATATATCAATCCTCCCAAATACCTCCACTGCTTCTGCCACCGCCGCTCCACATTGTCCCATCACTCGTCCATCACATCGTATCCCCCTTATCCTGTCCTTCCAGCCTTCTCTATCTTTCCTGCTGCTCTTACACTCGTTGATCAGTTCCCTGAATTCAGCGCTACGTTCTTCGTCTTCAATTTCGTGGGGTGGCAGCCCGGCTGCGACGTAATCTCCATGCGCAAGCAGGAGTCTGATTAATCGTACAGCTAGTGGGGAGAGAGACGAGGTAAGGAACCAGACCCGAGGTGAATTGTGTGTTGCTGCTGCTTGTCAGCTGCATGCCCATCTGCATGTTCCCCAAATGTCACTCACGGAATGAAGGTGCTGGAATGGGGATCTTGGCCCCAGAGGCCGCCTCTGACATCTTGCGCTCGGCCATTGTGCCTTCTCAATCGGCATCAATGAACTTCATGGGAAACTCGAGGCATTTTCGTCCCAAGAGATGGGAGAGAAAGAACAATGACGGAGTTATCGGCAGTTGGAGGAAAACGAGGCTGAGATGTGTCGTCGGCAATTGAGCGAGGCTGACGACAGGGGCCTTCCTTGGCGCCAGAACCCCACCACTGAGCAAAAAATCTGGGGAAGGCTTGCCTTTGACTCATCAGACGAAAATTTCTATTGAAAAGAACGAAGACTTGTCATTGTTTAGAGTTTCCTTCGAAAATTGGATAGACGCCGAACAATGTAAGTAATGGTTTCTCTTTTGGAGCACTTTGTCCCCCACGCAATTGCTATTACCCCTCCGCAATCGGAGAGACCCGGAACAATTGGTTCTCTGCCCAAGGCGAACCTTGTACATTCCAGACCCCGCAACCTTTGAAATTACTGAGATCTTCTTATACACTCATTGCTTTCTCGAACTTCGATTCTTTTTAGGACCTCATCTGACAGAAACCCAACTAGATTATTGCGAACCCGACCCCTGACCCCCGACCTCCGACCTCCCCTCATTGTCCCAAAACTCCGCGGACATCCAAGATTCGAAATGCCAGAGCGCGCAGATATCACGTACTTCGGTGCCGGCCCAGCATTGCTGCCGACGGACGTCCTGGAAACGGCAGCTGCGGCTCTCGTAAACTACAATGGCACTGGGCTAGGCCTCGCAGAGCACTCCCATCGTTCAGAGCTTGCAACAAACATCATTAATACTACCAAAAAAGACCTAGCGGCATATTTGGATATACCAGACGATTATGAGACCCTATTCATGCAGGGAGGTGGTAGCGGAGAGTTCTCGGCGACCGTGTACAATATGGTGGCAGTCTGGGTTGAACGACGGAAACAAAAGATACTGAAAGAACTCGGCGTGGAAGATAGCAAGCAGCTGCCTGAGAATGTCATAAACGAGCTACAAAAGGCAGTCGATGAAGAGCTGAAGATCGATTATCTTGTCACTGGATCCTGGTCATTGAAGGCTAGTCAGGAGGCAGCAAGGCTGATTGGCCCGGGGCATGTCAATGTGGCAGCGGATGCGAGAGAGATCAATGGTGGGAAGTTCGGCAAGATACCGGAGGAATCAACATGGAAGCTCTCGAAGAATCCGGCAATGGTGTACTACTGCGACAATGAGACGGTGGATGGTGTGGAATTCCCCGGCTTCCCTGAGGTATTGGCCCCCAAAGGAGATGATGGACCCATTGTGGTGGTGGATATGTCCTCAAATATCCTCTCAAGGCGGATACCGGTGAAGAACTTCTCTGTCATCTTCTTCGGAGCACAAAAGAATTTGGGGAGCACTGGAGTCACCGTGGTTATCATCAAGAAAAGTCTCCTTGCACCTGCTGTTGCTACCACGCAACCTGCGCTGCTGCGGAAACTTGGAATCCCAAATGGCCCGATTGTTCTTGAATATTCGACAATTGCCAAGAACAACAGTCTCTACAACACTCTCAGTATCTTCGACGTCTTCATCGCCGGCCAAGTTCTCAAGAAGGCACTCAACACCTTCCCTAACAAGGTCGATGGCCAGCAGGCATTGTCTGAAAAGAAAGCGAAGCTAATCTACGCTGCACTTGACGCACACCCAGAGTCATACAAAGTAGTTCCAGACAAGAGCGTACGCTCAAGGATGAATATCTGCTTTCGAGTCACACATGTGTGTTCCCCTGCTCTTGAAAATTAATGTATGTTGCTAACTTGGAATAAGCTCGAGTCGGGTACCGATGAGTCTGAAAAGGCTTTCCTGAAAGGCTCAGTTGAGATTGGCCTCACTGGACTGAAAGGCCATCGAAGCGTTGGTGGCATCAGAGCAAGCAATTACAACTCAATATCTCTGGAAAGTGCTGAAAAGCTGTCAAAGTATATTGAGTCCTTCGCAGCTGGACCTAGGAAATAAGCGCTTTCAGATGGATTTTCTGTTCAGTTCTGACATTGCATAGAAGTCTTACGTCAGGGAAGATGGAGACATTGGCTGACAAAAATTTTGCTCTTGTGGATTAGATGGCTTGGCATGGGAAAGCTCAAGTGTTTCTTGTCTTCAGGTTGGATATGAAATCACAGTACCAGATAGTGAGGGTACAATGTTTCAGTCTCTCCAAAGTACCCAGATGCACGTGTCTCGTGGTAAATCACCCTTATCTAATCTCCGATTTGATTTCAAATCATGCCTGAAATGGGACTCCTCACGTGTTCCTCATCCTCTTCTCTACATACCTATTTTTCAAATCCCATCACATTGTACCCGTCTTCTTCTGTACAATCACTTCCAGAATGACAGCCCACTTTCCCTGTATCTCCGAAGCAGAAACCTGGGTAAAGCAGGTTCGTCCTCTTCTCCTACTTCCTCCACCTTAAAGTTATTCTAATGAACAAAGTTCCACAATGCAGCAGATTCCCTAACAACAACAAATCTCCACAAAGCCTAAACCAAAGATGCGGTGCTACAATATGCTAATATGGAGTTGATTGAAGGGCTGGAGAACATCAATGAGTTTTTTGATGGGGTGTTCCCGTTGCTTGAAAGTATGAGGCATGAAATTGTTCAGCTTGGTATGTTTGGCAGATTCATTTTTGTTGATTTAAGAAGAGTGTTGAACTGGAATGAGATGTGTTCTCAAAGTCGAAGTCACTTGCATTGAAAATTTGAATGTTTTGCACTGATTCTCTACATTGACTACGATCTGCAACAAAATATCCTTTCAGCCAAGATTCACTCCGATAACGGCGAAATCAATCTTAATGTACTAGAAGTCCTGATATATTGAGTGCGATGTGCAACAAAGGACTTCGTCTTGTGAAATTCACTTTCGCTGGACATGAGTGGAGTTTTTTATTGTACTAAATAACTTCGGGACATCGAAGCGTTGTTCAACAAATGTTTCAACTGGAGATTCACTGCCTCTTTCTCACTCTCATCTCAACTTGTATCTTGCTAAATACAAGCCAGATCTCACACCCACCAAGATTTTCCAGGCTTGCACGATCTCCTATGTAGTAAAGAATGATCCCGAGAGCAAGGCTATTAAGATCCCCGCAATGGGTGTGTTTCACTTGGTGGAAGCTGGGATGCAGGAGAATGGGGCGATCTTGAAGAGATTTGATGTTTATCTTGATCCTGGGGAGGTGTTTGCTAGGATTGGGGAGGTTAGCAAGGGTAAGTAAAGTCAGTAAGGGGATCAATCAAAGCAGCCGAATGAAAGTAAAACGAGGATTCGAGAGCTGCCAGAGAGCTGCCCTGAAGTTGATCACTCCTTCCTTCCCAAATAGCACCACGTCAAGAAGTCCCTCGCTAGCTGCTTAGCTTTGCCTTCAATTACTTTTCTCAAATGCGAGCTAATTCAATTCTCTTCATTTCCACCACAACTCATTTTACTCTTGCTTACCTTCTAGTCTGTTGCATCCTTCGATCACCAACTCCGCACATAACAAGATTTCGTCGCACATTCATCTCGCCACGATCAAGGTCTGCTCTGTTCTAGTTCGTCTTCCTCGCTATCTCCGTCCTATTCCTACCGGTCCTTCAATCAAGTTGTCAATTCCTTCCCTGGCTTTCTTTTACACCAGCTCACCTTTTCTGCTACATTTCAAAATCCCAACGCTTCACAAATAAGCAGACCTTCAAGCCTCTCACATCTGAGTTCCTCGTCGCATTTGCTTTCACCTTCAGATCTTGGACTTTGGACGTTGTCAATAAGGTCCCGGTCTAATTCGTTTTGTCATTCCTCGAACACCAACCTCATACATTCGACGTTGAGAATACCATTCTTGTCGAATCTTCCAGCCTCTTTATTACTTACGCCTGAAATCTCTCCTTCCTAGGTCTGATCACTTTTTGAGTTCGCTTCAGACGGCAATAGCTGCATTTCGTCATGGTGTCTCTCGGCCCGCCTGGGGGTGAGATTGATGTCCGCTTGGTGAAACCTCCGTTCGATGTCTTGGAGTCAGCCCGGGTCTACTTCGATGAATATGAGAAGCTTGGCAAGGCACATCTAGAGAGCATGGGTTACGAAAGTACCCGATACATTGTCGCTGAGAACACACATTACGCTATTGAGCTTACCCTCAAGAAGGGGTTCGACTTTGGGGATTGGGAGGGCATTTACGTTTGGGTATACAACAAGGTGAAGATGTCTACCATTGGCAAGAAGAAGCTACCAAAGCTCCCCAGTGAAGCTGGCCCTCTTCCATCAGGAAAAAAACTTCTCGCCGACCGATTTGATCATGCTCCTAATAAAGGTATGTACTGCATGAATGCAACTTTGACATTTCGTGCTCTCGATATTGGTATGTGCACTTCACTAAAGTAATCTAATATCTGTGTTGACTATGAATTAGATGAAACGCTTTCTAATGAGACCGATGTTCCAGGTGTTGCTCCTTCTGATCTTAGTGATATCTCGATTTGCTTTTACAAATACAAATGTTCTGGAATCACTGATTATTCAGACAAAACGCACCAGCGATTGCTCAAGGATTATGAAGACAACATGTTAAAGCAAGCAAAAGCCATTGACGAAAACAATTTTAGTAAGCATGGAATTACACATGCAGTTGGGTAAGTCATCCTTTTTGTCTTTCGATATAAGTATGACTACTGATCTGTCTTAGAGTGGAAGGCGGAACCTCAACAGTGCCACTTAGACCTCCACTGAAAAAGGGACCGACACATACTCAAGATACAAGACGGGTCATTAATTTTCTGTGTAGAAGTCAAGGTTTGCCGCACTTTCTCCTAATTTTGCCTTGCCCTAATTCTGAAGGCTTTTTTGAACATAAATCGATGGCCAAATGCCTAATTCCAGCTGAGTGTCAACCTTGGGATTCTCTCAAGGAACATGAACGCAAGGAATGCTTCAAAATTCTCCAGGTATAGTTTCTTCTCCCCAAAGTCCCAAAATGTGGATTATTAGTCAACTAAACTGTTTCAAAGGATTACGATAAAGACCGAGTATTGAGGCAGAAGATTGCGGAAGCAGGCCCAGGAGCAGATGCAAAACCTATTCAAAGGCAGCTATTTGAACTTGGGGAGATTCCAAATCGATGGCGAGGATGGGGTCAACTGTACAAGCGAGAGAAGCAGTCTTTATTCGAGAACCTTCAGGTACCTTTCCTAGGAGTATTCTACACTGACATATAGCTAATATACTCAAGTTGCGCCGATCCTTCTGGGAGAATGGAGACATACCACCTGAGGATAGAAAACCTGAACCCGAAACCGAAAGTAAATCCACAAATAAGACACCAACAATCAATGAAGAGCCTATTGGAAAACCAGTCCAGATACCAACAACTCAGGGTCCATTACAAATCATCAAAGAAGAGCCTGTTGACACACCAGCGCTTCCAAAGGCCAAGAAGCCGCAGCCAGATATCATCATTCTTGATGATACTCCACCCCGGGCCTCCAAGCGAACAGCGGCCAATATTTCAACTTCAACGACTCCTACCATCAAAGCAGAGCCAGTTGGCGTTGAAAATTTTCCAGTTGCGGCATGTTCAACTACCCCGTCTGGATCCGAGGGAAGGATTTCAAAGAGGGTAAATCTTGAGCAAGGTACCAAAAGTAGCGTAGGTGGAGAAGACCAAGAGCTGCTGCGTCTTAAGGAAGAGGATGAGAGGCAAGAGCAAGAGCTTCAAATCATGCAGAGAATGGCAGAAATGCTTCGACAACGCAATGAGAGAAAGGTGAGAATTGCTGCTCTCGAGGCTAGGGCCAGCGCGACTCCTGGAAGGGACACTCCAAGCTAGGTGCGCTTAAGTTGGTGCGCAAATTGCTTTACCGGAAACTCCTCGCTCATCTCATATATTTTCCTTTCTCATCACAGCGCTGAATTTACATCGACGGCGCCAACGGAATGGTAGATCTGGCCAGCGAGTTGAAATTCCTTTCTAGGACATCATCGAGAGACTCGTGGGAACCCACTTTAGATTTCATTAGATTTCTTACATCTTAGACTGAATACACCTTTTCAAAATGCACGTATTCATAAAACAAATTTCCCTTCTCCTCGACTTCTGTGAACAGCTGCGCAGTAATGCTTTCAACAGATCTACCGGCAGAATCTCAATCTGTGACTTTATCCAACCCAAAATAACAAACCATTCCATCCATGCACCACTTTCCCTACTCCCCATCTTCCCACCCCCACCAGCAAATCCAGCACGTGACCCCCCCTCCTTTCCATCCCCTCGCTTACCTTAAAATCACCTCCTCACATCATGCGACCAGGAGTCTCACCTCCCCCTTACCTCATCCCCAAGCGAACAAATCACACCCCATTCATATCCCGATCTCCAAAGCAAGATTTCGCGCATCCATCAACGGCCATGCATAATCATAAGCTTGGTTCGTGAACGCGTGAATGATGGGTGTCAGCCGCTGACGGATCATCACACGATGAGTACGAGAAGCAGGCGCGAATCAGGAATTGCGGATGCGGGAGCAGGTGAGTGCGTCATGGCGGGCCGCCGTTTGGCTTGCATTGCATGGCATGGCATAGGTAAGCGACGTACTTCTTGATTTTTCGGGGTTTGAGTGCTGTGGTTTGAGGGAGGAGATGGGGAGAGGGGAGAGAATGGTGGTTTATACCTGCCTAGACCATTAGTGAATAACCAAGGGTACCTACGTCAGTAGCTGTGATGGTATCGTGGCATCTAGCGCGAAGGCGTGTTCGTGTAACTTGATTCCTGATTTGGGTTGCGAGCGCGAGGGCTAACGAATAAGCAATGTGTATGTAAGGGGAATTGTGTTTTATGGGAAGGGGAAGGGGGAGTGGGTGAGGTAAGGGGGTGAGGTAGTGGATGTCACTTGCTCTTGTCATTTGTTACGTTTGCGGCCACCATGGTTGAGGAAGGAGGAGTGTAGAGGCTTGTCTTATATATCGCATGTCCGGTTATGCTTACTCTCTTTAACCCTAAAAATCTTTTTCTTGCTTCCTTGCTTCTGGTGTTTGTGAGCAGTATGAGTCTTTGAGTCAGGAAAGATATATATTGCATGTACAGTACATATGTACCGTCCTCTGATCACTATTCACTCTCGCGGAACACTCGGACTTCAACGCACGGAATCAGAACGAGGAAGCAGAGTCTCGCGACCCAAAGAGGACATGGATAAGACGAAGATGGCGTTTACAGTCTCGCCCATGATGGATGCAATCCAAGCGCAGCTCGACGAGCAGCCTTCATACCGCTGCACCATCTGCCACGAAGTTCTCGGCCTCCCGAGGCAAGACGGCGTTATCGAGATAGCAGTCATGTTACCATGCGGACATGTCTTCGGCAGCGTGTGTATTTCGAGGTGGTTGGAGGATGCTTCTACGCATCAAGATTGCCCGAATTGTAGGCGGCGGATGGTGTATAGTGAGTGTGGACATCATGTTAGACCGATCGAGTTTGAGCGGAAACCAAGGATGCTAAGGGAGGCTGAGATGCCGGGAAAGTGTGGGATTTGTAGAGGTGGTGGGGATTTGGAGGAAGTAATGAGGAGACTGAGGATGAAGCACGAGATGGAGGAGAGGGCGCTGACGGGCATGAAGATCCAGTTGCCAGGTTTCTTTGGGGCATTTTGTAGGGGGAGTCTGTTGAGTGTTGACAAGAGGATTGAGGCCAGCAAGGAGGATTGGAGGAGGGAGATGGAGGGGTTACATGAGGAGTTGCGAAGAGAACAGAGGGTGGAATGGTAGGGCGCTGTTGAAACACTTGGCGGTCGTTGCTGACTTGGGAGCTGGAGCGATGCTGAGCTTCCACGGGCAGCACTTCGGGGCCCTTAATACTGGTACCGCTTCCGATATTGGAGTTTTGGAGGCAAGATCGGTTGGCTGTACATTGAAGTCTGCAGAAGCATGGGTAGCGTAGGACTTTTGGAGTTCGGGTTGACATCCCTGGCGCTGCTTTGATGATACCCACCTAGATCTTAACCTAGCGAGAATTGTGCTTGTCCTCAGTTTCTACTGTAATGACCGCTTTTTGACATAATAGCAATGTCTTGAACTAGAGCTGTGTACTGTTCGTTTCACAAGGTATCGTCTTTTCCCAACCGCAAGTGAGCCGCCCTTTATTGAAGTGTTGTTTTCCAGAACGCCAAAGACTTCGCATATAATTCGCTTCATCGAGCTAAAGTCCTCCCTTGCCTTTCATCAGGTGTGTCATCCTCGTCTTCATCTTCACTATCATCTTTGAATACTTCTTCCAAGTCCCGGGACAGCCGGCTTCCATCCTCGTTGCGACCTCTCCGTACATCTAATGACAAGGCCTCCCTCCTATTGTCATCGACCTCATACAACTCCTCGCCCTCTTCTTCATCGAAATCACTACTATCTTGTCCGTTCACAGCATATCCGTCTCGTCCGAAATCAGTCCTCCATGTCGAGGGCAGCAGGTGTCTGATCAGGGCATTCTTTATTCGTTGTCTCCAGGATACACTCTGGCTAGCAATAGTGTCTAAGGGCAGGTACTGGCTGTACCTCCCTCTATAGCGCTTCCATATTGGAACTAGTGCATAGGATATAAGGAGGTAGAGGATGAGGGATATGAGCGCCGGAATAACCAGAGTCTGCTAAGATGTCAGCAATGGTCGCAATCACATCCGGGACAGTCCTACCTTTAGCACTGACAGGAGCCCCATTTTTGCGTCGTCTTCTTCGTTCCCGGCAGCGTTTGGTGCTGGATGGGGCATATACGACCCTCCGTTGGCCCTTCTCGATAATCCCAAATAGCGCAACTGCCTCGTAGACGACATTCGATTGATTCGTGAGGCGCGTAACAGAGAGTAGGAACTCTAGGGATTGCTTCCAGGTTCCCGGTGATCAAGTGCGACAAAGACTGATACCAGTCATCGCTGTCGGAATCTCAGCTGGAGAAAATAGTGGCCTCTATGGATGCTTCCAGCTGGAGTTCTTGTGCGCGTTTGCAATGTCAGTGGTTGGAGAGAGGATTACGAAAGCTGAGCTATTCTCAGCGTATGGGCTGCGGGTGGGTAATCAGGGGTCTCACGACGCCCCTATTTACTGGAGTGCGCTGTTAGCGCCTTCGGAGTACGGAAAGGCTAGGTAATTGGGGCGCGTTAAGGAGAACTACGAACTTTACGAACTTCATGAATTAAACGCGGAACATCACACTGCTCCTTTTCTTTACAGCAATTGAACAGACGCTCTTTAACTCTCCTTAGCCACGTCGGATAGTGCTCGCTGCAGTCATCCTCCTGACTGGCCCTTGGCTCCCTTCCTTGGGTCTGTGCCCAAGAGAGCGTTTGATGTCTGCACCCCTCAAAAGGAAACGGTTTCAGCTCTGGATAAACGAACGGCCATTATTGACAAGGGCACGACCGACGTCGCGCGATAACACTGCATTTCTCTAGATTCTTCACATTTGCCCCCTTGGGACACGAACTACCAGCTGTGATATGCGCGCGGAGCTGTGAGAGGAATAAACTTGGGTAAGACCTCGACCGTGGAAATTGCTATCAACCCCAGCTGTATCTGGACCTTGACTCCTCCTATGTCGCAGACTCTCAAGTATTTCATGCTAACCACTGCTGCCAATAGGACGGCTACTGTACACTCTACCTGCGATTCCACAGCGGTGGCAAGTTGCCCATGTGGCATAATGAGAAGGACTTGGTTCTGAGACAACGAGGAATATTTGAGTGAATTTGGGGACGGCGGCGCATCACATTCACGGTTCAAGACTAGGGATCCCAAACAAACACTGGCGATCGAAACACAGACTCGTAGTTTCCGATCATGTCAGCCGCGGATTTAAAGGCTAGGCAGTCGTCTGGTGGCAAGTCATCATTCTTCTCCAGGAGCAAGAAGGACAAGAGGAATGTCAGTGATGAGGGCAAATACTTGGGAGGCGACCTCGATTCCGGTTCACGATCATCACGACATACTCGAGGGTCGTCAGTTGCGTCTATAGAACGGCCGAATTCGCCTGGTGCGGATCACACTGGACTGAACCACATGGCGGGGGTTATCACGTCGATTCCCTATGATAGTGTGACGGCAGACAGCAAGTCGCCGATTCCCGTGGACTATCTGCCTAGGGGAGATCAAATGCCAATTCGAAGAGGGGAGCCTCTGCCACATCATCTTAACAAAGTCACCGGGGACTTCCATCAATACCCATCCTTCGATCCCTCCTCCTTATCTAATGGCAGCTCACATCCATCTGGGCCTCGGCCACCGCCTGGGGCTTCCAATATAACAATGGCATCCACTGGAAATCGAACAACGCAATTGCAACAATGGGGCCCGGGGGGAAGAGCAAGCGGGGCGAGTACAATGAATGGCCATAATTCGAGATATGATTCATACTCCACAAATCAGTCCTACGGCAGAAACTCGTCCGACCATTCTAGCATTGACGGGAGTACTGAGCGCTCAAGCATCTTCTCCTCAGGCAGCTCATCCAGGACCGCTATGCCGAGTATGCATTCCAGTGCTTCTCTCGTCAGCAACATATCACCTTCACACCCCCGAGAATCTCACCGCCTCACGAAAGCCTACCATGGACAGGGTCACGGATCATCTGCATCTCCCAGCAGTGAAGGATTCAGGCTTGCCAAGCCAGACGATGATAGGGAAATTGAGCGAATGTTTCTAACGTTAATGCAAAAGCGAGGATGGCACAATTTACCAGATCAAGCGCGGCGGCAGATGACGGCATATTCCTCAGACAAGAAATGGACACTGGTATATCAAGATCGCTTGACGGAATGGCAGGGCGAGCAGAAGCGGCGGACCGTGAACAGACAGACAGGAACTATGGGTGGTCAATATGGCAGAGAAATGGAGATGCTTGCCAATGCCGAGGAAGAGGGCACGCCGGAATGGTTCGTCAAGAAGGTCATGGACAACAGCATTTCCGCAAAGCAATTACAAAGTCTGGCAGTCAGTTTGCGAACGCAGCCGATAGGTTGGGTCAAGACTTTTGTAGAATGCCAGGGGCAGGTAGCTCTCACCAATGTACTGGGGAAGATCAATCGACGGCAAGCCCAAGGACCCGCACCAGCGGATGGATCCACCAGCGACAAAGACCTCGATCGCGAATACGATATCGTAAAATGCATGAAAGCGCTGATGAACAACAAGTTCGGAGCAGATGATGCATTACAGCACCAGCCGGTCATTGTTTCGTTGGCAACCTCTCTAATATCGCCCAGGTTAACCACGAGGAAGCTTGTCAGCGAAGTTCTGACATTCTTATGTCACTGGGCAGATGGCCAGGGTCACCGCAAGGTTGTCCAGGCTATGGACTATGTCAAAGCCCAACATGCAGAAAATGGCCGGTTTGATGCCTGGATGCGAGTGGTGGAGGTCACCATCGATGGCCGAGGCAAGATGGGAAGTCTTGTTGGAGCAAGTGAAGAATTTCGAAGTGGTGGCATTGGCATGGAGAATCTCCTGATGGAATATGCCGTTGCAACTCTATTCTTGATCAATATGATTATTGATGCCCCGGAAAGGGACTTGAAGCTCAGAGTCCATATTCGAGCCCAATTTACAGCATGTGGGATCAAGCGGATTTTGACGAAGATGGAGGGCTTCCAGTACGATGTCATTGACAAGCAGATTGAGCGATTTAGAACCAACGAAGCAATTGACTACGAGGACCTCTTGGAGGCTGAGAACAGCAGTATAAAAGATGGAGTTGAGGGGGATATTAAGGATCTCACTGATCCCACGCAAATAGTCGAAGCGATCATGCAAAAAGTGCAAGGTACTCAAACCCAGGACTACTTTATCTCTGCAATGCAACATCTCTTGCTCATGCGGAACAACGACGGCGAAGAGAGATTGCGGATGTTCCAGCTGGTGGATTCGATGCTCAGTTATGTTGCCATGGACAGACGTTTGCCAGATATGGAACTTAAGCAGAGTCTTAACTTTACTGTTCAATCCCTTCTCGACAAACTTCACACTGATTCAGAAGCACGTCAAGCTCTCGATGAAGCTCTCGAGGCAAGGCAGATTGCAGACTCGGCAATGGCTGAGCGGGATGAGATGAAGGCGCAAATCGAACTTGGTGCCGAAGGTATGGTCGCCAAATTACAGAGACAGATAGAAGAGCAGGCGAGTTTCATTGAAGCACAGAAACGACAAGTAGATGGCCTGAAAGCTGACCTTGAAAACCTCCAAACTGTCCGAGCAAGGGATGCTCAAAGGAACGAGCTTGAAACGAGAGAACTGTATCTCATGCTTCGTGATGCCCAGGACATAGCTGCTTCTAACGCTGCTAAGGGTAGCGGCGGCGCATTGGGCGAGAGCGATCCTTTGCAGATGAAGGGTATTCTTGACCGAGAAAAGCTTATGGACCGCCTTGAGATGCAGATTGAGCGCCAAAAGACGCAATATAAGCTGGAAGGCCGAGTTTGGGGAGATGCTGCGGGTCCGTCTGACAGGCTGCGAGCTCTTCGAGAGGAGATGGAGAACGATCGACCTTCAGGAGGGAGTACTCCACCCAGAGACTTTACGAACAGCATGCTTGGGAGCGTTTCTCGTCAAACTAGAATACCTCGGAAACCAGTCAACTCGCAAGAAATGGTTCTCGAGGAAGGCGAAGAAGATGGCACAATTTACGAAAAGCCTCGTCTTGTTGAGTTGAGACGGCCCAAGCAGGCTCCTGGATATTTGGAAGAGATGAGCTCCAAAGTCAAGCGATTTGATGCGAGCGATGATGAAGATGGCGATGGAGTCACTACTGGACCTTCACATCCAAGTATCGAATCAGATTCGCCAAGAACGCCCAGCGATGAGGCAGCACCCAAGACGGAGACCGTTGGCTTCAATGGAGCTCCCCCGCTACCGCCACCGCCCCCGCCGATGCCAGGACAAACGGTTGGTTTCAATGGCCCACCACCTCCTCCTCCACCACCACCACCACCACCTCCGCTTGGATCTATGGGAGGCCCGCCACCCCCTCCGCCTCCCCCACCGATGCCTGGAAGTGCTGGAATGCCCCCACCCCCTCCTCCTCCTCCAATGCCTGGCAAGATGGCTGGGAACTTCTTGGCTACTCAAGGTACTTACAATGCTGTACCTACTCTTGGCCTGCCTGTCGTTAGACCGAAGAAGAAACTCAAGGCGTTGCATTGGGAGAAGGTTGATACTCCATTGACTACCCATTGGGCTGCTCATGCTCCCACTCCAGCCGAGAAGGAAGAGAAATATGCCGAACTTACACGGAAGGGTGTTCTGGACGAAGTCGAGAAGCTTTTCATGGCGAAGGA
Source organism: Hyaloscypha hepaticicola (assembly GCA_002865625.1). Lineage (NCBI taxonomy): Eukaryota > Fungi > Ascomycota > Leotiomycetes > Helotiales > Hyaloscyphaceae > Hyaloscypha > Hyaloscypha hepaticicola. The sequence goes on along the minus strand of KZ613464.1, from coordinate 1,347,616 downwards.
AATCAAGCAAATTGGCAAGGGTGGAAGCAAAAAGTCTGATAAGAAGCAGATCATCTCAAGTGATCTGATGAGGACTTTCCGTAAGCACACCAGTCTGTAGTATTCGAAAACCGCTAATTTTCCTAGAAATTTCGCTTGCAAAATTCTCTACTTATTCAATTGAGAAGATCGTTCAGATGATCATCCACTGTGATAAAGAAGTGCTGGATAACAATGTCGTTATGGACTTCTTACAAAAGGAGGACTTGTGCACGATTCCCGAGAACACTGCCAAGCTAATGGCTCCGTACAGCAAGGATTGGACTGGACCAGATGCTAACAAGGACGTTCGCGAACAAGATCCTGCAGAGCTGACCCGAGAAGATCAAATATACCTGCAAACGGCATATGAGCTTCATCATTACTGGAAATCGAGAATACGGGCGCTCGCACTGACCCGGACGTTTGAAGCTGAGTATGATGATGTTTCCAGCAAACTTAAATCTGTGGTTGCCGTTTCAGAGTCCTTGCGAGATTCTGTCTCATTGATGAACGTACTTGGCCTCATTCTCGATATTGGGAATTACATGAACGACTCGAACAAGCAGGCGAGCGGTTTCAAATTGAGCTCACTTGCACGTCTTGGGATGGTTAAGGACGATAAGAATGAGTCGACATTTGCTGATCTGGTGGAGCGTATCGTCCGAACACAGTATCCGGAATGGGAAGGCTTTACTGAAGATATTGCCGGAGTCATTACTGCGCAGAAGCTCAACGTTGAACAGCTTCAACAGGACGCCAAGCGCTACATCGACAACATCAAAAACGTTCAGATGTCCCTTGATTCAGGCAATCTCAGCGATCCGAAGAAGTTCCACCCTCAAGATCGTGTCAGCCAAGTCGTCACACGATCAATGAAGGATGCTCGAAGGAAAGCAGAGCAGATGCAACTTTACCTGGAGGACATGATCCGCACATACGACGACATCATGGGCTTCTACGGTGAAGATCCTTCTGACGAGAATGCGCGCCGCGACTTCTTTGCTAAACTCGCTATCTTCGTCACGGAATGGAAGAAGTCGCGAGAGAAGAACCTCGAGCTCGAGAAAGTTCGCAAGCGCAATGAGGCATCTATGAAGCGGAAACACGCCCAGCTTAGAGTTACCGGTTCTTCAGATGGTAGCGCGCCCGCGTCTCCTGTCTCGACTGGCGCTATGGATTCTCTTCTTGAGAAATTGAGAGCTGCAGCCCCGCAAACTCGGGACCAAAGAGATCGCAGGCGCCGCGCACGACTGCAGAATCGCCATCAAGTACGAGTAGCCTCTGGTCAGAAGATCCCTGATCCAGATGAGATCCCCGAGATCGAAGAGTCACTCAAATCTCCTGAATCCATCTCCTCCGACGGCTTAATCAGTACCGAGATGCAGACCGGAGAAGGTGGCGATGATGTCGCGGAACGTGCTGCTCTACTTTTACAGGGTATGAGAGGTACAGATGGCGCAGATGATGCGGAGGGTAGCGAGAGACGGGATTCCATGCGTAAGGCTAGGAGACGGGATAATGCCGACGAGGAGCGGAAGGCACGACGGAGAAGACGAGAGAAGGCTTCTAGTACTGCTGGAAGTCAGGGTGGTGATGCAGAGGGGGACGAGGTGCCTGAAACTCCGATAATAGAAGAAGCCGAGGAGGGCAATGAGGAAGTGGGGAAAGTGGTCATTAGCCCGCCGAGCCCTGATGGCAGCGAGAAGAAACCCATTGAGCTTGATTGATTTGATTGAGCTGTGAGCTTGAGGCAGCTTGCGGGAAAATTCAAATGGAAGAACGGGAGCTGGAGAGAGATTACGGCTTTGTAATGTTAATGCTTTCGTATGGCCTCGCCATACGATCTTTGTCTTCTTGGGTGAGAAAGGGGGGATTTTGTAGTATACTGGATGAAAGGGGTGTAAGATGGATCGGGCCTCGGAAGAAAAGGAGGATGGGAGGGGGAGAGCATGGTTTGGATGGGTGGGTAGGTGGTTGGGGGGAGATTCGTTTCTGCATAGCGTGCGTGGATGGTTGCATGCCAAAGTGCACCTTTCTTGTATTTGTGTAGGGTTTTGCGGAGTTGGGGGTGTGAATGAAAAAGAATTTGAACATTTTGAATTGCTTGGTTTGTTGTGATCGAATGGGTGAGAGGACCTATGGAGGGGAATTCTCCCGATTTGGGTTTTTCTGATGTTTTGGATTGCGAAATGGTGGAGTGTTGATGCATCGCCTTTTTTGCCCAGGCAAAGTTTTGAAGATAATGTCCTTCTTCTAGGTGAGTGAAGAGATGCTTGCTTCTCTTGTTCGTGAGGGGGTTTTTCGTCTGCTGATACGAGGAGAGTTGTGTGGTGGCTCGAGGCGATATTCTCGCGCTGGGGATGCATATAAGAAAGGTCTAGGTGCACGTTGACTCTTCAACTCGGTGGTGCTGCGCAAGTTTTTGCAGAGATGTTCAGGCTTGCTGGGTTTTGCCGTAGTGTGGTGCAATTTGTCGTGGTTGAAAGGGAGGGGAGTTTCAATTTGATACATATTCCAAGGTGCCGGTCTATCAACAAGGCAGGAAGAAGGTGCCTTAGATGGGGTTTTGATGCTTCGTGAGCTGGGAGTGGTGCAGTCTCTTGCTTCTTACTTCTGGGATGCTCATGCTTGCGAGCTAATATGATAGGACCTTGAGGAAGGTGTTAGCACATTCAAGCTGAGAAAGCATACTCGAGCTTTATGGGCTGAACTGCCTTCTCAACCTTTTATTGGTTTCAGTCACCGTATCCAGGTGTGTGCTTGCTTTTAACGCTAGCCTTGGGATACAAATACCTCGCTTCGTCTTTGTGTCCTTCCTCTTCGTCAAACAACAACAACACTAACCACTTCTCCGCATCTTCCTTTTTTTACTTCTTACCGCGGTAATATCCTCATCACAGTGCTCCCTTCGCCTTGCCCCGTTGCAAGTCAATATTTAGGCGCCGAGGGCACTGAGGGCGCTCGGTACGTGGGTACAACATCACTCCCAACCAGCAGATTCCGCACGGATCATGAAATTCAGCATCGATTTCACCAAAGGCGGGATTGAACGCCGTGTTGGTCCCAAGCAAGACGTATTGCCTCTCCGATAGAGATTCTTATTTCCAGGCTACTTGTAATACCGTTCTTCAACCAATCTACAATGAAAGTCGGACCCATCTTCTGCAATCGCGATATATCCTTCCTCGTTCTCGCCCGCCACATCAACCAGTTTCACTCTCGTCGTTCTAAACCTCTTCGCCCTCTCCCTTCCACTCATGGTGCTTCCAAAGTTCGAAGAACGCAGGTACGGACTATCACGTAATGTTCTAGAGAAGTAGCCCAGAATACCGGGACCACGGGTCATTAGACTGAACCAGATTTCAGTGACTGCCGCAAATAGCATAGCAATGGTGGCGAGGAACAAAATACATAGCCATCCAAAAGACTTGCTATACATAGTCTGGAGTACAGTGCCTGTAGCTGTTGTGTTGAGTCCGATGTTGGCTGGGACGCTCGCAAAAGCGCTGGATGGGTTTCTGAGGTCGATCGTGCCTGACAAAGCTGCAGGGTGGTGAAGCTTGGAGTGCAATTACTGAGCACAATCCACTGATGCAATAGACTTCTGAGTTCACATACGTAGTCGTGATAGGGCAATAGGCAACCACTCCTCCGGCCCATGACTGGAACAGTAGAGTTGCTGGGTCATACACCCGGGAGTCCCCCACATAGTCGGTCAAGAGGCCAGTATAGTCAGCGTAAATTTGGTTGATTGCGAAGTCGAATGTGAAAGAGGAGGGAAAGCCATTTGTGTCACTAAATGGAGAGTCCGCAAAATCTGTATTACCTTCTTCTGACGACATGACATCGTAAAAAGTCCCATTGTTTTCAACGACCTCGTTAGGCGCTGATTGTGCGAATCCAATAACTCTTTCGAACTTGTTGGGATCGCCATCAGGGCCATAATAGGTGATGTTCGGGTAGCAAGAGACCGCAAGGTATGACGAACCCATGTAGAGCGTGACATTGCCTTCTTTCGGTACACCACTCAGAGGAATGCCAATCAACGAAGAAAATGCGACTGCTTCGCTCGACGGAATATGGAACCAGCCATTTGAGTCCGCAGAAACACTCTTTTGCAATCTCGAGAAGTCAGGCACTTTGACATTTCCCCACAAGTCAACACTGGAGCTTTGAATCGACGCAGGAGCAAGTAGACTTCCGCCGAAGAAGACATTCAAGGTTACAGTTGAGTTGTCTAGTGAGAAATGAGGCTTCAGGTTGGTATTGAAGTATGCCACAGGAAATTTATTGCCCGTGGTTAGAGTGTTATCTCGTACGGAGAGAAGTTGCAGGCAAGACTGACTGCCAAGGGGGGAGAGACTCCAAAGTCCAAGCAGAATGAGAGCGAGAATGTTGATTGGGCGAAGGAGAAGCTGAGTGGCAACATAACTCCCAACGGAAAGACTCCCGGTCATCTGTTGCAAGAATCCAAATGTTGTTCCTTGTTCGAGTTCCAACCGGAAAATTGTTTGAGGGTATTTCCTATGATGAGGGCAAAGACAAATGGGAAAGCAGTTGCAAGCTGGGTATAGTTAGTATTAGGCGTTTGAGAGTTATTGTAGATCATACTTTGTTCCCAAATTGGACCAGTCTCATTTTTTGCGCCTCGTTTCTGACTGGCGTGTTGTCGAGACGCTAGACAGTAACACTAAATACCAAGAAAGGAATGGAAAAAATAATCAAGATCAATCCTGAGAAGAGATCCCGCCATTTTTTCCGTGTCAAGGGCCGGCCTCTAGACGAGCTAATGGATACTTGAGAGATGGGGACATTCTCTTCGGTTAGTGAGGTTGTGTAAGTCAGGAGAGGCTTCCTCGTTATCAGACTTCCAGTGGAATGGTCTACTGCTCGGTATCTGGCTGTATTTAAATTGTAGTTAGCTCCATCACTGTCGAATATGTTGTTCATTTCGAATTTTCTTGTTGTATACTGTGGAGTATGATCACAAAGTAATGTGAAAATGGGGAAAAGTATTGGGATAAGGGCTGTCCTGCGGAGGCGGGAAGACCGCCCTGTACATGCTCGCCTGGGCAGCACGAGTGACGACAATTACGAAGGCGCGCCGCGTTGAAAACCGTCCAAATCCCCAAGCGAGAATCTGGCGCAATCTCCTACCCCGAGAAAAAAATTCTTATAATTATAACTTTCATTATAATATCGTAAAAAGACTGTGGAAGATAGACCTGCTTCTTTTCTATCGCAAGAAGTAAGAATTAGAGAGTTTGGATGTTGTGTTAAAAATTAGTGTGATTTTCTAAAAGCAGCGATTTGGTGTTCCTCGCGATTTGGCAGATGGACGGTTTTCAACGCGGCGCGCCTTCGTAGAGACATGAGAAGCCTGATCCGTAGAGGGGTTCACCACCCACACCACTCAACCGCCCAATCAAAAAAAAAAATCCCGATTTTTCAAATTGCTCAGAAAACTCTACCAAAAAATGGAATGATTAATTTGAGGGCTTATTTCACGAATTTCAATTCATTTTCCTCATTTTGTGTTGTTTTGGTAGCTACATTCGAGTTTTGGAAACCGAGTGGTTTAGGTACGGAAGGCCATAACAAGCCTAGTCAGATAAGTCTGTGTCGCACAGGGCCATTTGCTCACTAACGAGCCCTATAAGGAAATTTCAAACTTCCAAACTTCGTGATAACTTCTTTAATTATAATTAGACAATACACTTTAGCTTCTTCTTAATTATAATATCGAAGCACAAGTAATACTACTACATGGTTATTGAGGAGATTTGGAGTGAAGTGGGTGACTTTGGTGTCCCGAGGCCTAAAAGTTGCCCTGTGCGACAAGTCTCGTAAGGACGATTCGTTCGCGCAAAAAACACTTTTCACTTTTCAACTTTTCACTTCGCAGCCCCACATGGCCCCACACCTTAAGAAAGTCGTCAGCAACCCTAGTACCTTAATTTATATAGGAACCCCCGTCCAATTCAAGTCCTTTAATTGCCCAGTATTTGTCGCATTTGCGTCCCGTGGAAACACTCATATTTTTAAAGTATATAAAATTATAATATTATTAATTTAAAAGTGATAACTAGCAGTGAGTACGAGTTCTGGAAGTGCTAGTGTAATGACAATATTATAAACTATATTACAAGTTATATTATAAGGAATATAGTTTATTAATCATTACCTTAAAGTGTTAAAGGGTATTATATTTATTAAATATTATATTTATTACTTAGTGAATATTTTGTTCTTGACTCCTCATTCTTAAATATTATACTTATTATTTATTAAATATTTTATTTCAAGGCATTTTATTCTTAACTTCTCATTCTTAAATATTATACTTATTACTTATTAAATATTTTATTCTTAAATCCTTATTCTTGGATTCTCGTTTATAAATATTATACTTATTATTTATTAAGTGTTTTATTTCTTATTCTTAATATTTTATTCTTAAATCTTCATTCCGTTTTTAATATTAAGGCTTTTAATATTATTAATTCTTAAATATTACAAATTCATGAATATTATTAACTCTTAAATATTACAAGTTTATGAGTATTATTAACTCTTAATATTATAAGTTTATGGGTATTATTAACTTTCAAAATTACAAGTTCGTGAGTGTTATTAATTCTTAATATTATTAATTCTTAAAAGTTTTAAGAGTCTTAAATATTCTCGGTAATTATAATTTATTTACGAGTTTTAATTAAGTATTTTAAAGGATATTTTATAAAAAGGTTTATATAAGTGATTAAGAATATACTTTTAAATAAATATAATAAAAATATAAGATTAAATAATAATAATTATACTTTTTATATATAATAAATTAAGAATAAAAAAGATTATAAAATAATATATAAGAAAGTATAATTTTTAATAAAAATATAAATAAATTAAATCCTTTAATAATAAAAAATAAAGGGTTATTATTAATATAATTATAACTTTTATTTTATTATTTTATTATTTAGTAGACAGTCAACTCCGAGACAATTAAGGTGACATCCCTTTAACAGAGCCCCGATGGGCCCCTCACTCAACGGAATGTATCTTGTACTACAGCCTTTGCATACGAGAACAAAGGAGCTTGAGCTTGCGGAGGGGCTGCGATGTATGAGAGCTGATGCAGCGAGGATGAAGCGCAGCGCCATCTTCAAAGGCGAGGAGTTTAAGAGGTTTGATGGAGAAGGAGAGAGCTCTCGCAGAGCTTCTTGAAGTCTACATGCTGCCTGCGATGTGTATGGAGTACAAACTCGGAAGGCTGACGACGCGTCATATTTCTTCGTGGTCCCTGTCGCGTTCAGCCCAAGTGGTGACCTCTGAAACCGCTATTAAATTTGCTTTATTGAGGCCTGATGGGGCGTAGTCAAAACAATGAGGCTGAGGCAAGCTTGAGGTTTTCATTTGTCAGGTAAGCATATTGACGATAGACGAATTGGGCGGGAAACAGTCCGCTGCAAGGGGTTGTCCAGGCTTGGGAGACTGTTACGGTTCAAAAGGCTTTCATGGTAGGCAAATGCTGCTATAAATGCACTTACTAGCCCGTGAACTATTAGACTTTATTCCCCGAACCCACTTCCATGCGGAGTTTGCCAAGCTGGTAAAGTTGTGTCCAATCAACTCGCGACGTGGGCGCCACGGCGCGAAGAGCAGCGGTTCCCATTCAATCTACTATCCCCCCCCCTTAACAAACGTTAAATGGTCAGGAATTATGGGTCGAGGCGCTGAAGGCCTACTATGAGTGGTGGGAGAGCCCTGTCAGCCTCTTTGCACAGACCAAAATCTGGTCTGTTATAAAGTTCCGGGTGGCTGTAGAAGGTTCTAGAGAGGTCCTCCTCCCTTGCCGATGGCTAAAACTGAAAATTCTCACTGGGTAGACACCCTGGAAAGTGATCCACACAGTTACCTTTTTTGACCAGATTTAACGTTTATTAAAGGGGGGGGAGAGTAGGGGGTGGTTCGCGCCGTTGTTGATGGTTTTGTTCCCGCCTTACTCTCCCCCCCCTTTAATAAACGTTAAATCTGGTCAAAAAAGGTAACTGTGTGGATCACTTTCCAGGGTGTCTATCCAGTGAGAATTTTCAGTTTTAGCCATCGGCAAGGGAGGAGGACCTCTCTAGAACCTTCTACAGCCACCCGGAACTTTATAACAGACCAGATTTTGGTCTGTGCAAAGAGGCTGACAGGGCTCTCCCACCACTCATAGTAGGCCTTCAGCGCCTCGACCCATAATTCCTGACCATTTAACGTTTGTTAAGGGGGGGGGTAGTAAGTAAAGGGTAGCGCGTAGGTTTTAGGAATAGGTGCGGTAGGAATCCAGGGTGTTAGACCAGTAGGGAAACACAGTTTGGGTGGGCGGAGAGCCACGTCTAGGGCAGAAAGTGTCCGTGAAGCTTCTACGGACACCCTGGGCTTGATACACAGACCAGTTTTTGCTCTGTGCGAGATACCTGGCCAAATACTCAAGATCTTAGTCCAGGCCCTCGAGCCACTCAAAAATCGTCCTTTATTGAAAACTGGGGTGGTGGCGGGCGCTAACCTTTATTTGGGGGGGGGGGGGATAGTAGAAGTTTCACGAACACTTTCTGCCCTAGACGCGGCTTTCCGCCCACCCAAACTGTGTTTCCCTACTGGTCTAACACCCTGGATTCCTACCCGCACCTATACCTAAAACATACACGCTACCCTTTATTTAGGGGGTATAAGTAATACTGTAGGGTATAGATGACGGCCCAGCTTGGCCTAGTGCCCCTTCTAGCGTCTTGGCATTTCAAGAGAGCGGGTGAGGAAGCCTCAATCGAATTCTACTAAATACTCCAACTAGTAATCTCACCCAAAAAAATCATCAGTAAGCTAATCGTTTATTTCTTGTAAATTTAAGTATACACTTCACAAATTTTTGTATTGTTTTACAATTCTTGGTTGTATGTTTTTGGCTTTTTAAGTGGGATATTGTTTTCATGTTCGCCAAGGTCCGGCGCAGTAGGTGTGCCGCTTTTATTTTTGGACTGGGAGCCTTACTTAAGGAATATGCCTTGTAATGACGAATCTGCTCAGCCTCGACCTATAGGTGATGGGATTTCCCCAGTATAATGTTTCTCTCTACTTCGGTGCCATTCTACAGGCTTGATACGCGCCGGATCGTGAATTATAATTGGGTGAGAGGGGGTGGGGCATCTCACACTTATAAGAGTTCAACAACCCACAACCGCTCACCCAGAATATATTTTCAGTCTTGACTTCTATTGCCGAGTATCCTTCGAGGAGATCTATAAGAGAAAGTAAGTCACTACTGTTGATCGTAACACACGACACAAGCTGACAGGGACCATACAAGACAAGCCGTACGCGAACAACACCAAGCCACACGCGAACGATACCAACCTACACAGCGATACCAAGCCAACACGAACGATACCAAGCCGCACGACCCAATGAGACGCCATGGACTCAAGACACCCAGGAAAGACCATATCGACAACAGGAACCAGCTTATCGCAGGAGAGGATCCGTACGAACCACCTCCAACAAAGCCAACCTGTGAGTATTCCGCTACCTTCAAAAAGGGTTCCGCTGCTTGGATGAGACGATGCGGCTCTTAAATTGAAACAACGGCCTCCAGGACCTCTAGCGGTGCATTCGTTAACAATGTCGTATAGACCTCCGGCAGCACAAGTGAACACAATAGACGCAATCCCCCCGTATCGCAGCATTCAGTGTTAGGAAAGAGGACACAGCATGACAGCCGCGAGACTTCTAGGGATCGCAGCAATCCTACTAACAAGCGTCCTCGCCATACATGTCTCTCGTCAACCAATCAGCTTTGCGATAAGTGTTCCGGCATACCCTGGGACAAAATCGACCAGTGGATGAGCTACAAGGGACGAATTGACTGGCACGGTAAGCTGGTCGTGAACGTTGGGAAACGTTATCGAAATGTCCCACCCTCTACGGCCTGTCCCCTCTGCCGCCAACTGCATTCTCCTTGGATAGAACCCTTTGTCAAGAGTTTAGATTCCTCGCAATGGAAAGGGAACTATTTTGGCGACCGAATACATATCTTCCGGCACCTCCGACATCTTACCCATGTTAACGATTTCCAAACTTCAATGAACGTACTCCGGAAACACAATGCACCATATCACATCGCTGTTGTCCCATTCGGACGCGGGTGGCGAGATAACCTGCAGGCGCATATAGCGTTACATGGAATGGTTGTCGTTATACCTAAAGGACGTCCGCAATCAGAAATCTTCAGTCCCCAACAAGTATCTGAAAAATTCGACCCTAATGTGGCTCTGCAATGGTTAGAGTTCTGCAAGCACCACAAAAACCTTTGCAACCCAAAATCACCTCAGGTCAACGGAATGAAAGTGATTGACTGTGATTCTGAGGATTGGATCATCCGGGATCATCACCCTGTCGACAAATACGTAGCTCTCAGCTACGTGTGGGGAAGCCCAGCCCCAGTTAAAATGCCAACATTGGCATTAACTGGGAACGAGACGCCGCAAAGAGAGGTATGTATAAAGACCAAGGCAAAAAGGCACCAGCCGATTGCTCGCGCCTCTCAACACATACTGAAACCGAAGCTGAATCTCAATTTAAAGAAGTCCGTTTCAAATCAGACCTCTGCTATGGTGGTCAAAACAACGTATTGCGCTGCTGCTGCACCTGAGAATAAATCGGTATCAAGGCTTCCCAACGAAATTCCACTAACTATTCGGGATGCCATCCAGGTAACCAAAGCCCTTGGCTACCGCTTCCTCTGGGTAGATAAGTATTGCATCGATCAGAGTAGCGAAACCGAGAAGCAACAACAGTGTAGTCGTATGGGAGACATCTACGCTGGCTCGCAGGTAACAATTTTTGCATTGGGATCTGACTCAAGCTATGGGCTTCCCGGCGTAAGCTCAAGGCCCCGGTCCCGGCAACGACAATGTACGACAATCGGGGAATACAAATTTATATCCACAATGCCTGACCCGCATATCTCCATTAGCCAGTCCAAATGGTCGACCAGAGGATGGACTTATCAAGAAGGACTGTTTTCGACTCGTCGCCTATTCTTCACCGACTATCAAATATATTTTGAATGTAACGCAATGAATTGCGTGGAATCCTTCAAGAGCAACCTGAAAATTCTCCACATCCAAACTGGTCAACGTTTTAGGGCCTATCACCGCGCCGGAAAATTCATATGCGGTAACTCGAACAAATACTCTCATCTCGACGTGAAGCGAAACAAAGCGAATCACCGCAAGATTGATACCATCCGCAGATGTCAATACTACATCCAGGAGTACACCAAAAGAGAGTTGACGAATAAGGACGATGTCTTGAACGCATTTGCAGGTCTTGCCCGCTTCTATGCCATAACGACTGCAAAGATAGCTAGTCTAGCTGGAATACCCATTCCTTTCCCAATCGCATTGTCAGGAGACGTTAGACGGGTACATCTAGACCATCTCAGCTACGCTCTGGCCTGGAAACATCATATACACAGGTTTACTGAACCAAAACTGAAAGATCCCAAAAATCTGTCAGTGCGCAGGCAATTGCCCTGGACTCCATACGACAATCCCATGCCACAACGTAGGAAAGGATTCCCATCTTGGTCATGGGCTGGGTGGTTTGGCGAAATCGGATTAAGGGAGGATCTTCCTTACTGCTGGACCAGTTACCTGAGCTCTGTGCGGATAGGCTTTCGAAGAGATGACCCAAAAGACTTCGCATGGTTGACAGAGTTAGCACAGTACAAGCATGTCATCATACAGAGGCTTCTTACAGCAGTCGAATTGCGCTTCGACGCATATGTCCTCAACCCTGAGAAGCTGGAATTTTGGGAGTTGCCGTCCAGGCAGATCCCTTCTAAGACTATACATGTGAACCTATCGAAAGGTCCCTGTTCATTGGAAAAATTCCACCAGAAGCTAGTGGACAGAGAACTTGAGTGCTTGGTAATAGGGACGTATGGGGAACCCCGCGAGGATGTCTTCAAAGCTATCCAAGCCGCGGACAAGAAAGCTCCAAAGGCTCGCAAGGGTCGGATAGGCTTATTTGAGCGCCGGGAGCCGGATGCCATTATCTGTCTCGTTGTCTACACAGTGAAGGAAACATCCTTTCGGAGAGGACTTCTCAAGATTGAGTTTGATGGCTCAAGAAGAGAATGTCCATTGCGGGCGTGGGATTTGGGTCCAAAAAGAAGTTTCATATTAAGGTAGATATCAGGTTTTTCAAAAAGAATTTGCTAAATTACTTAATCTCCTTCAAGACTCACTCCAAATCAACTCAAAACCTGGAGATATCGTATTTTGTCCAGCTGGAAAAAGCTTCATTTTACGTTTGCAAAAAGTTTCATGAAACCTACGATATACCCATAATTTTTCCAAAATTCATCAATATAGCGTTGTATCCATGAATACCATAAATTATGAGTGCCTCGGAACAGTTCTGCTTTCAAGGCCTTGCAATCCGGGGGGGGGGAGGGGTCTTGCGGTAGCGTGAATCTTAGCGCGTATCGGCGCGCATCGGCGCGCATTAGTTCTAGTATGTTTACATCAGAAGGATATATGAGGGCGTTTTTGGTATGTGATAACTAAGTTACAAGGCGATATCGGTAATTGCCCTAGAACATCACTTTTCGCACCGAGAGCGCCCTTCGCCGTCACATCACGCGATAACGACACGGTCACACAACGTAAGAATCGGACAACGTCCTATTCAAGGTGCCTCTTAACACATATTTTAATTTGGAGCGATTTGGACTTGAATTAAGGGTCGAGGAAGGCAATCATGGTTTTTGCGGGTCTTCGCTTAAATAAGGGGCTCTAATTGACTGGAATAAGGACCCTTGAAATTTTAAAAAGGCCAAGGCTTACACCCGCTTGGACATGCTATTATTATAATTAATATAATGCTCTACTCTACTCTCCTCTAGCTATGATCTACCTATACAATAACTAAGCCCTCTTGAGAGTGTCTATAACCTTGCTTAGCGACGCTCCTGCCCTCTTACGCTCGTCCTCTAGTTGTAACACGACTCGATTATAAGCCTCTACGTCCGCTAGCGCCCCGTTAATTGCTGCTAGGCGCCGGATCTCTATAATCAAAGTCTTCCGCCTCGAGTAAAACTGGCGCTTGGAGGCTATTATAGGCCTTATACGCTAGCTCGCGCTATACCACGCATCCAGTTACTCGATTGAGGGCTAGCCCGTGAGCTTGACTGTCCACTCGTGCCACAACTCAAGGATCGTCTATATTGTCCTTGATATACGGTATAATAGCGGCTCTACTACTTACACCAAGGCCGTAATAAGCAAGGCGACTGGCCGGTTCGGTAAAGGGGAGGCTCTTATTAAAGGCGCCGTTATTGCCACGAGAGCAAGAGCGAGCTGGCCGCCACGAGGCACAAAGTGGAAACTGCCTTTAACGAAGTCGTTAAGGGTATTCGTGATCCTCTTTATCCTTTACTCGATTCACGTTATCAAGAGACCTTTTAAAGAGTAAAGTGCTTGAATATAAGTCGCCTAGCCATTTTGAATAACGCTTGTTATTGTACGTAAATGGTCATTAACAATTAATATAGCTGTCAGTTGGGCAAATCACATGACTTAGGCCCTTCTGGGACCAGGGTCCCAGGGCCTATATATAGAGCTTAGCACCCCCCCTCTTAGAGCTGTAATCGAGTCCATTTTTCGCAACTGACAATAGCCTTTTAAATAACAATCGTGTATAAGTCTTGCTTAATTGTAATAATTAAGGTACCTTTAACGTGGAGCTTAAAGTCCTTATACTCTTATATCTTAAAGAACGGGTCTTAGAAGATAAGATAATTAAGGAACTTTATATATTAAAGTATTGAGTCTTAATAATAAAGAGTATTAGCTTTACTTATCCTTAAAGCCTTGCTTATATATACTTGCAAGAATATTGCACGGAGCCTTTATAAGAGTTTTAAGAACCCTTTTACGGTCAAGTTAGGCTTTACCTTCTTTATCGTGTCCGGCCGCTTTAAGTGCATTACTTACTAGCAGTCAAGGTTAAGCTAGACCCGTTAAAGGAGTAAAGGCGGAGACTATATTGTCTCGCGCGGCAAGAAGTAGTTTAATGCCCATTCCGGATTAAAGTTAGCGATATCGTGTATAAACGCTCGCGGTAAAGTAATTAAGTAATAGCTTATTATTTAATCCGTATTTTAATGGCCTTTATAGTAGATCTAGTCCTTTAAGACCCCGTTTAGCTTTATTAACCGGGCCCTTGAGACTCGCTTAATATATATTACCTTAAAGGTCTTAATACTAGCTTTGTTATAAAGCCGTCACGTTCAAGAGAACGTTATACTATTACTTAAAGGCTCGGCCAAGTGGGCGCGATCCCTCTTCAAGACCTTGATATTGTATTAATCCTGGCTTATACGCAAGCAAGGGAATAGCTCGCTTGAGCAATATTAGTGCTAGAAGAAGTATGTAGTTAAGGCGCTTATAAGGCAGGAGCGATAGTCCCGGTATTGGAGGGCGGCCTCGTACTTTAACTAGCCGTACTAGTTTGTCTTGCCTTGGCCCATGATTATAACTAGGCACTAGCTAGTCCCGTTTAGCCTTTCATTAAGCAAGGGCATCGAGAATAAGTCAAGCAATTCCATTAGTAAGCGGTTACTTAACTAGAGGAGTATAGAGTTGCCGAAGAGGAAGTAAAGCTGCGTCCGGAATAGTTACTCGGCATAGCTCTTGTCTAGGCTCTGGCTCCAAGTTGCCCGAGTCAAGTTAAGGATTTGCGTCGTTATATAACCGTTTTTAATAGTCGCTAGGCCGCGGTCTTCAAACTCGTCCTGGCGCCGCTAGTATTGGCCGCGCGCAATAGAGGTCTTGAGGGCTATCAAGGCAACGCGCTAAGGCTAGTTAACTGAGTGGAGGCCGAGAGAGGTCTGGTGCGCCTAGAGCTCGTTAATGGCAGAGCAGTAGCCGCGGACAGTATTATACATGAGGACTAGATCAAAGCAGGACTCGTCGTCCTCTCTTTCTAGTACAGGGAGAGCACGGTACAGTATTAGCACTGGCAGTGGCACTGGCACTGGCAGGCCCTCCTCTCTGCCGCTTGCGTGATTGCGACAGTTATAATGGCGACTCGGCCCTCCTCTTGCCCTTGCCCTTACTCTTGCGTTCCTTCTCGGCATTCAGACAGTATCCCCTCCGTGACGCGCGGCTCGCGACCTCGTCCTTGATAAAGAGCAAGAGCTTACCCTCGTCCACATAGTCTTTAAGGAGGTACTTGCCGCCCTCTTTAAAGCTTAGCTTCTTGCACCAAGCTTATATATAAATAAAGAGTTAACTAGTTATCCTTTAATATAGAGAGAGGGAAAGAGAGAGAGAGAGAGTCAAGGGCAAGGCTAATACTCACCTTCCACTCCCTTTGCTTTGGCTCATAGTTCTTGGCCGTATTCTTCGGCCTATGAGTCCGGTAGTACTCGAGAACCTTATCCAGGGCCTGTTGAATGGCTATATCCTCGGCCCGGATAGGTGTAGGTGCAGGTGCCGCTGGCGGTGCTAGAGGAGCTGTACGAGCCTTGGAGGCTATCGGCAAGAGGCTCAAGAGCTTGTCCATAATAATCAGGGTAGTCGCAATGCGTAGTAGCGCGTCTGTTTCAGGTGACCTAGAATCCATAAGGGCGTCAGTCCGAGTAGCCTCAATTTTAAGGTCGGGATAGGTCATGAAGAGAGGGAGGGGGGAGGCTCCTGACTTACTCCTGTTGCGCATCGTATATCTAAGGGCTGCCGCGCCTATAAGCCCTCATACATTACCCGTAAGCGAGTAACTGGGCCGGTAACTCCATATAAAAAGGCCCCTACCGTGAGGGCTCCCGGGCCCCTCGAGGCCCGGAAATCGCGCGGTTTATATGGCGGATGGCCCTGGCTCCAACGGCGGCCGCGCCGCTAGCGGTCACTCAGTTACAGCTACGTGACTTCGCGATGTGTAATTCGATCCCAGACGCGTTTTTTGGGAGCTCGCTTAAAAGTGGTGTTTTAACCGAGATCCATAGTCAATGCACACCCACAGTCAATGCACACCCCCATTTTAATTACTTCACCACCTTCAAAATTCGATAAAATGATTAACGAAGAAGATATAGAGAAAGCTATTAATGAGCTAAATACCCAATTGCTTTCTAATTATCGTCAGGTATCTGAAAAATATAGTCTCACACGTATAACATTAATGCGAAGATTTTTAGGTCTTTGTACCTCCCGCCAGGAGACTACCTCCCTTCACTACAAACTCCTTACAGATACCCAAGAAGAAGCTCTTATTAATCAGATTAATAAGTTTACTATTCGGGGAATGCCTCCTATTATCTATATCGTCAAGAACCTTACAGAAGAGATAATTGAGTAATATATATATAAGAACTGGACTGCCCATTTCGTCAAGTGTTACTCTGATTGTCTCAAGAGTCTTTATTTATATAATATGGATAATCTGTATATTAAATCTGAATATGGGCCCTATATTAAGCACTTCTTTGATTTGGTATTATCTGATTTTAATATTATTCTAATTTCTTATATTTTTTTATAGATAAATCTGGCTAATATACCTTCTCCCCACTTAGTTGATTAAAGCGATTGACGACTATAATATTATAACCGGAAATATATATAACTGGAACGAGAAAGGATTTCTGATTGGTTTGGCACGTACTTTGAAATGTATTATGACCAAAAAATTATATAATAGTGACCGAATTATATCGGTAGTTCAAGACAGTTCCAGAGAATTTATCAGCTTACTGGCGAGTATCTGCACTGACAGAACAGCCCTCCCACTTGCCCTTATTTATAAGGGAGCTTCAGGAGACCTTCAAGATACTTGGTTAGAGGATTTGAATGAGAAATAGCACACTTACTTTATGTCTTTAACGAATGAGTGGTCTTCTAACACATTTGGTATGGCATATTTAGTTAACGTTTTTGATCCTACTACACGAGCAAAAGCAGGGCACGGCCGATATCTCTTAATTGTCGACGGGTATTCAAGCCATGTTAATATGGAATTTATCACTACTTGTGATTGTCTCAAGATCCTCCTTCTCATTTTACCTCCTCACTCGATACAGCGACTATAGCCTCTCGATATCAGTTACTTCCTTCCACTTTCGACTTGTTATATGACCGAGCTAGATAAAGTTATAGAGAAAAGTAGAGGCTTAGTATCCTTTACTAAATGTATATTTTGGTCGACTTTCAAGGCTACTTGGGATAACTCCATAACTGAGCAAAATATCCATTCGGCCTTCGCAAAATATGGGATCTAGCCAACGAAACCAAACGTTATTCTAGATATTATTACATCCCCTTGTTCTAATATGTCTTCTTCGGACAATTCTGAATACGAAATAGCCACTCCTTATATAGTAAAATGTATAAGACAGTTCTCAAAGCTCTATAGTGGAATTCCGTTAAAGTTAGCCTTTCATAAGCTTACCAAAGCGAACGAGACGAACGCAACTCGCACTTCAATTGCAGAGCACCGCGCGAATGGGTTAAAGGAAGCTTTATAAATGGAACAGAAGAAGAGACGTCGGGGGAAGAAGCTCAATCTAGTCGGTAAGCCTTCAGGTAGGGCCCAGTTCTTTGGAATGAAGGAAGTACTGGCCGTGCAGGCCCGGGAGGCTGAGAAGCTAGAACTAGCTGAGAAGGAGAAATTGGAAAAAGAGAAGGAGAAGGAAGAGAAAGCTATTACTAAAGCTGTTAAGGAAGCCTTAGCAGTCGAGGAAAAGCGTCGGAAAGTAGAGTAACAGGCCATTAACAAGTAGGTGAGGCTTGAGGAGCATAACCAGGGGGTTTTAGATCGGGCGAACGCCCGTAAAGCAGTTACGGCAGCCAAGAAAGAGACTGTAGAGGCCGCAAAAGCTACTAAAAAGGCCAAACCTTCTCGAATAGTTATATTACGGGTTGGTTTAACGATTCTAGCTAGTTTGGGGTCAGAGGAACAGGTTGTGGTTGAAGAACCGGAGGAGGAAGTGAGGGTAGTGCCGTAGCAGACTAGGGTAGGGAGACAGATCGTTCTACCACAGTATCTTCGAAAATGAAAAATCCTAGTTGGTTAATCTAATGCACTTACTTTAATCGCTTTATATTTTCATTTTTAGCCCAATTGGTTATGTGGTTATTTTTAAATTAATTATTTAAGTTCGGGTGGTCCTGTAAAAATAGGGTGTGCATTGACTGTGGGTGTGCATTGACTATGGATCTCGGTTAACGACTGTTAGTCACGTAGCTGTACTCGCCAGTGACGGTCAGACCTCATACACCACGTCCTTATGGCCTTCCGTAAAACTAAGCATCCCCCGTCGTCGCCTTGAAAAAAATAAAATTTAACACATCTTCTTTAAACACAGATATAAACAATGCACTCTCACTTAGCACTCCATCTCTCCCCCATACAGGGTAGTTAAGCACGATGACGGAGGCGTTCGCAGTATGGGGTCAAGACTCCGGGTACTAGTCTCAGGAGTTGCCTCATGCCAAGACCGGATTCAACAATGGGGCTATTACAATTCTCGAGAGGATCAATGACAAGAAAGAAAGCGACTTTTAGAGTTCCCTTTACGGTTTTGCAATCCAAAGCTTCGTCTAATGTGTCAAGAGAAGTTGCGTTCACGAAGTTGTGGGCCCCGAAAGTCCCGATCTTTGTAGGCCAGAAACGGATCGTGCTTTTGTGCCCATGAGCTAGATCCGTGCTTACCTCACTGATGATAATTTCAAGGAATTAGAATCAATTTTGTCGGAGATATATCGAGCAAGTGGGACGAATACTTTATTTCCAAGAAAGACAACAATCGACCCAAAGGAAATTATCTCCAAACGGGCTGCCACCTTCTCTGCGCTTTTAGTCGCCAGCAAAGGCCGATATTCCCACCATTGGAACTACTTCGACAACTGGGTAGATGCTCAACTACCCTTGACCGAGGAGTATGTGCCAAGTAATCTCCGCGAAGCTTTTGAAGACAACAATTTCCTTTACAACTTCTGCAAAGAGCAATGGAAGTTCTGCCCCCCCGTTTTTCGAAAACCTTTACGGGATGTTCACTTCGAAAACGACCGAGTTCTCCCGATTATCTCCAAGAAGCAACTAGCTAGTGACGGAAGCCCAACGCTTTGGAAGATAAAGCTTCATACTGAGTACAACGAATTGATCTCGAAGACATCTAAAACAGTGAGTCCCTCATACTCGACCCAAAATGATTTTGTCAACTGCTAATATCTCAAAAGCAATTGGGAGAAGAGCTAGCAAACACTTTTGTCCTCCAAACATATTTCGGCAGAGACGTTGAAAGTTACTACAAGAGCGAAATAGAAACTTTCCGGCGACTCCATTCGCACCAAAACATAATATGCTTTCAGGGTTGCTTCACTCGAGGTGATACTTACAACGTACTTCTTGAGTACGCCGATAAAGGGAAGCTGGAGGACTACTTGAGAAATGAAGTCCCGCCAACGAGCGGTGAAGAGGTTATACAATTCTGGGAGTCGCTCTTCGGTGTATCGGACGCATTGAGGTACATCCAAGATACAGCGTCATTTTATATGCCTGACAAATTCCAAGGGTAGGGACTACCTCTTGTTCAATCCTGCTTGATCTTATTGACAATGCACAGATGGCAATATGATTTGAAGCCTTCAAACATTCTCGTTGTGAGCAATGGATGTGAAGAACGATACAAGTGGCAATTCAAAATCGCCGATTTGGGGATAAGCCACTTCATTCGCAATTCCCCTCAACAGGATGATTTCAGAGCTGGTGATACGAATGGCGCTATGACATACGGTTCATTTTTCGATGCCAATTTCTGATCGAACTTTTCTAACAAATATCTACAGGTGCACCTGAATGCTATCGACCTATAAAGTCTCCATTGCAGGCCTCTGAATCACGCTCATATGACATATGGACCTTTGGCTGTATCCTTAGCGAAGCTCTGCGATTCATGATAGACGGTCCGAAAGGGGTTCACCAGTACCGCACCGAGCGTCGGACTGAAATATCTGCTATCGCTGGTTTTGAAGACGTTGATTGCTTCCACGATGGCGAGAACGTTCTCGATTCTGTGCGCCAGTCACACCGAAAATCACGAAGGAGCCTCCAATCACAGGACTTCATTACCAGTCGGATTGTGGCGATGGTTGAGGAGATTTTAGAAGCGCCGGAAGCTCGACCATCGGCGACAGCTTTGTGGGACAAAAGCCGTCAAATGATAACGAAAGCACGGCAAAGCTTGAAAATTGCAATGGGATACTCACCGGCTATGGACGGACCAAGCCAGAATCTACAACCATCACCACCGCCCTTGTTACCACGAACGCTACCTAGAGTTGAGAAACCTCTTGAAACTACTCAAAGTGCACTGGGATCTGTGAGTCAGGTATCAGTTGTTTCCAATGCGGCTTTCAATTTATCCTCCTGTGATAAATGGGTGCGAGGCCATGACGGGGGGTCTAAGCCCGAGGAAAAACAAACTGTGTTTGCGTATCCCGTCAGGAAAGACCAGCCTCACTCTCCGCCAACTCCCTTTCTCTCTGTAATTGAAGTTTTGGATTGGAAAAGGGAAAGGAAGACAACAAAAACGCCCAGGCCTATCAAAGATGGGTACTTGCAAGATCGATTGAAAGGTCGAGATCATGTAAGTAGAGCTCCTCACTGATGCCAGACAAGCTAATGAAAACACCTAGGTATTCTTGATCGATGATGCAGCTAGCATGGCGGCTCATTGGTCAAAAGTGACTCAAGTATTCGAAGCCTTGGCCTACATCGTGAAGGATTCTGTTCCCCAAGGACTGGATCTATATTTTACCACATCTGCGGATAGCACCAAAGGTTGCAAGACAACCTCGAAGCCATTGCAGCTGTTAAAGGCGCGAAGACAACGAGGGACTACCGACATGAACCTGAAATTGAATAATTTGCTTGACGAGTATATAGCCGCACTCGACAAACCCCGAGAACTAGGACTATTCAACCTAAAAAGACGAGCTGTGCGACCGCTGACTCTCTACATCCTCACGGATGGTATCCGGGAAGCCGAATGCAATCCCGCAACTCCAATCAGGAATCTTGCTCGGAAATTGGCCAAAATTGGGAAGGGAAAATCTCAAATTGGTATTCAATTCATCAGTTTTGGGAAGGATTCTGCGGCCCTCTCACGTTTGGAGAAGTTAGATTCGGGCTTGGATTTAAACCATGGCATCCCGTATGTATTCTCTGAATTGTTGTTCACTGTCGAATTCTTAATCAAATGAAGGACTAAAACTTACTGTGTCTTTCTGCTAGGGATATTGTAGATACCGAGCCTTGTGATGGAAATGTTTGGAAGATGCTGCTCGGCTCAATCAATGACACCTTCGATAATTCCACGGAGGGTCACAGGAGTAGTATGGAGAGTAGTATCACTGTCAAGCCTCTATTTCCGATTCCGTCCTCTAATCCAGGGGTCTTGGGTAGTGTTATCACTCCGGTCCCCTCAAACACTCCAAATAGTGGTCATCTTCTTTCCCCCCCACACGACCGGACGCTTAGCAACAACCAGGAGGAGGTCGACTTAACTATGCAACTCGATGGGTTAAGGCTCAATGATCATCGGATTCCTGCCCCAGGGACTATACCTCCGTTTCACGGCAGTGCAAACAATCCGCCATCCAACAAAGTGCCAATATTGTTCCCAGATGGCATGCCTGGCAATGCTAGAGATATTGGCGATGTCATGGGCGTCGTTGAACACGAGCCGATGCTTAGGACGTTCCTGGACTCAACCTCGAAAAACATAAAGCGCGATCTGGTGGAGCTCCTCATGGGCGAATACCATCAGATGTGTGACGGGGAAGGTTCTGAGCTCCTCAGAACCTGTACCGGAAGTTCAAGTACACCACGGTCGTCTTCTCAAAACCCTGGGATGCAGTCAACAAGTTCGAGTTCCTCATCCTCAAAAAATCAAAAGAGGACCAGACCCAATGGCGACGACCCGGATGACTGGGATGGCGGTGCTGGTAGAAAGCCCACCAGAAAGAAACCGAGAGAATGCCCCCAGCTTCCGGAATCGGGGACAGCCAGACGTAGATATGATTGCCCTTACCACAAACACAACCCGATGAAGTTCAGGCGTGGTGGCGATGGAAAGTTCGATGCTTGTGATGGTAATGGCTTTAGCAATATCGGTTATATGAAGTAAGTTATCACCTGACGTGCAATCCAGTCCTCAAGGAGAACTAACGGTCAACCCAAGAGAACATCTACACCGAGCCCACTATGAAAGGTTCAAATGTCCTCGATGCAAATTTCTTCTTCGCCCTGCTGAATATGAGAGTCATTCCCTCGCCCTCCAGGCTTGTACACCTCGACCCGAACATCTTGGTGATCCAGACGTAGGATTCAGTCATGCATTCCATATAGCGCTAAAGGCAAGGAAGAAGTCGGCATCTGAAGAAGATGGTAAAGAGCGGTGGAAGGAGATCTACTGTGAATTATTCCCTAACGAGCCAGTTCCGGACCCATGTACGTTTCCTTCCAGGTTCGTCTGTGTCACCAAGACTAACATTGCGCAGTTGTGAATAAGGACCAGGGAAGTTCTCCCTTCTCATAGTCATTAGGTCCTCAAGACATCAGCGAAGACGCAAGATCATACGAGCCCAAGGAGGATGCTGTCAGAGCTCGCATTGCAGAGCACATTGAGAGTTCAATCGATGGTCAGTTGCTGCCACTGACGTTGCCAATAGCACAAGGCCTTTTAGCAGCAGTGCCAGAGATAATTCGAAATGTCCACGAGAACGCATTTGAAGCATTCCAGCAAACCGAACCTAGATTGGATTGGAGTCCTACATTCAACTCGCAGCAAGGAGAGCTTTTAACATCATATATCTCAGAACCTGCAGGGAGAGAAGAGCATTTTGCCCAGAGAAGAGAGACTACCGAGCCTAGGGCTGCCGCTGCGGAAACTGCTGCATTTTCAAGTAGCCTCCACCATCACTCGAGACAACAACCATTGTCTTTTGACTCCGGCTATGGGCCCAGTTCCGAGCTTACATACCCCTCCCAAACGCCGGCCGCCACAAGCCCTTGGCGGGCTAGTGATCCCTCGGGTCATGAAATTACTTTGAGCCAGTCTCAATTCAGTCATATGATGAAGAATATGTCAAACCTAACGAGGGACGTGGACGACCTTCGAAATAAGCTCTCTCATGTGTTGCCGCATGTTACCAGCAACTCCATGCAGTCTCTCGCCATGCAAGATCGCCACGTAACAGATCTAACTCGTCAAAGCCTAACACAAGCTTCGCAGAGTCATATGCTTGGTACAGGAGGACAAAATTTTGTCCCTTCACAGCCACAAAATTCAATGTCTTCCTACGAAATACCAACGGATACATCGAGGATCCCTCTGCCCCATACACTGGTTCCTCAAGGACGCAATGGTACAAGAGAGACAGCAGACGATTATCAACCCAGTCGTGGGCAGTCTGAATACCAACTTGGGACGTTCTCGCCACTTTTTGGCTCGTCCTCTTTTCCAATAGATAATGGTGGTGCCTTGTGAGTGCTTGAACACTCAATGCGGAAGCGATCCTTAGGCAGCAGAAGAATCGCTTTGTGGTGCTGAATTTCTAGATGGGCGCACGATGAAGACTATACTGAATTACTCAGAGCCCAATGTCACCGGGATTATTGCGCAGGGCAATTTTCTTGGGCTTTGCATACCGACGATGTGATCTAGGATTCAATGATAGACTATCTAGGCTATCAGATCTACTGCTAACACTTTCCTCGTTCTGATTCACATATCTCAAATTGAACGGATGGAATACTTCCCAGCCGTTCAGTTAGCTTTTGCTGCAACCCCCGGCACCCCTCCCTACATTCTCCACCTTCCCCGCCCTATCACCATTCCAACCCTTCTCACCGGGCGTATCAGAATCAAGGAGCTTCTCCAGCTTTTCCAGAGTCTTTGCAGCTTTCTGCTTCTTCTCTCGACTTCCGGTTGCGACTCCAGTATAAAGACGTTCGTTGACACACGGCGGGGAGTAAATGTGCATGTTCAACATCCTATGTACATAAGCACTCATTCCATTCCTTTTTTTATGGGTTATAGGGAACAAAATATACCCAGAGGTCTTGTCAGCCATTCTTGTTGTTTGTGTGCAAGTCTTTGACGGCTTGGTGTCGGCTTAGGAAGTGTACTTGAGTTGTCAGCGACGGGTTTCAAATGGAGAACCCGGGGTGGTGCCATGGAGACGAGGGTTTCCACATATTTGCCTCATTAGAGAAGGCTCTCCACGATATTCGACTTCACGACAATTCACTCTTGATTTGGATTGATGCAATCTGCATCGACCAGCGCAACATCTCAGAGCGCAATAATCAGGTGAAGATGATGAAAAGGATTTATGAAAGGGCTCTTCTGGTTCATATTTGGATAGATGTGGAAGTCGAAATTCCTGCGCCGGTTCTCAAGATGCTCGAAACAATAAATCTTGGGACCCCCTTGGAGCTAGAGGCTGATCCAAAATTCTGGGATCCTGTAGTGCATTTATTTGGCCAGAGGTATTGGAGCCGAGTCTGGATTCATCAGGAGGTGGCATGTGCTGCTCAGCTTGTGTTACACTGTCGTCGAAGGCTCGTCCCTGTTGTTAGGTTTCTGATATTTGGATATCAATTGGCTCAAAGTTGGAGTGCAGGTGATGTCAAAAGCGATTGGATCCCTCTGTACGAGGTAGTGGCCAACTTCAAAGGCAGATGGCTACTCGAGCTTTGGTACATGCGCTTGGTGCAATCTCGCCATCTCGAGCATCGGATTGGGCACCAATTCCGCAGTCATCTCCTCAGCTTACTAGACAAAACTCGTCAGCTAGGCTGTCAAAATTCAAGAGATAAGATATATGGAATAATGCACCTTGCGGAAGATTACGAGTATGGTGCGATCGAGGTTGACTATGGGCTCTCCACCGCAGAGGTTTATTGCTCTGTGCCAAAGTACTTTGTGGATAGGTACCAGCGGTACGGGCCCTCGGGTTGTCTTGTATTCTTGTGTGCGGTTACTTCTCAAAGCCTGGAATCGATACATGGACTTCCGTCTTGGTGCCCGGATTGGAGTAGCGAGAAATAGGCAACTATTGTCCTGGACATGAGAAGCGGGAGTTCAGATCCTCCATTCGTTCCTGCTGCAGGGCAAGTCAGGGCCAATAAACCATGGTTTTCCCTTAACGGCAGACTGCTGCATGCGCAAGGCTTTTTGCTCGATACAGTTTCAGCTCTATGCCTCGACACCGTAGCAGATTTGATTAAAGACGACCTTCCGATTTCTGAGATCCTTTCCACTTGCTTAATTATAATGAGAAGTGACGTTGATCAATATTTGGCGAAGGCAGATATTAATAACTTTTGTTTGCCGCTACTCCGGTCTTTAATTGCTGGACATGAATTCGAAGGGGCAGAGAGGGCTTGGGCAGAACTAATTGAGCTCTGTGGCAACCCATCGACAGCTGAAATGTCTTTGACAGATGTCCGACCACTGCTAACAAAGGACTTAGTGGAATTGATGAGTAGCATGACGTTGGCAGAAGAGGATCGGGTACCTTTCAGAGGGGGTAAGGGATGTGTTGGATTAATTCCGAAAGAAGCATCTTTTGATAGCCAAGTATGGATTCTCTTTGACTGCCCTGTACCTGTTGTATTGCGGCCGATGGATGATTATTACACGATGGTTGGTGTTGCTTATGTCGATAGTTTCATGCACGGAGAGTCTTGCTCAGATATGCCTTCTGTGGTTGAGATAGGAGAAAAGTATGGCGACTACGAAATTTCTACAGTTCGGATTAAATAAAAGTAGCCAAGCTACGTTATGACATCATCTATTTCTTCGAAGTATAAAGTGAACAAAACAGCATTAGCACTATATTAACAGTATGAAAGAGTCATCAAATCAAAATTTTACGGAAGGAGAGATTTAGTGTTGTCAGGGTGCTCGATAAGTCAGTCGGTCAGTCATTAGTTGTGGAGATATTCGAACTGATCGATTTAAGTGATTACTAAGCAACTTTGTTAACTGACTGACTGACTGATTCGACCGATAAGCGGCTGATCTAAAATGAGACTATATTAAAAATATTATGAATTTTAATCCGAATTATCTGAATCCCAGTCGATAACCGCCCCATTAAAGGCTCGTGATATCTGAATTGCCCCCCTCCTCTACCAGTTTTTTAGGCATTCCTGATACTATAATAGTCTTCCGGTTAGTCGTGAGCTTTCAGGGATAGTCTGTTTTATACAGGAAGAGAATACTCGCTCGTACTCAGAACTCATAGCTGGAACAGCTAGTAAATCGAACACTATAGACACTAATTGAGGCCATTCAGATTCCTTCAATTACTAGTATTATATAATCGGTAAATAACTTACTGGTTCTTTAAGGTATTGGGTATACTAATCCTTTCGCGATAATATTCTAGTTAATATAACTAGTTAAGGAATAATGCGATCCAGTATATCACGAAGATAATTAATAGGTAAATCAATTAAAGGGAATAATTAAGGTTATATAATAATATTTTCACATTTATAAACATCTTCCCAGAACTTCTTGACCTTCGGTTTAGTAATATATAGGAAGTTACTCTTATTTCCAGTCTATTTATCTTTAAAGTATTTCATTTTGAATCTCGGATTCATAATAATTAAAATTATTCAAGTAATTAATTAGTCTATTTTACTATAATAATCCTTTATCTTAATTCATATATAGTTAATTGAATATATAATATCCGGATAATTATTAAAATCGCTAATGTGAATCTATACTTTGAGACCTTTAAAATAAATAAGAATATATTCAAATATAGGAAATAATTCCCCTAAATAATTATATAATATCTTATTATTATTGTCTTTGAAGTCCATATTACCTTTTAATACCTTTATAATATAAAAAAGAAGTTCAAGTTAATCCTTAATCAATTCCAGATTCTTCTATTTAAAGTCTTATAAGTAATCCTGATTATAAATTTTATTATTAAGATTATTGGAAGATATCCGAAATTATATTATATATATATTAAGAGTTTATTTTAATTCTAAAGTATATTGAATTATAGAATATATTATATTCCAGTGAATATTCTTGTCTAATATAAGTTTCTATTACTTTCCTATTACTTTCCTAATATTCTCAATTATTTATAAGACTATAAATAAGTTAGAGTGTTTATCGGATACTATAATATAAATGACTAAGTTATAAAGCTTTCTAAACTCTTCTCGATCTCTTTATATTTACTAATAATTACTAAATTCTTATTCCTTAAATTTCACTTTAAAATCAAATATATCTTACTCAAATAAATAAGTTTCAATAATCAGATTTAATATATATTCCATATAGTATAATCTCTTAGCTTTTGGATTAAAACTTATAGTTTTTGAGAATTTAATAAGTATAATATTATTATTTAGTATATTATCAAATATAAAATACTCAAGATTAGTTCTAGTAATACCAAAATATTAAAGTAGAAGTAATATAACTAATACTTGATTTATAGAACGAGATCAATTATATAATCTCGGAAATTAATTAAGGTTTAGTCAAGTGTATATATGTGTGTTTATATTTAATATCCGGCGGATAGCGGCACGTGGCCCCTGTTCTAGAGGAGCCTATAAGACTATAGGACACTATGAGCCATAAGGGCCATATAGTCAATTCTAATTACTTCTAATTATTATAATTTGTTTTATATATAATTGTATTTCTACAATTCTATAACTATCTGCGATTATTCCCTATTATAGGTATATTTTACTATTCCTATTATAATCAATTCCCTTATCTATAATCCGCTATTCCCGGTCTATCCGTTCCTATTATCTATTATAAGTGTAAAAGAGATAAGGAAAGTAAAGAAAGAAAAGATAAAGACTATAAGTATATATAATATACTAGACTAAGAGGGTTTCTCTAGTCTAGTATATAGTTTACAGATATTTATAAAGAATCGTGAACTCGTGATCCAGTTTACTAGAATAATAATACCCTTTATTATCTCTAATAAATATATAATCTTATCTATTATAAATACTTTCGGACCAAGTTAGTTTATATTACTTTTCTTATAAAAGAAGAAGTATAATAGGGACTTTAACTATTTATAACTATAATTAAGTATAATATTATAATAGTGAAAGTGATCGTAATATACTATAAAGTCTTCGTAATATATCTATAAGGCTAGTATCTATTCAAACACTCCTTTTTTAAATTCAAGTTCTATTATATTATATATATATTATATACTGAAATCGCGATAACTTTACGGGACTATAGTAAACTATAATTATATAAGAGAGTTATTTACCTTAACTTTTACAAGCCTCTTGAAGGAAACGAGTATATATATAATCTATAGGAGTGGAGAGAGAGTAGCTCCTTCCTTTGCGGCTTGATCGGCTATTTCGTTACCTGGAATACTAATATATCCTGGTACTCAGCGGACCTGTAAAGTATCCGGGAGTATATATAGAAGACACTAGTATAGTGGCCATTACCGTATTACTTCTTGGAAGTCTGTGAATACCTGTTATAACAAGTCTATAAAGGATAAGAGGAGATAATAGGCCATTTCTAGATTATCTAAAAAGACCTATAGGTCAATTACTAGCTTGGCTCCCGGTAATATAAGTATACTATATATATTCTCGAGAGTATCTACTACTTTTGTATTAAAGATCTCTATATATAGGCCAAGGGACTTTGATTTATAGTCAGTTTATAGGCCATATTAATAGGTTATAATCCTGTAACTAATAGTTCTGTCCGTAGACTCGCTTTTTAATCTATTAGAGAATACTTGAATATTATCAGAGAGTATTAGTAATAGGAATTCTAGGAAGTCTACTATAGCCTTTACTTTTATTTACCCTTATGGGATATTAATCCTTCTACAAGTATTCGTGCGAGTTTCTCTTATAGTCTATAGGAGGACTTGGAGTGGATTGACCTATTCTGTCCGTGAGAGAGAGAGTAGAAGATATATAAAGTATATATTATTTATCTTTGTTTATAAGACTTGTGTTTTGTAGACTATAAGTGAGTATTATAGATCTAACCGGATTATTCTCGAAGCGAATACACTTATAATAAGATTAAGTTCAATCTCTAGTAACTATAAGTATACTTCTCTATATAGAGTTATAGTTTATATAGTCTTATAAACTGGAAGGATAGCTCTTATACTTGTAAATACTACTTTTTCCAGTAGGCCTAAATAGGAATTTACCCGGTTTAAAATATATTATCCGTTTTTTGTTTTAGTCCTACCTGGCCACCAGATCTTAACTATAAAGTAGCCTTTCTTGAGAATATAAGCTTTTACAACTCGTTATAGGAAGATTAGTAACATTCTGCAGATTGTCTTATCTAGGGAATAGAGAGTATTACTAACTATAAGGGCCTTTGTGACTAGAGTACAGATATATAGTTTAAATAATAGTTTCTTATCAAAGAATATATTCAGTTAATATAATAGGCCAGTGATTTCTTATATAATATGAGTACTAGTAGTAATAGTGGGACTATTAGTTAATAGTGAGTCTACTCGTTATTATATAAAGTAGATTAGTTCTGACTTTTTAGGATTAAAGGTAATCCCCTTAATCTGTCCCTATTGGAGGGTCTTTTAGACATCTGTTTATAAACTATTATAATTATTTTATAAACTCTTGGAAATAGTAAATAGGATAATATTATCTATATAACCAAATCTGTATACTAGTACACCTAACCAAAAGAATGGGATTATATATAGTATAAAGAGGATTAGTGAGATAGGAGAGCCTTGAAGTAAACCGCACTGAATTACTATCTCTGGACCTATTTCGCTATCTAGCCGGATCCTCACAGTCTGCTATATAATAAAGGAATATATCTAACGGACTAGGTGATCAGACCAGTCTTATTCGCGGAGTCTAAGGACAAGTCGGTCTGGAAGGATTGTATTAAAGGCTCCCTTCATGTCTATAGTGAGTAGTGAGGCCTTGTAATCAGATACTAAAGCTTTCTCAATATTATATATAAGGTATATTATAAGGTCTACGGATAACTGTAATAGAAGGGTACTAAATTACTAGCTATTCGTCACTTATAAAGTGATTGTGAACCAGGCTATCTTATAGGCTAGAAACCGTTCGAGACCTTTATCTAGTATTAAGAGTAAGACTATAGGCCTATAAGACCGAGGGGAGGAGCAGTCTGCTTTATTTGACTTGGAGATAATTATGAGTATTATAGTCCGGAAATAAGTAGAATAGTAATCGTAAAGTAAATATTATTAGAAGAAAGATATAATTCTTATATTTATCTGTAATCAGGTTACTTATAGAATAACTATTAGTACTTTATCTACTCCAGGGATTGTATTACCGGTTTCTATTATAACTTTACGGATATTATTAACTATAATGGAAGGGAAGTTTATATAACGGGTAGTAATTGTGAATATATCGGATAGTATATTACTCGTTTTTACTTTACTAATAAGTAATTCTGTGACTAGTAGTTCCCTTTTCTCTTTCGTGAACTTCACGAGTAGATTATTTGGGTATAACAGGTCCTTAAATAAAGGACTCCAGTAAATACTAATTAACTAGTACTATTTAGTTATCCGGAAGATATCTATAGGATCTGTAATTGAATCTAACTTTATTATCTAATATTCATTTTTGGTTTTATAGATTGTATTTTATAGTTTATAGACTAATTCTGGTATAAGGTCTTTATAGTTCTCGTTTATAATTATCTTATAATCTGAATTCTATTATAACTGGCCCGTATTATACTTTATTATCCGTTTTACTACTTTCGAGTAAGTATTCTGGAATAATTGAATAATTTATAAGACTTTACTATCTAGATTAATTATATTCAGGATATCTATAAGAATAAGATAGTAAACTAAACTAGACTGAAATATATTTTTGAAAATATCTATATTTAAGGTATTAAGTCTGAGATATCTTATTGGCTCGTTTATATATAAGTCCCAGTAGACTATTATAAGAAGGGAATAGTAATCGGAAATTGAGTCTAAATAACTAGCCAGGATAGTATAGACTGGGAGGAGATTAGTAGAGAAGACTAGATTAAGTATATTACCTTAATTATATATGGGAATATCTCTAGGGCCTATATAAATAAAGTTATAAGAGTCTAGTCAGTCTAGTAGCACTTTTGCTTGTCCAGACAGAGTATAGTAGACTGGGTCCCAGTTGGGGTAATAGAGATTGAAATTGCCTGCTATAAGGCCGGACTGTTAGAGGTATTATAGAGAGGCTATGAGAGCTCTTATAATAGTTCCTGTATTTATAGTGCCTGTAAGGGTATTGTAAATATTTATAATTGTGAAGGGGAGTATATTACGGGTCTGGATTTGTAGGAATATTAAGTCCCTAGATTTATAAGGTTATAACTGAGTGGTTTGTAATCCGGTTCCTTTACGGATATAAGAGATGGCTTGCGGGCATATTATCTAATTATTTACGGGTATAAATGACTTATAGAGGGGATAGGATTTAGTAATCCTTTGTGAAAGGTCCGTAAAGATATATAGCTCTTATATAAGAATAATATTAATTAGTGAATCGGTTATAAGTGAGAGAGTGATCTCGTGTGAAGTGATTACTTTATCTATATTTACTTGTAAGATTATAAGAGGTTTTGTAGATAAGGGCTTAGTCCTTATTTTCAAGAGGGGAGAAAGCGTTTAGGGATCTCGGGTTAAAAAATCGGGGAGCCGGGAGAGTGGAAGGGACTATGGCCATTATAGTTACGGGAGGCCGTGTAGGTATTACGGGTCCGGAAGAGACTATAAATATATCCGTAACAGGGATATAGATATAATTAGTAACTATAATTGCTCTTTTACGGGCTGTCTTACTAGCTTTGAGGATTACTGTCATCTCTGGTTTCGTTTTCGGGTAAAGAGGGACAGGCCGTAAAGGGTAAAATAATTTGTCTACCGGGTGAGGTCCTTTATAATATAGGCACTTTGGAGAGTACTAGTACGGGGTTACGGCATTATAGCTCGAGGTATAGGAGTCCGTGTTATAATTATAAGAATTATATATATTATAGTATTACGGACAAGTATATATACGGGTATTGTGTCACTGGTAGTAACGGGTATATTGGATCGTTTTCAGTTTAGTTTTGACCTTATAAGTCTATACTATTATATCTAGAATCCGTAAGCGCTTTAGTAATACTTTGTGGATATCCGCGAGGAAGTATACTGTCCAACTAGTATTAAAGAGACTTTCCTCTTTACTAGAAAGGGTCTCAGTAGAGTGGACAGGCTACTAGCCAGTGATATCTTAAATAATAGAATATAGTATCTCGCCTATAACTATATAGTTTTGGACCTGGAGAAGGGGATTAAGTAATCTGACAGATTGTGAAACGTTTATTAGCCGGTATAAAACTTATAGTTACAGGTATTCTATACGATAGTCGGAGATCTTATTACCTATTAAGGCTATATATTATATTAAGGTAACTAAGTCTTTAGGAGAGCTAGTATAGAGAGTATAGTCGGAGGGGATTGCAAAGACCTCCTTAAGTAAGGGAGTATCTGTTCCAAGGGCTTATTTAAGAGTAGTAAGGAGTGTAAAGGAGCCTGTTGTCCTTACTGGATGGGAGGGGCCTATACGGATGAATAGTCGGGTATCCGGGCGAGTAATAACTATTTTAATTATAGGCTTTTATTGGACTAACTTAGTCAAGGGAACAAGTATAGTACTAGCGGTAATACTAGTATAGGTAATAAGGGGGATTATAACTTGGGGACTAGAGTAAGGGACAAGTATAAGTATAGGTATAGGTAATTGGACTACTTGGGGAGAGGTGATACTAGGATTACTATAGATTCCTTTAATATAGGACTCGAAGTATTTATTTGTAATAACCGTAATTTCAGTATAGAGTTTTGTGAATAGTTTACAGAGATAGATAGGGAGTTTACGGATCTCGTCTAACTATATATAAGAGTTTCAGAGATTTGCGATCGGGTAGAAGACCCGCTAGATATCTATAGAACGGACTTCAGTTACCTTTACCAGGTGAGTAAGGTCTTGGGCAAGGGAATGGGTGGAATATCCAGGATTAGAGGATATAGGGGAGACTATTCTAGGAGTATAGTGTATCTAGAAATGGCCTATAGGGGCCTATAGGCCAGGGAGAGGGTTTAGAATATGAGTATTCAGGTCGAATAAGCCAGATTATATATTTAAAACACACGTTTTCCGAGAAAAGTTAATGAGGTGTGAGTGTAAGGTTTGGCCGATATCGTTTTATTAACTAAAACGCTCAGTAAAGTCACGTGAAGCACTAGACCGCATTCATAAAGCAATAACACTACTATAAAATCGAGGCCCGATATATAGTAAGGAATTTAATAATATATAATAAAGAAATAAAAAGAGAAAACAAAATTAAAAAAGTGAATAATCGCCCTCGAGATCGATTTTATAATAGTATTATTATTTTACGAATACGACTTAGTATAACTCGTGACCTTACCGAGTATTCTAATTGGCTAAAAGGCCTGCCAAGGTCACGAGTTATACTAAGCCGTATTCGTAAAATAATAATACTATTATAAAATCGAGATCTAAAGAATTTCAAGAACGAGACAAAAATGAAATTATATACTAATACTAGTCTTCTTATAGCCTGGAAGTTCCGATAGACCAATCAGATATATTACATTCTTGTAATACTTATTAATAAAATATATAACGATTCCAATAACTGATAATTTTTTATACTTTAATCCCTAGCTATTAAAAGTGATTGAGATTTTAGACCGGGCATTTGCGATTTTATATATAATAATAGACTCAAAATGGGCAAATAACTTATATATCCATTTAATAACTATTATAATATCTGGAATTGAACTTATAACTTGAATATTAGTAATTTTGAATGCCCGCTTTAATCGTTTTAATACTATTTTCCGGTATTTAATATTATCTAGTATAATCCATTTCAAGAATATATTCTTAAATTCTCGTTAACGAAAAGGGATTATATATTCGTAACTTCTATTAATAATATCAGATATTTATATACTATCTCTTTTATAATAAACTCTTTATATATCTCCTCTTTTATCCAGATAATAGCACTTTTATAAATGTATTTCGGTATTCTTGAGAGTATTCGTAACGAATATATACTCCTTTCCTTTTCTAAATTTCGGATTATAATAGTCTATTTTAAATTAGTTATAAATACACAAAAACCTCAATACTTATAGAGCTTATAATACCACATTAATATAGAGTTTTTAGGCCCAGATAAATCAGTAATAGCATATCCAAAAGCCCAAACCCATAACATTCGCGGTCTCTTCGGCAAAGGAGCGAGGATATAGTATTTGGGTAATTGAGTAACGACTATAGGCCGATCATTATACAACGGCTCTTTGAAGATATAGGGACTATATCCACCGGGAATATCCTCATATGGAATGGCATATAGATTATAATTCGAATTATATACCGGTATCGGGCGTGAATAGGTATCGCGAAGTATTAGAGAAGGACCTTTCCCCTTATCTATAATGCGACTGAAGGTATTCGGAACCGACAGCAATTGAGACGTGGTGGCAGAGGTTAATCGTGTAGCTCGTGAAGAGGGTTCAGGGGAAGTTAAATTAATATTAGAAGATATTATATTAATAGTATTGATAATAGTATTAATAATTTAGATTAAAGGAATAGAGTTTTTATAATAATTATAGTATGTGAGACCTGAAATATAAGGCAATTCAGGCTCAATTTTCATAATAAGGTACATATAAGTATAAAATCACGTATAATTACGGGGGAAAGACCCTCCAAAGACACTTCGAAATCATAAAATTTTAAGGTCTTAACTTATAAGCCGCTGATCGGTTGAGCGTATTCGAACTGATCGACTTACTTAATTTATAACCTTAACCGACTAACTGATTACTGATATAATAAAAATTTCGTCAGCGCCGACTGATATCAACTGACTTATCGAGCAGCCTGAGTGTTGTCTTTTGTGGACTTGCCGGTTGAGAGGGAGAAAATCTTTCACCTAGATTTCGAGTTACCTTCAGAAATGGAGATTATTTCCGTGTGCGCGGCTTATAAAGTCATACTATGGAACATAATTATGGAGCGGATGGCTCCACGACGGCAGGAATCACAAGGTCAAGGACCTTGCGAGAAACGCTTGGTGAGCTGCCAGGGAACAGGAGAACGGCACCACAATCCAGCACGACCTCTTTGTTGCCAAAATATGTGCCAAACCATCTCCTGAATTCACTTAAGCTGTCACTTTATATTCGAAAACAACAAGGAGACTGAAACAGGATCATTATAGGGTGACGAAGCATGTTCAATTAGTCTGACTGTCTGGCAGGGGTTAGTGTGCCCGGAAGCCAAAGTCTCACTGTGTGCAACAGATAGCTTCTCGAAAGGTGGTAGCAGAGACCTGGGGAGAGCTAGGTATCGTTTTCCTTGGTCAAACGTATTTAGTTGCGAGAATGGTGACAGAAAGACCGAGAAGCTCGAAGAGTTCCGCCACGGGACTATTACACGCAATTTCATACTTTTAAGTAGACAGTTTGAGAAGAATGCATAACTTATCAATGATTTTCAGAAGTTTGTAGAGAAGAGAGGCTGTATTCTAGCACAACTGGCATTTCCTTGGATGAAATTTCACAATGGCAGGCCTGGCATGCCATCCATTGTGCCTATTGCCAGTGCTAGATCTAAGTCATAGATCATAAGGTACGCGGCCGACGTCAAGCATAGAACCATGTCCCCTAACATGTTCACCAGCGCCCCTGATGAATCGGTAAAGGACGAAACCACGTTCGAAAGAGCACGCATCTCCTTCTTAAGACTGGTTCCTGAGCCCGAGAGGCCACTATTCACCGAGTTCAATGATGCAGCGACCCTAATCAACCATATCAAAGGCATTGTCAGCCAAAACCCGGCTCTTGCTCAGCCTCATCAGTGGGTACACAAGCTCCTGGAATTCACCAAAAAAATTGAGTACTATTTCGATGTTCTCAATGTCGTGTTCTCGACCAACCAGCAATGTGTCGCGGTTGTTTGGGGCGCGATTCGACATATTTTGAGGGTTCGAGTTCCTAGCATGATTGCATTTCTTTTGCGACTGAAATTTACAAGATGTGCAGTAATTACGCTACATTCTTCGAAAAAGTCATTGCATTCTTAGAGCGTATTGGGACCGCTTTCAGAGAGTACGAAAACCTCTCCATGGTGTTAAACGATGAGACGAAGGAGTTGAACGTTCATAAAAAGGAAAATGGGAAAACGACGAAAGCGGTGTTGAATGATCTCAGGATTCTTAAAGGTCCTGGTCTTGCTAAACTTGAGGCTGCGCTTTGTAATTTCTACACTGACCTTTTTGAATTCTTCTGCAGGATTGTGTACATATTCAGAAAACGAGATGGAAGTAAGTATCGCTCAATCGTATAAGAATGTTTATACTTATGCACTCTAGAACCGAGATCCAGACCAATGGTAATGGGCAACTTCGCGTGGAAATCATTCGATCTCCGGTTTGGTGATATTCTTGAAAGCTTTGAGCGCCATCGCTCGATTGTTGCCATTGAGCTAGAGCTTGAAATTAAGAAGAAAGAGAGCGAAGAAAGAATTAGAAGTCAAATCGAACGAGAAAAAGCGGAGCGGCACAGAAACGGTGAGCTGTTCTATATTGAATGAGATGGTAGCCCAAACTCACCGTTAATTCACTTTCAGACAATACCTTCGAACGCATCAATTCGTGGCTTGACTCTACCAGATTCTACGAGGAGAAGTTCGATCAAGTACGACGTGCTCGAATGCCAAACACCGGCGAGTGGCTTTGCACAGAATCGAAGTATACCGACTGGTTAGAAAAAGGTTCAAACAATATTTCGCAGAGGCTTCTCTGGGTCAATGGTAAGACCACCGCATCATACTCGACGGAAGAAAGTGCTTAGCTGGTGCATAGGCAATCCAGGCTGTGGAAAGACTATACTAGCAGCATCAGCAGTCCAAGACTTGAGAACAAGGCATTCCGCTAGCGAACATGTAGAAGGTCTCCGATGCTGTTATTTTTTCGATCAAACCAACCCAATCACGCCTGCTTACAACTCACCCACCGATGCATACCGGGCTATTCTTACCCAAGCTCTGAAACAGCGGCAATTTGATCAGTCTGTGCTTGACAAGTTCACATTTTTCATGGCATCTCCAGATGCCGCTGGGACTGCGACGACAACCGATCTTCTTGCTCTGCTATTGTTATGCTTCGACGAATCCGAGCCTTCAAGTATAGTTCTCGATGGCTTTGATGAGTGCGGTCGCCCATTTGAACTTTTTCAATTTGTTGAAGAACTCACAACAGAAACTAGATGTAAATTCCTCATTTTCAGTCGGCCGAACGTTGCGGTACTCCGTGAATCAGTCAGCAAGGAGAACACAATTTGTATCTCAAGCAGTCTCATGGAACAAGATATCAGAAAGTACTTCATCAATCGTCTGGAACCCTTGTTTCGGAAGAGGCAACTGCCGCCAACAAGTGACTCGACTGCAATCACTAAACATCTTGTTCGTGTTTGTGATGGCATGTTCCTGTGGGCAAATCTTACGATCGCCTATCTTTCTAGTCCAGCTTTGACACCGTCAGACCGTCTTGATACCATCTGGCAAATACAACTCCCAGAGTGCCTGGACGCCATGTACGAGAGAATACTGCGACTTTTAGGAAGAGCACATAAGGCCGAAAAGAATCTTAGCAGAAGAGTGTTCATGTGGCTAATGTACGCTAGAGAGCCGCTCACCTGTCTTCAGCTTCACGATATTTTGTCCCTGGCCGATCCCACCAAACTTCGGACTGAAGCGCCTATGGACTACGAAAGTGCTATAGTGATTTCATGTGGCGGGCTAGTCGATATATCCCTGAAGTCTTACCGATTCATCCACCTCTCAGTCAAGGAGTTTCTACATTCCGACAGTTCCGTTGCCGCTGAATTTACCAGGAGCTGTCATCAATGCGATCTGGAGATATCAATAACTTGCTTGAAGTACTTGGCTATTAAGGTTCCTGAAGAACCACTATCTGGACAGCTTGGACTCGAAACTTCGCCAGACGAAATGAATAGGAGATTTCCCTTTCTCTCATATGCGGCGAAGCATTGGCCCTCACACACACATGAGGCTACGGTCAGCAACACAGCACCGGGGAGGCGAAATAAATCAGATACATTGAAAGAGCTAATATTCCTGATTGAGCGCTTCTTAAACTCCAAATTAGTGATTATGACGTGGATAGAGTCGGTCTATATCCTCCAGTCATGGGAAACATGCTTCAGTCAACTGAGATCTTGGGCAGCCTATGGAAGCAAAGCAATATTCAAGAAAAAACTACCTGCGTTGTCTCACGTGGCTGACGAGACTTTGGACCTTTGCAAAGACCTAGGAGTGTTACATGCAGAATGGCATAAGACACTCATCAGATGCCCTGTCGAGATCTGGGGCGATATTACAGCATTTACACCAAGTCGATTCCTTAAACCCACGAAAGCAACCGAAGTCAATAGCTTGGCTACCATCAGTCCATGGAAAGATTCGATTTGCAGTGTTCCTCTCTGTCAAGAAACACAAACTTCTTCGAACGGCACGGAATGTGCAGTGCTAAGTATCTGGCCGTCTAGGTGAGACCTCCATGGGCTGAAGTGGTGAAAGACTAACGCGTAAGATAGGAAGTTTGAAACCGAAAAGGATCGTTTTGGTACCCAACCTTCAGACAAGCTACTTGGCGAAATATCCTCCAGATGGATCGCAACCTACGAAATATGGAGTTTCCAAGGCGATCTTCATCGGCTCTGCCGGGCGATCATTCACCTTGAGGATGCCGAGATACTTGCACAATTGCAATATACGCTGAACCAAGGCTTCTGGAATTCTTCCCGGAAATTACAATTCCCAACCACCGTCAGTGCCACATTGCACACATTTTGTATTCTGAGGACCATTTACATTCTCCACGATTACAACTCTGATTCTGGTCCCAATATCACTCCTTTGGTACTTCACCTAGACTTTGACTGTGATTTGGCACGTAGGTGGCCAGGCCCCGGCGCTCGAGCCTATCGCTAGCCTGTTCTAAAGGGTCGGACCGCAAAGCAGGAATACACTATTAGAATATACCCGCTGTCCCGCCATATCTGTTTCCGTAACTTCACTTGGCTGGCCGTTTTTGAACTTTCTGGGGCAGATGGAAATCCCGAGCTTTCACTGTTATCCTACGTTCCTGATCGCATAGAACGAGATATCTTTTGCTTCCATGGAAGTCTCCCCCTCCTCGCGTATGCAGAGACTGCATCGATACAAATATGGAATTTCAAGAAGCAAGGTACGTCTTCCCTTTCCACATATCGTCACCATTAGCTGAGCAAAGATCTTTCCTGCAGATTACCGCAAAAGAGCTCTCAGAACAGTGCCAGACATGGGCTATCAAATCAAGAGTCTCAACTTCTCCAAATCAGGCCAGGAGTTAGTCGTCATGTCTTTCGAAGACGAATTTCCGGATGTGATATCCCTCAAGTCCTACGATATATATCAGGAAGCAATCGCAGAACAATCTGCCAGACCCCAAGACACGGGGAAGGGAAAGGAGAAGGCATTAACGAAGCACTCAGCCGACGAAACCTCTTTGACTACACGGTCCCTCGGTATCTTAACAAATACAAACACGTCTGATGCAGCAGCTCGAATTGTCCATAGGGAAAAATCTATAGTCCTTGACTTGAAGTCGCCGTCGGGAGTCACAACAGGGGTAGAACTCCTGGCCCTCCCGCAGTGGCAACATCTATCCGAAGCTAATGTCACCGTCGTTTGCCCACAAACGAGGCAAGAAAAGATTAACATTATCCTCAGTACAGCTGCAGATTCAATACTCGAAATCTCGGAGACAGTCAGACGGGATCGCGCATATTTGCCGCTGCATGTGCAGAAGGATCAGAGGGCAGTGAGGGCTCCTCAGAGAGATACAAGCAAAAAAGAGTTGTTGTTCATGGCTCGCAAGAAATTATTGCAATCACAAACAGACGAGCAAGCCGTCAACTTCGTGAAAAAGGATGGAATTGCGATCGAGATTGAGCAGGGACGGCCCGATGGGGAAAGATTTATATGTTAAGGTCAAAATAGTACTGTTAGAAATCTTCAGATTTGGTCATATATGAAGTACGTCTTGCTTCACATAGACAGTTGAATCCGCCACATAGCCCGAGTGTCTTTCTAGTTCATGTGCATCGCAGCTTGCGCTGTAGCAATCCCAATCGTCACAAAGCTCAACATAAAACTCGCAATCGCACCCGCGTTCTGAACATCATGCCCCAAAATCGACACTAGAACCATGACAACAACACTGCTCAATCCAAATGTCAGGGCCGTCATATACATCAACCTCTTTTTGCTCCAGCCCTCGATGAACTGGAGGCCCCACCCG
Source organism: Hyaloscypha hepaticicola (assembly GCA_002865625.1). NCBI lineage: Eukaryota > Fungi > Ascomycota > Leotiomycetes > Helotiales > Hyaloscyphaceae > Hyaloscypha > Hyaloscypha hepaticicola. Next base: position 1,306,986 of record KZ613464.1, on the reverse strand, counting down.
ATCGCATCATCATCTGCATCGAGGACAACAAGTCGGTTTCGAAGTTTCCGCGGTATCTTTTGCAGACATTTTTTCTTTGTTCCAGCCAGCTCGGGGTGTTTGAACAAATGCATCAGGAGAGTCGACCCAAGCGGAGGATTGAGCTCGGGTGGATTCGGGGGTCCATGCCTGTACTCATTATCTTTCGTCGGAGGCGGTACATCATCGAGCTTCTTGACATCAACAAGCTCATTCTCATATAGCTCAAATTTGACGAATTTGATACTTTGCAGTGTCCAGAGAGAGATCCATGTCCACCAACGTTTTCGTAGGGCTAAGTACTCTTCGTGAAGAAAGGAGAAGAGTTTCTGGTCGTTGTTGATGTCGCAGATGTCAGGTTGCCGGAGCTTGACGACCTCGGCGCCAACCCCTGAGTTGTGGCAGAGGAGGAGGTAGAAAACTTCTCCTGAGGTGTGGGCTGGCGTTCGAGTCGTTCGGGCGTCAGAGTAGTATCGGAGCTCGGTGTTTACAATCGTTGTGTTTCCATTATCCTTGAGAGTTCCTGTCCATTGAGTGACGAAGGTGTTAAGGTTCTTGAAACTACTCCACACTTTTGACATTCTTTCGGTAAGGCTTTTCGGCTCTCCAGCACATCTTTTGTACGAAGAACGTCTCAAATAATCTTCCATCCTCTTTGCGGCGCCGGGTTTGAGTTCTTGGTAATCGTCGTACAGAGTTTCTCCGCAAGGCTGTTTCTCGTTAGTGTTTCATTCATCCTTGCCGGCTGCCAGACTTACACATTTCCATCTTACCCTCGATAGACCATTGGATATTGGCGGCTCTGGAAAGAGAAAATCTCGGATCTTTTCGTGGAAGTTCCGCTTCGACCATACATTTTTCGCACAAGAGAGCGCGTTTTGCCCACTATTGATGGATTCTTCCGATTCCACAAGTTGATTCTCGTCAGCGAAAGGTAGTTCTGCAAGCAGTTTGCTCAGTTCTAGTCCCAAAAACCCTCGGATATTATCGCGAAGCTGCTGAAAAGACCTCGAATTGGTAACAAATTTTTCTAGCTCTAGATATTCGTCTGGCTCATCGTCTGTTCTACTGTCTTCAGAACTCTCTGCTCTGGTTTGTGCAAGAGATGCACTAGTCTGGTCTCTCTCTATTGGATAAACCGCATCGACAATCCTCTGGGCAAGCTTTCTAGCTCGACTACGAATATATTTTGCAGTGCGTTGCTCGTCGTAACAACTTGATTCGTTCTCAAGGTCAACTGCGAAACGTTTCAAAAGAATACCCAAATTCCTCTTGAATTTTACAGCCGAAGTTCGGGCAGTTAGTGCCGCATAAAGATCTTTCAAGACGGCATCTGCTTGCAAGACAGCAAGCACTCTTTGGAATGCATTGTCCGACCCGGATGCGGTAGAAGCAGATGAAAGGCTTGCAAGCGAAAATACACTGTCAACGAGAGACTGCAAGGACTCTACCGAGGGTGTTGGAGATGCTTGCCGTTTCCTTCCCCTTTGGTTTTCTGATCTAAGGGAACGATAGAAAGGGGGAGGAGGCAAAGGTTCATCTAGTCACGTTCAGAACAAGTTTCCACTTGGTTTAGAGCACTCACCATCAAGCAAAAGCCCAGTATCCCTCTCATCTTCGATGGGCCTCGATCTGCGCTCGTTACTACTGGGGCTGTCAAGGAGAGGGAGATAGCTCGGCGTTAAGAGACCCTGGAATTCATTCTCGCGTACGTACTGCGGGAGCTTCGGACTTTCGTCTAGCATGTCGGTCGCTTGTCCTTTGAAAGCTGTGGCAATGGACACAGTGCCTGGTTGTGATTGTCCATCCCCGTTGTCTTGCGCAAGTTCATGTTGATTCGTCCAGTGTTGCTTACTTTTGAGGATTGTCGCCAGCCTGGTGATTTCCGCTGGGCGACCCTCGATGTATTCTTCTGCATCTCGGTGTCTGAGGAAGTCCTCTTCACGTCTCAGGTCATCGACATATCGATCGTCAAAGCGTGGCTCCGCATACCGAGGTTCCGGACGCCCATGGGAGATGACAGGGACATGTCTTGGCTGCTCGATAACACGTTCAATAATACGCTGGACTGGTCGCTCGACGATTCGTTCAGCAATGCCATATCTTTCCGCGTCGGCATCCTCTTTGCCAGCTTGGTATGCAGCTGCGACGCTGCTGATCGGATTAAAAACGGGAGCAGCAGGAACAAGTCGTGGAACATCGGGCACGTAAGGTCGTGGTACCCCGCCATAGGCATCTGCACTCTCATTCCGAGCTACATGTTCGGCCGTGAGATCTGGAGTCACCTTATCTTGCAATGAAGTCATACCTGCAATCTTTTCCCCCAAATCCCTAATACCTTGTCGATAACCACGTGGAGGGAAGCTGGGTATGGCAACACCTGAAGCTTTTGGGTACAGCACAGCATCATCCTCGTCGGAGTCTCCGTCTTCGCTGTTGAGAGGCGTCGAATAGGTAATCCAATCTGGTGTAAGCATGTCTTCTCTGTCACTCCTGTCCTTCGCCGTAGGGGCTTCGAAGCCAGGTTCTGCGTTTCCCATGCTACCACCACGATGCTCGTGGCCATCGACATCAAAGCCAGCCCAACGTTTTTTGTTCGATACAGTGGGAACAACCAATGGACCGCGGATTTCATCCTCCTCTTGTTGACTTTGCTCATCTAAGAGAAACTCAGCTTCACGCTTTGACTCGCCGGATTGCAGTGGAGTCTGTTCGTAAGTTTCCGCATCTTCCAGCAGCTCGGAGTTCGTTACATGTGGATCTTGAATACCACGGGACGTCTGCTTTCGACCGCGAGGACCGAAATAACCGCCGTTGGCGTACTCTGCTTCGCCAGCGGCGGGAGCAGAATAGAAGCCGAATTCCTGGCCGTAGAAGCCATCGCTATCATTAGCGAGAGCTTCGGCATTGGCAACAGCGATGTTGGCATCGTCTTCGAGGCCATCAGAGTCAAGATCTCGTGAAGGAAAAGTGACGATAGCGTCTAGCGGATGTGATTTAGTGCTCCCAAGAACAGTTGTAGGGCCCCATACGATGGTAGGACGTGGTGGAGTCGAAACAACTGTTTCTTTGGCGCTACCAAGTATCGTTGTGCCACCCCAAGTAATATTGCTAGGATTCAGAGATGTGAGTTTGTTCTCATCTGAACTTGGCGGGAGCCCAGATGGTGAGGAAGAGTCCCCCTTGAACTTGCGGTAGAGTCGAGCAGTAAAACCCGAAGTCGTGGGTTCCTTGGGATCCTGAGTATTCAGCTTGATTCGAATCTTTGGCTCGTCCTTGGCTGGAGACAGTGACGGAGGTTCTTCCCCAGCATCTATCGCGGCTAGGGCGGCCTCAGCAGAATCCTTCTCTGCCTGCTTCTGTTTCTTGGACTTTCTTGGTCGAGCACTACCACGCTTAGACTTTCTCGTAGCAGGCTCTGCGTCTACAGCTGTAAAGGTAGACATCATGCCACCAGAGAAGATGGGCTCCAGAGGTGAGACTGCTCGAATTTCTGGACCCTTATCACCCCGTGCCAGGATAATCTTGGTCTGTTGAGCTTTCTTGTCAGGGGCAGTATCTGCATTTTCTTGAGACATGGATAGATTTAGTGTGTCCTGATTTAGATTTTCTGAGCTTGCTCGATTTGGCCTCAATGGAGGCGTTTCTCCACAGGAGTAAGAGGTTGAAGGAGGATCAATGCCCCAACTATCATCCGATCCAAAAGACCCGCGACGTTCAACCCTCACTGGTTTCTCCTCATCAACAGCAGGCGAATCTCTAGAACTGCTCTGTCCTGGATATTGAGCGTCGCTGAATGAAATCCTTGGCTTGCGAGGCTCGCGATGCGCTTTCGATTTCTTCGTGTTTGCAACCTGTCTTTTGCCCCGGTCGACTCTTTCGTTATTCTCATCGTAGTCCTCGAGGTACGCAACGTCCACCGGCCTACGGGAACTCATGATTGCTCGCTGTGCGACGACGGCCGAGTTGGCCTCGCAGCCTCGCGAGGTTGGCAATGGATTGTTCGAAAGGATATCTGTGAATGCCAAATTTGGGACAGTTTACAACGACTATATTTGGCGAAATGCTCAATTCAACGTCGTTTGAAATGATCGTAATGGAAAAGACGAAATGAATGTGGGAAGACTGCTGAGTCTGATGAATGTTTCAATGCAGTGAAGGTGGTGGCTGTGCTGGGAGGTGCATCGCACGTGACGTTGCAAGGCATTCTGCACAACACCAAAAGAAGACTTCGTGGCATCTTATAAGATAGAAAATCCGAGGAATCAAGTCGGAAGCACCGGCGGGAAGAGTTCATGAATGAGAAGAATCAGAAGCAAATGAGCATGATTTTTTTTGGGAAGGCGTGAGTAATCAATAGAAGAAGCTCTTCCTTCAGGCCACGACGATAGTTGGCAGAGTGAGCACTACTCTTGCTTACCGGTATGTTACCAAATAGCCCCTCTAAGAGTTATGGAAACCTCGTCACGACGATGTATCCTGCTTATAGAAGTACAAAATGAAGAGCAGATTTGACGAGGTACATCTTTCTGTGAGCTTTGAACATGCAGGAGATAAGAGCCAGTTCCAGAATTTGCCATAAGCTAAGAGAGCGGTGAGAGATCTAAGTCAACAGCGCTTGCCGTCTTTTCTAAGAAGCAGTCGTGGATGAGAAAGGTGTCGAAATGATCACCAGGATGGACAAGAATATATGGCTACGGTGAGCCAGAAACCATCAAGCCGCACTTTCACGTGCCCAAAATTGCAACGCGTCTTTCCTCTGAACTCCAAGATAGCAACTCCCAGAACTCCGTGTAAATGATTCAAAATGCCCTTACGAAAGCTAAATATGGTAGTTGTCTCTCTTTCATGCGCAGGCTAACATTTGGTACCTCGCTCCTCCCCCGATTCGCCTTGACTTCGATCCGATATGGAATCTCGAAGCCCAATATTCCATGGACAACGCGGACATTATCGCAACGACGATTGCAGACAACTGGCCTGACATCGTTTGACCATGAGTACGACACTATCTACGCGCTGTCAACCGCTCAAGGAAGAGCTGCCATTGCTATCATCCGAATCTCGGGACCCGGTTGGCGGGATGTAAGCCGAGCCTCTTTTTTCCCAGTACTATTACACTTTGCTGATTGCTCAAGATATACCAAACACTATGTCCAAATCGAGCTCCTCCAACGCCTCGAAAAGCTACGCTGCGAGACCTCTACGACCCCACTGACTCGAGCAATATCCTCGACTCAGCTTTAGTCCTCCATTTCCCCTCTCCGAAAACTGTTACCGGAGAAGACATCTTGGAACTACATGTCCACGGCGGACATGCAACAGTGAAAGCAGTCCTAGCAGCGATTGGTAAATCCCAATCGAAGCACACCATACGCTATGCAGAAGCCGGCGAGTTCACAAGACGAGCATTCCAGAACGACAGATTGGACTTGGGACAAGTTGAAGCCTTGAGCGATGCCCTGTCCGCTGAAACCGAACAACAACGACGAGCAGCTATGCGAGGGAACTCAGGCAAACTCGGGAGAATATATGAAGAGTGGCGACAACTTCTACTGGCTGCGAGAGGAGAGTTGGAGGCCTTGATTGATTTCTCTGAGGATCAGCATTTCGATGAGTCGCCGGCTGAGTTGATGGAGAGTGTTACGAGGCAGATTGGACCTATTCTTTCTGCGATCAGGAGGCATCAGGCGGGAAGTCGTTGTGGTGAGTTGTTGAAGAGGGGGATTCGGATTTCGTTGCTTGGGCCGCCGAATGCGGGGAAGAGTTCGTTGTTGAATATCATTGTTGATAGAGAGGCGTCGATTGTTAGTGAAGAGGCGGGGACAACGAGGGATATTGTGGAGGTTAGTGTTGACATTGGCGGGTATTTGTGTGTTTTTGCGGATACGGCTGGGTTGCGTGCAAGCTCCTTGATCGGAGGTGTCGAGCAGGAAGGTATAAGGAGAGCCAGAGCAAAGGCCAAAGATTCGGACTTGGTAAGTTTATTCTCTTATCAAAACGTTCATGCAAGTTGTGGGATATTCAAAGTTTTGATCTCCGAATGTCTCGCGATGGCCTGGTACCCTCAAAGTCAAAATGTTGCACATTCAAATCTTCTGTCCATGGAATGTTGCAAAAGCTGGTGTACATGGGAGCTATCTCGTTGTCAACATTTGTCGAGCTGTGGCGCATTCAATTTTCCTTCCCCTTATTAATCGAAGATTGCCCGTACATTGATGTTAGACAAGATACTGACCATTTTTTAGGTCATTGTTCTCGCATCTGTGGAACAGTCAGACCAGTTAAATCCCTCGGTCTACCAACTCGCATCTGGACAATCAGGACTATCAACCTTCTGTACGTGTATCTGAAAGTCTCACAAATATATAGGACAATAGATTGCTGACTGTCATATCGTACCAGGCGACCTCGAGAGTCTCAAACTTGCGGCGGAGGCTGAACAAGCTATTATTGTCGTTAACAAATGCGACTCAACCAGATCTGAAGCTTTGACCAGTTTACTCGAACGTACCGGAAATCGATTGAAAACTCTGTTCCCAGGCAAACCCCCACCTATGGTCTCTATATCTTGTCAAGACGCCGAAACATCCGATAGCAATATCCATAACCTTCTCGATATTTTACAAGCCACATTTGGGACAATGACAAGTGTTGTGGACGACTTGGATCTTCTCGGTGTCTCAGAACGACAAAGCCAACTCCTCTCCGCTTGTACTGACCACCTCGAACAATTCAAAGACGAAGCCCTGCAAGGCGAAGAGTGCGATATCGTGGTTGCCGCCGAGCACCTGCGAGCAGCCGCTGTTTGCCTGGCACGAATCACAGGAAGAGGAGAAGCTGGAGACGTGGAGGAAGTCTTAGGCGTCGTCTTCGAGAAGTACGTTCCTCTTCAATGTCCCTCGATTCCTAGAACATTGCTAAAACGTCACAGGTTCTGCGTGGGAAAGTGAACCCAGGCTTGAAAGAAGAGATTCGATTTGGTTGAAAACTATCCCAGAACCCGCAAAAATGCCAATCAACCAACCAGTGGCATCTAAAACAAAACACTCCATCCCAATGCCGCTAAAGAAATGCCCATCTACCCAATGCAGTTCGAACAACGAAAGACTCCATCCCATGCCGCTAAAACCAAATCCGCCCAATGCAACTCGAATAAGAAAATGCGCCGTCCCAATGCCGCTAATGAAATCCCATCTAAAACACCTGCAATGCTATGCTCCCTCCGCCTGAAAATGCAGCAAAAATGGTACGCCGAATGTATGCACCGCCCCTCTTTGAACGCCGGTTGAAAATGCTCGAATATCTATGCTCGCTCGCTCGAAATGCTGGAAAATGGGTCTTGCGACCATGTGTCTTTGAAATGTGGATGGAGGAGGGAAGTAATGGCTGGCCCTGCAGCGGATGGTGAGGTGTGAAGAGAGGAATCAGTTGTATCCACCGCGTCCGTCCTCGGCCTCATCATCGTCGTCTGGGCCGCGCTTTAGAGGTGCGTTGTAGCCTCCTCGACCAGCATCGACCGGGGCGTTGTATCCACCCCGTCCCGAGTCGACGGGAGCATTGTAGCCGCCGCGGCCAAAGACAGCCATGCTTGACGATTGGCAGGATGTGAAGGAAGACATTATGATTTGTGAGGGTAGGTCAGATGATCTGAAGAGGATGTAGCGGAAGCGAAGGAGTTGAGTGAAAGTTTGAAGTGAAGTGAAGCAGATACTTAAGGTATTAAGATTGACGAATGTGAAATGAAGTGACTGACTGACTTAAGAATCTGATGCTGAATTGTATGGCTGAAACGAAAGGATTGGGTTGACACCACACCCTCTATATATCCCCTCCCCTCCCTCCAATCCATCACTCCCTCTGTCCTCTGTGAAGCCAAGCGAAGCCACACCAGAATTATCCACAGCTCAGTCATCCTCATCACTGTCCGAATGTCTAGGCAGACAACAGCCAGCCAGCCCCCACCCACCTGCGCAGTCATCTGTGCCCCTGGCATCAGGGTCATCTTTCCCCTGCCCAAAAAAAGTTAATTCCCCGAAGCTAGGAAATGATGCAGGCCCCCTGTCGGGGTCCTACTGCAAGTAGACCTTTTTTACGACCGTGTTTACTTATTGGGTGGATGGTGGAGGGGGGAGTGTACCTGCATGACAGCCTCCCCCCTCCGTCCCTAAGAATTCCCAACGGTGGTTGTGGAATCAGGAACAGGGGCAAGGACAGGGGTGAGCGAGCGGATGTCGGGTGTTCCATGTCAGCACTGCAGTTGCTTACGAGGGGGTGTCGGGTTTGCACCAATTGGAGAGCAGGACAGGGGTGGAGAGAAGGGTACAAGGGTTATTTATGGGCTGGGCTGGTGTGGCTCAGTCGTATTTTGGGTGCAGGGCTAAGGCAGGCGAACGAATTAGAGGCTGGTAGAGGGGTGGTGGGGTGGTGGGAGGGGATGGGGCGTAGGGCTGAGGGTTTGGTGGGAGACGTTTTGAAAGAAGGACAGGGAGGGGCAAGTGGGCAAATCGATCGCGATCCTGGGAGTCGCATGGCATGAGCGTGCTTAGGACGAACTGCTCTTTGTCGGAGAGGGGTCCAGGAATCAATCACCATAATTGATTGATTGGATCGACCATTCGACTCATAGACAAGTTTCCGTTTCGCGATGCAATAGGTAGGTAGCCTCTGATCGGCAAAGCAGGCTACGTGACTAACCATGACTCTTCGCGACTCACATCAAAGTCCTGCATCTTCACAATTCCTCAATTCTGCGTTACGATTGAACAAATGCAAAAACCCTCAATTCCTGATTCCCAAGGCATAAGGCTCTCATAGCCCCAAGTATCGCCGAGGGTAGGGTTCGGCGACAGCGCGGTCTAGGCTTTTGTTTGACCTGCCTCGGTGTACCTCGGTGAAAGCCACTGCCCCTGTTCAGCCAGCCATCGGCCGCAAAAGACAAAACCACCCACAGTGCCACGAACTCAAAATCGCACAATCACAACTTTAATTTGTTAATGGGAAGTGGGAGGTAAGAGGTGGCTCAAGCCACACTTTATTTCGGCCTGGTGAGGGGTTTAAGATTAAGACCTGAGAGGCGGGTTTTGTTTGTGGTGCGATTTGGTATACCAAGAGATCAAATCAACCTTACCTGAGTACACTACCTACCTACTTACCTTAACCCGCCGACGAATTATTTATTCACAATGCGATATTTTCAATTGCGCTTTTTAATAAGGCACATAGCCGTGCGTTGAGATGAGGCTCTGGATGCTCGGAGTAGATGTTGAAGAGCCAATGCAATTGCCAGGTTGGTTAAGCTTAGATGTTAGGTAGCGGACCGCAGAGAGAACCCTTCACATGTTGTGGCGTTTGCATTGAGGAAAGGTGGGGCGTGGGTGGCTTGCGTGCGGTGCGTCTAGGGCGTCAATCAGGCCTGGTTTCTCTTCACCTACCTACCTATTAAGGACATGCTTTACGAGCAGTACCATGTATCTTAATTGCGCCGTTGCGCCGTTGCGATCTGATATCTGGTACCATCATGCATGAGTCTCGCTGACAACAGAGCCGCGGCGGGAAGTCCGAGATCGTCTTACACTTATTCACCTCAAAGACAAACATTGAGTTACAGCGATGTGAGGAATAGAATAGAAGATTACGTTACGTTACGTTACATGATCATCGCTGTGAAAATTTTTGTGCAATGACGCAGATTACCTCAGCCTGCTCCCTCCCCTCCCTCCCCTACAAATTTCTTTCCTTATCCGCAGCAAATAGGGATCACGATAAGAACGGTCGGCTCCTTGGCGATCCGAGCCAAGAACCAGGGGTGTATTGGTGTTTAGACGCAAGCGAGCGCAAGCCGCCAAGCGCTTAGAGTGATATTTTTGGTTCGTTGTGTTAGCGCTGTCTCGGGGTTTAGGTTAGGTGGGTTTCTTAATTTAGAATTATACTTGGCAGAGACAGGGGGTGTGGGGGGATGGTGAGTGGTGGATATTTTCCGTCATTGGTGATTGGGTAAGGTATGGTAGGGGGGTGTTGAATCCCTTGGCTGGCTTGTTCTTGGGAATGGGGCGAGAGGAGGATGATTGGTTTTTTTTTTGGTTCTTAATAAGGGCGCGGTTTTTGCCTTGTCTCGAAAATTTGGAAATGGAAATGAATTTGGGTCGTGAGTGGAGGGGCATGGGGATTGGTGGTTCGATTGGGGCTGGTGATGAGGCAGATGAAGGCATCAAAGTGAGTCAACGCCGAACAATCAGGACTTCATGATCTGAGATTCAATTGGAGCTTGGCTACATCAATGAAATCATTTATTCGGACAGAGATATTTTTGAAAGTTTCATATGAGCGGTTTCGCAAGTTCAAAATTCCTGAATTTTTCGTGGAGGAGGCAGTGTACTAGCCAAGGAGCTGGGCATTCACTGCCTAGCTGTGGCAAACATATCTGTTCAAGTCGAACACCAATGAGTGGGATTTATGGTGATTGTGCTACATTCCTGTTTTCATTTCTCGGATTTTGAGAGTGTGACTTGTAAAAGCCAGATTGGGGGAGGCTGAAGATCGTTTGTAATCACTAGGGTCGCACAATATGGGAAAATTTGCCCAAGAAGGGTATCCTCGTAGCCTGTGCCTGTACAGTCACTGTCGTTGCCTCGGTAATGCACATCCTTGATAGATACCCTGAAATCTTAGTAAGTCTCATTGTAAAGGTACCGTGCCGGGGACGACAGTAGGGATGCGACGGGTAAGGCTGAGTGTTCGTGGGTCAGTACTTGCATGTACGAGCCTAATTGAGAAAATGCAAGGGGTGAGTGGGGCACGAGGCTGAGACAGAGAACTGAGGGGTGATGTGCAGATGCGATGTAGAGGTGCCTGAGGAGGGGCATGACGAGGCTGAGAGGCGGCCGAAGAAGTTCCGCTGGGAGTAAGTTACCAATTGCATTCCTGGACTGCACCGAGGTAATTGAAAAAAGTCATCGCCGAACTCGTAAATGATCGGCGAGGAGGTAAAATGGTTCCCAATTGTTTGAAAATGAAGGAAAGTACAAGGCGGAATTGTGGCGCAGCTGACTACAAAAATCAACCCCTTGCTTCAGTTGGTATCCAAAATGTTGACATGCAGCGCAGCTGATTCAAAAATTAACCCCTTGCCTCAGTAGATATCCAAAATTTCGACTAGCTTGATCATCATTATCTTCCCCCATCAAAACACAGAAATCAACTTCCCACTGAAATGTGCGGAAGAAAATAGCAGATCATGCATCCTTCTTCAATCCAGCCGTCATGAGGGGACTCTTCATCACCTTCTCCCAGTCATGAAGCATTATTGTGTTCACGACACTAATACGAACTTCTTCTCCAGCGCGAGCTCTCATCTCACTTTCATAGTTCTCGATCGCGGATTTTTGATTCTTTTCCGAAGTCAGGAGGCTGACGAGTTTGTCGGCGTCGCTAACGGAGTGATTCAGTCCTTGACCGCGTTCTGAACTCATTAGCAGAGCCAAAAATAAAAACGGACGACGAAAAAAGGCGAATGCCTACGATAGGTCATCGGATGAGCAGCATCGCCAGCGAGAGTCACTCGGCCATTCCTGGTATCCCAGTGATGCTCCGGCGTACTTGGATCCCAAGTCGAGAGGTCGAAATACCAACAACGTTGGTCTTCTGGCACCCATTCGAAAGCACTCTTCCATGGCTCGCAAAAAGACTTCGCTTTCTCCTTCACTTGGGCTAGTCGCTCTTTATTTCCAAATGACTTTCTCTCTTCGTCTTGTTGTTCCAAACTTGAGTTCCAAGAAATGTAGAAGAAGAATGTCCATCCTTCCGGCTTATCCACTTCTGGCGCATCTTGAAGTCCAAAGAATGCGAAGTATCCGTCTGGATGATCAGCTGCAATATACAAGGGGTGGAACGAACGGAGGAATAGTGCTTGTTCGCGAGTATAGCTTGCTTGTACGAAAGTCGCAGAAAATGGCAGTCGCGTCAGGAGTGCCTTCTCCGGACCAAGAAGTATATTCCTGACTGTAGATCTCGATCCATCTGTACCAACCAACAACCGTCCAGAGACGTGTGCACCATCCTCAAACACTGCCGTCACGCTCTCTCCATCCAATTCAAAAAGTATATCTTTCAATCGCTTGTTATATTTTATGTCCAAGCCCTGGGACAACAGAGCCCGCAGCTCTGAGCGGCGCAGTCGGTGGAAGTTCGGGATTTCCATCGCGGTCATAAACTCGCCAGTGCGGCCATTGAGCAATGCAAGTTTGTCGATTGGTTTCGTGGGAGTATTGGGATCGACTTATACTGACTGTAGCTGAGCTACGGCAGAATCTGACATCAGAGATTTCAGGGATGGTACTCCCCAATGAAGTCCCATATTCCAATCCCTTTAGCCGGGAGAGAAGAGAGCTGCATGTTTCTCGAAGACAATAACTGGAATTCCGGCCTGCGGAAATGGTAAGTCAGTGATCGAGGGATAAAAAAACAGAGAGGTTTATGTACCTTTTTCAAGCCTTGTGCAAGTGCAAGACCTGTACAACCTGTTGTACATTTCAGTGGGTACTTTGTTACACGGTGTTGCAGATCTTCTACCTGATCCAATTATGAGGACTGGATTATGGTTCTGTACAACCTTGTGTTCATCGGCGATATCGCCCATATCTCTACCGCTTAGTTTTACCGGTGGATTGGACCCGGGTAACTGAGTCAGGGTGGTACAATATATGCAGGAGTTCTGTAAGTGTTTGACGCCGTGTTGGAATGGCTAGTGCTTGTGTTTCTAGGCCAAAAAAATATCCAACAAAACATTACACAACAGAACTTTAGATCAGATGATAGGGAATGAGGTTATCTCGACCCGGATTTTCCTCCCCCCATGCACCATTGAAAGGAGGGGGAGTCTCAATGCTGGTTTCTTCATCGGCTCGGGTTCGGCAGCACCTGATTGGCTTCGGCCAGCTGCCGTCTTCCCGACGGGCTGGCCCGTTGAAGAATCGGCTTGTCCAACTCCAATATCCTCCCGCATGATCGCGTGGGGGAGCACTTTATTACTTTTTGTGACCAACAATTATCACTTGCGTCATCCAGTTTCTCCGTCTAATGAGCAGGCTGTCTTCTTCTTCACTCGCATGTGCAGACCACATGCAACAATGAATATCTGGACTGCTGATGATTCTGTGCGCTAGTAGCGAAGAAAAGAGCCGTGCCGTTAGTTCGCTCCACACCTCACCTCTCCCACTGCCCCAAGGCTTCGAAGGCGGCACACCCAATTCCAACTCTCTCGCACGTCAGATCCTGAGAACTCTCGCAAACCTGTCACCCGCTGGCATTCTCCGGGCGTGGGGTTGGGACGACATAGAGATGTGAACAACGCGGTTCCATTCACTCGGGACTCGGGCGGAGAGGACAATTACCTTGACCAGATAACCCCTCAGCCACTATCTACGACTGTTAAAGCTGTATGACATGGAGGAAACGATTGTGAATCCCGCGCAAGCTTGGAGCCCGGAGGTGTGGCCATTGGTTGTGGATGATGAGATGGAGGAGGAACCGCTAGACCTTGATTCAGCGTTCTATCAAATACCCTTCGCTGGCCCCGAAAGGTCCACAGAGCTTGAACTCGATCATGAAATGGCTTGGAATGCGGATGAGGAGGTTGATGACATGCAGGAAGGGTTGGGGGATACTGATTCTACGTATGGTGGTTCATTGATCGGATGCGACACGGATACTTTGGCAAGCTATATTACGGATTACCGGTACGAAAATGGCAGACGGTATCATTCATACAGAGATGGAGAATATTGGGTATTTCTTCTGTTCTCCTGGGTACTCTTGTGCTGATGCAAAAAAGGGACCAAACGACGAACATTCAAACGGCCTACAGGACCTGGCGCATCACATGTACCTCATGACCCTCGAAGGCAAACTCCACCTCGCACCTCTAGACAACCCACATAATATCCTCGACCTCGGAACCGGGACGGGAATTTGGGCAATGTAACTTTCCGTTCAACTATCTCTGCAGAGTTCCTGCTGACACCCGTAGCGAAATGGCCGACGCCTACCCCTCTGCCCACGTAATCGGCACCGACCTCTCGCCCATCCAACCCCTCTTCGTACCCCCAAACTGCGCCTTCGAAATCGAAGCTTTCAACCTCGACTGGACATACTCCAAGAACCACTTCGACTTCATCCACATCCGGGAACTCTTCGGCAGCGTCCTCGACTGGGACGAATTCCTCCCCTCTGCATTCGACCATGCGAAGCCAGGGGGATCGGTGGAAGTTGTTGAACATAGTGTACAGCCCGTCAGCGATGACAGTATTGTAAATGAAGCCAGCTTTTTCACTCAATGGGGAAGGACGGTCATCGAGATGGGTGAGCGGTTCGGTAAGAGTTTCACGATCTGGGAGGAGAGTAGGGCGAGGCTGGAAAAAGCTGGCTTTATCGACGTCATCGAGAAAAGGTATAAGTGGCCAATGAACGGGTGGCCGAGCCCTGAACACCGCACCCACGGCGACGACGGAGATAAGTCTTGGCAAAGGCTAAGAGAAATCGGAGTCTGGAATCAATTGCGGTTATACGATGGTGTGGAGGGGTTTATGCTGAGACTACTGACTGTCGCTGGAGGCGTAAGCCCCCCGTTCAATCCCCCTTCCCCTTCCTAATCTTGGCGGCTAATTTGGGTGGAAATAAAAAAGTGGTCCTACGAGTCAGCACAAGCCTTCCTCGCGCGCATGCGCGAAGAGATCAAAGACTTGAAAATCCACGCTTACCTCAACGTCACGGTCGTCTATGGGCGCAAACCGGGCGGGAAACCGAAGACAAGTGAGGGTGCGACGCTGCCGGCTACGAGTAGTGGGTTTGTGGATGTCGGGGGTGGGGGAAGCTCGATCCCGGTGGAGTATCAGGGGTTGGATTGAGGGGTTTGTGCATGGTTGATGGATGGAATTATTTAGTTTTTGGGATTGGGATGGGATGGGAAGGGAAGGGAAGGAAATTAGTCCTGGAAATCTTGGATTCCGGAGAACGCGGACTTCCTGTTATGAATGGGGGAAGGAAGAAGATTGAGGGTTCAACCTAATGATGCGACGAGAATGAGGTCAAGATCAGGAGGTGTATGTCTATTTGGCATCGTGGAAGTAAGTAGGTAGGAAAGGGTGCAGGGTGCACAGAGGTTAGGGTGAGGAGGAACTTGGCTCAGACGAGGGAAAATGTTATGAAGAGCGAGGTGAGGTGAGATTAGATGAGATGGAATGGGAAATTTGAAAGACTGTGAGATGGGATGGATGGAAGTCCCTGAATCAGGAATAAATGTATTTATAATCAATCAATCAACCAATCAACCAATCGATTCTTAATCCCCTATAGGCAGTATCGGGTTCTATCCTCTAAAGCAGGTTGAGGGTCAAGTTAAGCTAGGTATCTGCTTTCTTTATGAACAAAGAACGTTATACACTTTGTAACCCTACATTTTGACAGTTAAAATTAAGCACGAGATATATTCCTCCAGAGTAATCTTGTATAAGTGTGAGGTAGCTGCGTTCACTTTATTAAAGATTAACTCAGTATCTTCCTACCTTATTGACACAGGTTCTAATGCAGGTGGCGTTGTTAATTAGCCCTGAAATGCCCCATTGGAGGCCATTCTAAGCGAGCGGGTGCGGCGCCGCCTCGCGGCACAACGCAGCTCCCTTCGTGCCTAAAATATCTCTCCTTCGTCACCAACATTATTTTTGCATACTGGGCGCGAGACGATTGCGACATGTCATTGTCCGGCAATGCAGCGAAGAGCCCAGCAGCGGCAGTGACCCCGCAGAAGCAATCACATCGGGCTTCACTGGATGTTAGCGACCCCTTATCACAATCCACAGTGGCGTTGCTCGCCATAAGTTCCAGCGTCGGGCCCAGGAAGAAGAAATGGTGGCAAAAAGATGAGTTTAAAAGGAAACCAGACGCCGAAGTACGCCTTGAAGCTGCGTTCCATGAGTGGTTCTGGGTAGTTCTCGTTCGAGAGATCCTTCCAGTCGCTGGTATCATCACGTGAGCTATTTCTCAAATCTCTCGTTTCCGTACTTGGTTTGTGCTGATATTGATAGCGCCGTCGTTTTTGGTTCAACCTCAAAGTTATTCCAATTTACTGATACTTCATTATTTGGATTGGGAATAGATGTTGATCTTCAACTGGCACTTATCGGCTTTCTCAACAAGATACTTGATACTGTGGTTCAAGCATCGCTTAAGCATACCGCATCAGTATGCTTGACAGCGTGGATGGCTTGGGACACCGGGAAATCAGGACGACCTGGGGTTAACTTGGTCGACTTCGAGCTCAAGGATGAATTGGTAGAGCCGTGGACCTGTGTAGCCAATTTCTGGAAACGTTGCCATCATTTAGGGCGGCAAGGAATCGGGTGGCGGGGTTCTCTTAGATTTTTAGCCTCTCTTGCTATCTCAGTCTGCGTCCTGCTTCTAGCGTTGGCCGTAAATACTCTGGGTATCCCAAAAGAACGGTGGTACCCAAACCTCACGGGAGGCGACCAAGAGAGGCTTACAATCTCAGCTCCGCGCATGGTCTTGAATGGGCTTGATTGGATGAACTATTGGGGCTCAGGCTTTGATCTAGTTGGTGCTGGTGATCAGTCCTGGGCTGTTGCTATCGGTCTTGCTGCCGCTTCGACGTTTAGCCTTTTACAAGGGTTGCCTGCTGCATATCGTACTGGGCCAGATGGTCCTGGATGGATACCCATAAACTCTGAGCAACCCGGCTTTATTACTGCTATCAATACCATGATCAATGGCTCGACAATTCAAGGGGTTTCGGTGCAGAATTCCAGGGTCCAGGACGTGTTCAGTTACTTACAACTAAACGGCACAAAAGAGTATTACAAGGTTGCATCGGGTTGGACTGGATTTGTGACCATGACAGCCCCGATACTTACTACAACATGTGTGCCTGGCTTGCCAGCCAATTTATCAGTGCCTATTGGAACTATTCCGGTGGGTTCCTCAAATTTAGGCCATGATCTCCACTGACTCTTCATCCGCCAGGTTCAAGGGCCGTCAGATTCCAGCCTGACAGACTCTACTCTCACGATACCGATCGGTGCAATACCCTTGCTTGACTTCACGGGAGCAACCTGCCTCACGACGCTTCGGCAAGCTCTTTTCCCAGTCGGAACCTGGATAGTAAACATGGCTGGCATTGATGTCTCCATCAACAACTATGGAGCTTCAATGAACACGGAACCCACTTTCCTTGATCCTTCACCCGGCGACAAGGCTAGTGCTCAGGCTCTTGGTATCCAGATTGGGAGTGTGGTTGGCAGCATGAATGGACTTATTCCAGCTGGTCTTGTCTACGAAATGGTCCTCATGTCGCGACGTCTCGCTATTGTCAATTCCGGGCTTTCCTCTACAAACGACACTGCGGGCATGGCCGCCGTAGTTGCTGCAATGGCACAACATCTCATGTCCGTTGGAGCTTGGAACATGACAACCTCCACGGATTCCAACGAGCGCACGATATCGTACCCAGTGCGCTGGCAGGTGTATGGTGCAGGTCCTCGGCTACCCTGGGAATGGGTGACCGTGATTATTATCGCTGTCATTCTAGGCGCATTGCTTGGTGGAGCGATCTTGAAGGCCGTCTGGAGGATTCGACCTGGGCCTTGGTTGGAAGTCGGGGGAATGATGCTTGCTGCCAATGATTCTGAGCCCATGGACAGTGTGAAGGGCAGTTGTGTGGGAGAAGCGAGCAAGGCGGCGAAAACCGGGACGTATTTTCTGAGGGATACCGGGAAGGGAGGTGTGAAGGTGACGGATAAGGAGAGTAATGGGTCTGAATTGGAGAGGAGTGCCACTTATACGAGCCAGGATTCCAGAATAGAGTACGATAGATCCGTGGATTGGGGGATACTTTGGAGATGGGCAAAGATTAGACATTTTGACAGGATAGTAAGGTTGAGATTCCGGCGCTCGAAGAGGAAAAGCTAACTATTGAATGTAATGTATAATTGTTTCTATAGATAAAAAGAAGCCAATAATTTCAGCCTGAGAAGTTCTCGTGCCTAACTTAAAAGTCTTGGATTCCGTGGTTCTTCCACAGTCTTGTTGGAGTTGATTGCTCTCATTTGCATTGGGACTCTACGTGATTCGGGAAACGTAGGGAAGGAGGTGTAGAGAAACCTATCACACTTTTGATTTTGTTTAATGACGTACTGGCATGTCATGGTATGGCGGAGGTTTATGTCTAGGCTGTAGTGGGGGGGGGGCGGGGGGGATGGGATTTGAGTGGGTGAGAAATGGAATTGGAAGTGGAAATTGAAATTGGAATTATAGAGAGGTAAGATGAGGAACTGGGACTGGGACTGGGACTGGGACTGGGTTTGAGATGAGATGTGTTTGTTATGTGGGAGATGGAGTTTATGGTCAGGTTCATGATTCCTGCTTTTCTCTCCAGGGGGGAAAATTCCTGGCTGCAATGGGTTTTGATAGGCTTGAGTAGGGTTAGATATCATTTCTGAGCTCCTTTTACCAGGTCCGATGGAGTTTGGTTCTTGTTTGTGTCAACAATATTTGCTCGCTAGCTATGAAAAGTGATAATTGTTTGGAATGAGATAGAAGAGGGTGTCGAAGCCCCCTTTTTTCAAGCGAGGAACCCCTTCTGAGTAAATCACGTACCACAGTCAACATAGGGGTCGACTTATGATTAAGCGCACATGGTCATCCAGTTCTTCTTGCCATAGCAAACCTTAAGCATAACGTGCCGGTTTCTCTTGAAATTCTATTAGCTATTTGTACTTCTTGGGGACATTTTTAATGGGTCGGTCTGTGGCGACTTCGCCAAATTGATGCTAGTGATGTAACTATAACAGATACAGGAAAGATCTTACTAAGAGAGATCAGTATAGAAGAAGATATTATAACAGAGCCTAGTTACATAACACTCAGCGTCGGCCTACTTGTAGCGCAATAATTAGGTTAGAAGAACGAGGCTGTCGATTTGGTAGGTGTTGGAATCTGTGATTCAGTGTACGCTGTACAGCTGTGGCTTGTATACTGGATGTATATATAGAGGTTTCACCCCACTGTTACTCCAAATCAAGTCGTCAACCTCCACCCAAAGTGCAACAGTAGGGCCGTTGCAAGGAAGTCACATGATTCAAGCGGTGAAAAGTAGGTAGGCAGCAATCATGTAGCCAGACCTAGTCACCTAGCCTGATTTTCTTGGCTACATTTTCTTCGCTTCAATATAAGCTCTAGCAGCAATGAGAATAATTTGAAAAGGTTGCTGGTTACCTCTTTGATATCAAGCTGGTAGACATCACGAACTGCTAGTCATTTGAATCTATCAGCGCTGTCGATTCATCAAATCTATAGGCATGTCGGCTTATCTCTGGAGAGTCCTTGATAAGGCTTGGAGCCTCAAACTCCCCTCGTTTCTGTTTGGCTTATTTTCGCCAATTCGCCGGTCCTATTCTCTTTCATTTGGATGCTGGCTATATGTTGCCTCGCAAGACATCGCATACCATGGTGCCCCCATAGTAAAGGTAATGCTATCCTCTATTCAGTTGAAACTCTTACAGTTTCATGAATAAAAATGCTGAAATGCAGAATAGGGGCAGAATAAAATTCACTACCGTCCCCTTGACATCTCCGAACTTCGGTTTTTTGTTTTATCCCCTGGTTCAGATACAGACGGCGTATCTGGCAGTGTGGAACACAGTTCGTGGTGGTGGCAATCAGGCAAAAAATACGAAGCCTTATCTTATGTCTGGGGCGACGTTAGAGACTCTGTCTCCATACTAGTTGATGGCCACCCTGTCTCTGTCACGAAATCCCTTGAGTCCGCGCTCCGGAACTTGCGTTATCCAGACAGGCCCAGAACTCTTTGGGTAGACTATGTCTGTATTAATCAGGAAGACGTTTTAGAGAGAAGCCAACAGGTCGCTAAAATGGGATTAATTTACGAGCGGGCTGGTTCTGTTCTCATCTGGCTCGGGCCTCCTTCGTTGCATAGCGGGGTGGGAATGGAGATCCTACGCTACTTTGCTAATGAAAAGCGACCACATACTTGCCCAGTGTGGCAGACCTATCCCCAGTCTCTGGCATATCAAGGTCTCCAGGACATAATGACCCGCCCCTGGTTTGAAAGAATGTGGGTTGTGCAGGAGATTGGACGTTCCTACTACGCGAAACTCTTTTGTGGAAGGGATTGCGTGGAGTGGCAGTCGACTAACACTATCAGAGTGCGATGCTTCATTCGGATGATCAAATTTACAAAGATTCTACCCGAATGGGCGCAGTTGGGGCTTGATACGGTGAACATGCGACCGTTGCTGGAGATATTGGATTTCCAAGACGCAAACCAATTCAGCAAACCTTGGGGTAATTGTGACCGAAGGGCTCCTGATCTTCTGGATCTCGCTCACAGCATGCGATACAAGCAGTGTACGGATCCTCAAGATAAGATCTTTGGTCTTTGGGGAATGGTGGATTACTTAAGTCACCTGGAGGACTTTAGACTGGACTACAACATGACCAGGCTGTCCAATAAGTCGGTCGGTCGGTCATCAGCTGAGGATATATTCGAACTGATAAACTGACGACTAATATAAAATTAAAGTGAACCGACCGACTGACTGATGTCGACCGATAAGCGGCTGATCTAAAATGAGGCTATATTAAAAATATTATGAATTTTCATCTGAATTATCTGATCCCTAGTCGATTACCGCCGCATTAAAGGCTCGTGATATCTGAATTGCTCCCCTCCTCTACCAGTTATTTAGGCATTCCTGATACTATAATAGTCGCCCGGTTAGTCGTGAGCTTTCAGGGGTAGTCTATTTTGTACAGGATAAGAATACTCGCTCGCACTCAGAACTCATGGCCGGAACAGCTAGCAAATCGAACGCCATAGACACTAATTGAGGCCATTCAGGTTCCTTCAGTTACTAGTATTGCATAATAGGTATATAGCTCACTGGTTCCTCCAGGTATTGGGTATACTGATCCTTCCGGGATAACATTCTAGTTAGTGTAACTAGTTGAGGAGTGACGCGATTCAGTAAATCCGCAAGGTAATTAACAGGTGGAGTAACTGAAGGGGGTGATAGAGGCCGTATAATAATATTTTCACATTTATATATGTCTTCCCAAAGCTTCTTGACCTTCGGCTTAGCGGTGCGCAGGACGTGACTCTCACTGCCAGTCCATTTATCTTCGAAGTATTTTATCTTGAATCTCGGGTTTATGACAGTTGAGGCCATCCAAGTAACTAATTAGTCTATTTTACTGTAATAATCCTTCGCTTTGTTCCATATCTCAGTAATTGAACGTGTAATACCCGGATAGCCATGAAAATCGCTAACTTTAACCTGTTCTTCGAGACCTTCGAAATGAGTAAGGATATACTCAAATACAGGAAGTAATTCCTCTAATTGACTATATAACACTTTACTATTACTGTCTCTGAAGTCCGTATTACCTTCTAGTGCCTTGATAATGTGAAAAAGAAGCTCAAGTTAATCCTTAATCACTTCCAGATTCTTCTATTCAGATTCTTATAAGTAATCCTAATTATAGGTTTCGGTATTAAGGTTATTAGAAGATATCCGAAATTGTATTATATATATATTAAGAGCTTATTTCAATTCCAAAGTATATCGAATTATGGAATATATCATATTCTAACGAATATCCCCGTTTAATACGAGTTTCCACCACTTTCCTGTTACTTTCCCAATATTCTCAATTAATTATAAGGCTATAAATAAGTCAGAGCACTTACCGGATACTATAATATGGGCAATCAAGTTATAAAGCTTTCCAAACTCTCCTCGATCTCTCTATATCTTCCGATAACCACTAAGTCCTTATTCCTTGAATTTCATCTCAAAATCAGATATATCTTACCTATATAAATAGGCCTCAGTAATGAGATTCAATACGTGTCCTATATAATATAATCTCTTAGCTTTTGGGTCGAAACCCATGCTTTTTGAGAGTTCAATAAGTATAGTATTATTATTTAGTATATTATTAAGTACGAAATACCCAAGGTTAGCTCCAGTAATACTAAAACGTTAAAGTAGAGGTAATATAACTACTACTTGATCTGTAAAACGAAGTCAGTCACGTAATATCGGAGGTCAATTAAGATTTGGCCAACGCCTTGTTATTAACTAAAAGGCTCGGTAAAGTCACGAGTTACACTAGACCGTATTTATAAAATAATAATACTATTGTAAAATCGAGGCTCGATATATAATAAGGAATTTAATAATGTATAGTAAGGAAATTAAAAGAGAAGACAAAATAAAAAAAGTGAATAATTATACTCGGGATCGATTTTATAGTAGTATTGTGGTTTTACGAATATAGCTTAGTATAACTCGTGACTTTACCGAGCCTTTTGATTGACTGAAAGACTTGCCAAAGTCACGAGCAATACTAAGCCGTATTTGTAAAATGATAATATTACTGTAAAATCGAGATCTAATAAATACAAAAACGAGACAAAAATGAGGTTATGTACTAATACCAGCCTTCCCGTGACCTGGAAGTTCCGGTAGACCAATCAGACGTGTTATATTCTCGTAATACTCGTTAATAAAGTATATAACGATTCTAATAACCGATAATTTTTTATACTTTGATTCCCAGTTATTAAAAGTGATTAAAATTTTAGACCGGACATTTGCGATTTCACGTATAATAATAGGCTCAAAATGGGCGAATAACTCGTATATCTATTCAGAAATTATTATATAGCCTGGAATTGAACTTGTGGCTTGAATATTAGCAATTTTAAATATCTACTTTAATCATTTTGATACTGCTTTACGATACTTAATATTATCCAGTATAATCCATTCCAAGAAGGTATTCTTAAATTCTCGTTAACGGAAAGGTATTATATATTCGTAGTCTCTATTAATAATACCAGATACTTATATTCCATTTCCTTTATAACGAACTCTCTATATATCTCCTTCTTCGTCGAGATAATGGCATTTTCGTAAATATTATTCGATATTTTTAAGGGTATTCGTAACGAAGATATACTCCTTTCCTTTCCTAAATTTAGAATTATAGTAGCCTGTTCTAAATTAATTATAAACACACAAAAACCTGAATATTTACAGAGCTTGTAATACCATATTAATATAGGGTTTCGAGACCGAGACGAATCAGTAATAATATATCCAAGAGACCAAATCCACAATATTCGCGATCTCTTCGGCGGAGGAGCGAGAATACAGTTTTTGGATAATTCATTAATCACTACAGGCCAATCGTCAAATAACAGCTCCTTGTAGATATAAGGACTGTATCCGCCGGGAGTATTCTCATTCGGAATAGTATATAGATTATAATTCGAATTATATACCGGTATAGGGCGTGAACAGGAATCGCGAAGTACTAGAGAAGGGCCTTTCCCCTTATCCATAATATGATTGAAGGTATTCGGAACCGACAGTAATTGAGACGTGGTAATAGAGATTAATTGTGTAGCTCGTGAAGAGGGTTCAGGGAAAGCTAAATTAATATTAGAAGATATTATATTAATAGTGTCAATAATAGTATTAATGATTTAGGTCGAAGGAACAGAGTTTTTATAATAATTATAGCATATGAGCCCTGAAATATAAGGCGATTCAGGCTCAATTTGTATAATAAGGTATATATAAGTATAAAACCACGTATAATTACGGGGGAAAGACCCTCCGAAGGCACTTCGAAATCACAAAATTTCAAGGTCTTAACTTATAAGCCGCTGATCGGTTGAGCGTATTGCGAACTGATCGACTTACTTAATTTATAACCTCAACCGACTAACTGATTACTGATATAATAAAAATTTCGTAAGCGCCGACTGGCGTCGACCGACTTATTGGACAGCCTGAAGGGGGCCACGGTACAGTACATGATTATCGTCTGATAGACAGCTGTTTCTGTGCTTTACATGGCGTGAAGATTGTAAAATAAATTTTGAATCTAGATCTGTATAGTCTTGTGCAGAATATAAACTTGCGTTTGATTGTCTTGAGTGATCTTGCAACAATGGATTGTCAGAATAGAGTTGCCTAAGATCACGGGACTCGCCTCCTCCCGCCGCCGCGCAAGCCCACCAACGCGTCATGGGCATGGTCACCAGCCACAGGAGGACCACCTTCACACCTTCACAACCTCCAAGACACAAAATGATCTGAACTGCTTCGCCGAGAGCTCTCCATCCAGAGCGTCAACATTACATCGACCTTTGATAACCCATAGGGAAGCTTCTGAAGACTTCAAGACTCACGATGACGTCGTCCAGTGGCCCCGCCAGGGCTGCATCGCCATCAAACAGCTTCTATGCACTGAGCGACGACGAGGAAGGAGAATACAATACGATCACGCATACGACTACTGGTAGAGGTGTCAAATTACTGTATTCCAAGAGCAAGGCAAGTCGAAGCTCTGCCATGCATTGCCGAGGGCCATGAGGTTGCGGGGTAGTACGCAGCATCATGAACTGACCACTTTCCCAGGTCTACATCCACCCTACTCCCTCAGCGAAAGACAATATACCGGGCTATATTGCTCTCCTTCAACAGAAACCGCCACCCGATTCTCGACCTACCTCCTCGTCCTCCGCATCCGCGCGCTCGAAAATCGCTGCTTCCCTACTCCTTGCATGGCTCCCCGAACACTCCCTCGGAGATGCCCTGGATACATATGTCAAAGTAGACCTCGCAGAAGGCGACTCACCTCCAAAGCAATCCTACCTTGTACCACCACCTCCTACAACAACACACTCTAGTTCCATCGGACATTATGCTTTTGCGATCCCCGTCTCTGCCATATACAGTCTGCTCGTCAGGCCTCCGAGTTTGGGATGGTGGTTCGGCAGCGTGATCATCAATTCCCGAGCTGGAGATTCCTTCCCGGCCCTCTTCTTCCACGACTCAGAATGCCAATCCACAATCCTACAAAAGAAGAAACATGCTCGCGAGAACTTCGACCCGTTCGGCGCGAACGGCGAGATGTTCTGGGGCGGAGATGAGGTGTTGAGATGGTTGAGAAGATATGTGGTTATCGAGAGGAGTGGTGCGGAACCGAATATCTATCTTGTGGAGCCGAGTAGTGAAGATAAGGAGGCGTTTGGTGGGAAGCCGGTTACGGCTGCGGCGGTGAGGAGACCGAGTAGTAGTGGAATGACGATTGGTGGTGCTGCCGGTGCTGCTTCTGGTTCTGGATCCAGAAATGTTAGAGATGCTGGTATGGATCCCGTGACAAAATTTGTGAAGGAGGCGGGGTGGAATTTAATGGAGAAATTCAGCAAGGTTACGACTTTCACGAGAAGGACGGCGGACTCGGTTATTGATAATCCCAAGATCCCGCCGCAAGTTCGCAGGCTTTTGAGGAATCCTGAAGTTCAGACCCTGCAAGAGGAGTTTGATAGTGCGAGAATTTATTTGGCGAGATGGGCGATGGGAATTGCGGAGCAAAGTGAACGGGATCGAAATCAGAGGATTTGGACGGCGAGGGATGTCTTGGAGATGGAGGAGACCGATGTCGGGGAGTTTGAGCTGCTGGATACTGAAATGGGGAAACTGAGTCTGAAGGAGTTGAGGAAGACGGTGACCATGAAAGAGTGGAATAGCTTCTTCGATCAGAGAACAGGGAGGTTACAGATCACGGTTGATGAGGTCAAAGAGAGAATTTTCCACGGTGGTCTCGATGCTGAGGATGGCGTGAGGAAAGAAGGCTGGCTCTTTCTTCTTGGAGTCTATGACTGGGAATCCTCAGCCGATGAACGAAAAGCCGAAATTGCCAGCCTCCGTGATGAGTACGTGAAGTTAAAAGGAGCATGGTGGGATCGTCTCGTTGATCTCGGCGGTGAAGGAGAAGAGGGTGAATGGTGGCGGGAGCAGAAAGGCCGAATCGGTAGGTGACACTGAATTTCCGTGACCCAAAGACTGCAGTATAGGCTGACATATCCCATCCCTTGGGGTCCTCGCTATAGAGAAAGACGTCCACAGAACCGACCGTACGATTCCTCTATTTGCGGGAGAAGATACACCTCATCCAGATCCCTCATCTCCTTTCGCGGATGTGGGGACCAATGTCCATCTCGAGCAGATGAAAGATATGCTGCTCACTTACAACGAATATAACCGCGACCTCGGCTACGTCCAAGGCATGTCCGATCTCCTGGCTCCTATTTACGCCGTCATGCAAGACGATGCCATCGCCTTCTGGGGATTCCAGCACTTTATGGACCGCATGGAGCGTAATTTCCTGCGTGATCAAAGCGGCATGAGAAAACAGCTGCTCACTCTCGACCACTTAGTTCAACTCATGGATCCGAAATTGTACCTGCATCTCCAGTCCGCGGACTCCACGAACTTCTTTTTCTTCTTTAGAATGTTGTTGGTATGGTATAAGCGCGAATTTCCATGGCTGGATGTGCTTCATTTATGGGAGGTGCTTTGGACGGATTACCTTTCCAGCAACTTCCACCTCTTCGTAGCTTTGGCAATTCTCGAGAAGCATAGAGATGTGATTATGGAGCATTTGAAACATTTTGATGAAGTTTTGAAATACAGTATTTACACCCCTTCCTAATTGGCTTTGAAAAAGGTAAAGCTGATGTAATACAGTTAACGAGCTTTCGACTACGATTGATTTGGAGAGTACGCTCATCCGTGCAGAAGCCTTATTCCGCCGCTTCCAGAGAACAGTTGAAGCAATCGACAAGAAATCGAATTTCCCTGCTCCTAAGCTGCGGCAGCGACCTGTCCGCAATTCTTCTTCAGCAAACGCAGCTAGCCAGGGTGCCACTGCCAGTACGAGTAGTGTTGATGCCGTGACTGCTGGTAGTACGAACAGCGGCGGACCCGGGAGTTCAGATGCGACAAGACCTGTAAGTGCTGATGGGAAGTATAAGGGAAAGAGACTTAGCGGAGAGCTCGAGGATATCAGGCCGAAAGTAATTTCTCCGGAACTGAGAGGTTTGTTGAGTAGGAAAGTAGAGGTTCTGCCCCGCAAAGTGGTTAGGAAGACCGGGGAGGGGATTAGTAGTTTGGGCGGGAGCGTGAAGGATGGGAAGAATTAGGGGGGAGGAAGCAACCATGGATGATCTTTTGATGAGCTTCGGCGTTAGGACGGCGACTGAGCGTAACATTGATATATAGATTTATGCCCGTAATTCTACTCTTTGACTAGTCCGACACGAACTCGCTATTCGGTAAAGTATGAGTTTCCGGGCGAGGGATTGCGAAAGAATCATTTGTTGCAGAAGTGTGATATCGAGGCTCTCAATTGTTTCCTTCTCCATCTTCCAGTTCGAGTCTTCGAGGGCAAGGCAAAGGGGAGGGCGACGTGTTTGGTGTGGGGTATAAACCTTCAGTCTTTCTGTCAGACTTCATCCTCCCACCATTTTGAGCCTTCCTTCTATGTCATTCCCACCGAGCCTTGTATTTCATCCTTTACCATATCCCATGCTTCCACTCCTCTTTTCGGCCTCCTCTTCACTCTCCTCCCTCACTCCCTCCCTTCCCTGCCCTCCTCTCCTCAAATTTAAATCCTCAAGCCTAGCGAGTGCTCAAACCAACCCCAAAGCCTGCATCACCATCGTAACCTTCCTATCCACGAACTGCCTCCATGGCGCCTGGGGCGGAGGAGGAGGGATACTTTTCGCTTTTGAACTCGAGAGCTTGAATCGCTGCTCGATTTTTCAGAGGTAGAAAAAACAGGCAGGGTAGACAATAGTACGCACGGGGGTACAAATCAGTCGTACCATACTGTACTGAGCTCCCACGTGTACGCACGGGGGTTTGCACCCCCGTTTAGGCAGTACACGTGATTTTTTCTACTTAAATTCCAAATATCTCCTCCCTAAAGGTCGAACCCTCCCTGAACCCCTGAATCCTATACTATGATTTTAAGTACTCAAAGGCCTCTAGTATATCCATTCCCAGCTTATTCCTAAACTCCGTAATAACCACCTTCGCGCTAGAGAACAATCTTTCAGGATTAATTAACATAGCTGGAATTGATAAAATATCAAGTGCTATCTTACTTAAATTAAGATAACTCATTTGTTATGTTTTTTCCATCCACTAGGAACGAGGATCGATATCATAAGTATAATTTGAGGCACAATATCGAGCGTATTCGTCATCAAGGTTCAAGGTAGTCTGATAACGCTTCATTCACGTATTAAAGACATTTATTAAAGGGGGTGCTTGAGGAGACGGCCTAGAGGTAACAATAAGCGTTATATTTAAAGGGTTTTGAGGCTTATACTATTACTAGAACTCTTTCACTATAAGCTTAACCTTTTATATCTATACTTCATTTTAATTAACTTGAATATATTACTATTTAAAGTTAAGATTCAAGACAATTACAGTAATATAAGCAAGAGTATTATTAATTAATCGATAATACTTCTTTATTTTTTTTAGTTTAAATTGAATATAAGTATTAAGATAAGGTAATTTTTATACTTTTCCTTAAAGTTTTCGAATTATTCAAGTATAAAATCCATTACGGGAAGAACTATATCAAGTATAAAATAATAAGTTTTTAAAATAAGTGTAATTTAAAGGAAAGTATCTAGGAATTCGCGAATTTCCTTTAAAATAACTTAATCCTTCTCTTTAAACTTATTATTAATTAATTCCTTATCCTTATAATATTCAAGGTACTTCTTTATAATCTCAAAATATAAAGAAGTAATAAATCTCTTAATTATAAAAGTTATTGAATTTTACTATATTTTATTATCTCGTATAAGATAAACCCCTCGCGATAATATTATAAAGCTTTTTAATAAACTTAAACTTATATTATTTCTCAATATCTTTTAAGGATTACTTTAATTAATCAAGAATTATATTTATATCCTCAATTATCTTTAAATATATTATATAAAGATAAGAATTAATAAATAAGTTTAATATATAATCTTAATAATATAATTAATAATACTTGAAATCGTATATAATATTATATCATTAAAGTATTTTTATGAAAATTAATAAGTTATAATTAAAATAAACAAGAACGGCTTATCTTTAAAGATAATATATAATATAGTATTATTATTCATAATATTATTTATAATAAAATATTCCAGGTTTTCAATAATATTCCATCTGTTAATAATTAATATAATAATAAGATAAAGGTTCTCTCCTTTATAATTACCCTCGATTTCCTTTATAACTATTACAGTCCTATAAAGGGAGTTCACGAGTGGAGCACTTGTAAGGGAATACCGTTTATTGAGAAAACTAAGTTAAGGAGGAAAGGAGGAGCTCGAGGATCGGACCTCCTTAAATATCTAGATTTCGCTTGTGGCCCTTCCCAATTAGGCTTAGCGCCGTAAATTTCCCCTAAGCCCACAGTTATCCCAAGCCTAAATTTACTCGTCACGTGTACAAGCCGTCACGTGACACTAAGAACTTTAAGGACATGTGACTAGCGCAACGTCATACAAGTCTAGGCCGTCACATCACCCCCCCCCTTGAAAAAGCTTGCCCTCAAGCGGGTAAGTAGCACGGAATTGTCGTCCAAGTCATTATAATCCTTAACACTATCCTCTCAAGCTTGTATCCATTCAATTAATCTCTTCGGGAGTCCTGGTTATTATTATTTAAATGATAAGCCTTTAACTTGTAAGGAGAGTATTTTAGGTTAAAAGCGGGATATTAATTGAGATCTTCGTCGTATCCGATCCAATTGACTCTATACTAAAGCCTCTTTTGCACTACCTTCAACACTAGAACCTCTTGTACCTCATACTCTTTATTAGACATTACCTTGATCGGTAACGGTAATTCGTTCTTTTAACCGGATAACGGATTGTCGGTAGCCTTTCGTAAACGGTCAAGAGAGAAGACATTATGGATCTTAATACTTTCAAGTAGTTTGACTTCGTAAGAATTACCGACCTTATATATAATAAGATATAGTCCGGCCATTTAATAATCTAGTTTGTAACTAGGGCATTAAGTCTTCTAGTTCTTGATCGAAACATATACTATATCTCCCTCTTCGAAATCCGCAAGACAACGCTTTGTATTAACGTACTTCTCCATCCTTGATTGTGCTTATTCCATGTTCTCCTTACCCTTCTCCATGGCGTCTTTTATGCGTTTAGCGATCTGTCAAGCCTTCTCGACATTAAGCTTGTCTTGAGGTTTCGTCTCTGGAATAGATTAATCGAAAGAGGTTCGTGAAAGTCGACCGTTAAGGAACTCGTAAGGCGATATGTTAATAAAGTTATAGGGGAGTGTAAACTAAACGTAATCGATTATAAGCAAATACTCATCTTAATCGTCCTAGTAATACGCGACGTATAAGCGTAATCGTTAATTTGTTACGGTTGCACCTCCTTTGCTTCTCTGTGCCTAGTTACTGTACGGAGTTGTCGTTCCCAATTGGGCTTAGTTCAGTTATCACATGAGTAGGAGTGGCCTGGATCATGTGGCCTGGCGGGTTAACGCGTAAATTTCGAGACTAGCTCCTAAATTTCGCTCGCTAAATCACGTGTGCGCGCGGGGCCAGGCGCGCAGTCCAGTATTTAGTCTCCCAGGGCCTTAATAATCCTCTCCTTTCCTTACTCTAGTATCGTCGAATAGAGACCATTTTACCACGCTTTCCAAACGCCAAATGCCGTGCTCGTGATATAATTGATATATTGATTCATAATTTCTGTCTAGTTATCCGTTTAAGGGTAATATGCTGTAAATAACTTTAATTTAGTATCTAGTATCTTATTAAACTTTACTTAAAACATTAATATAAATTACGGATCACGATCAAAAACAATTAATATAACGGGACTATAATATCGATAAATCGTATAGAAGTAAATTCGAGTTATATCCTTTATTATTATTGTCTTATAATAAGGTATTAAAATAAATTATTTACTTAACCGGTCGATTATAACGAATATCGAATCGTAATCCGTCTTTAAGGTGAGCATCGATTTAAAATCTATTGTGATATATTATTAAAGGTGTTCCGGAACTAGTAAAAGTTAAAAGAGGTCAAGAGTCTTGTCTCTCGGGATATTGGCTCGTTTACAAGACTAGTAATTACGGGTATATTAAATAATATTATATTATATATTCTTCTAGTAATATCTTGGACGTAATAGCTTATATATCTTGTTTTTTTTAAGATAAGCGGTGAACACTTAATTATGAACTTCACGGATCAGTTCCGTTCGAACTTAATTAGTTAATACTATTAGTCGCTCACTATATAATAATAAACTATCCTTTAAAGCGAAGTCATTATCTTGGCGTATAAGGGCGTCAGCCTTCGCATTTTGTTTACCCGATTTGTATTAGATAATAAAGTAATATTCTACCAAAGCTTCGACTCACTTGACTTATTTACTCGTGAGCTTCTTGGTTATTATAAAGTACTCGAGCACGTGATAGTCCGTATAAATCTATATACGATATACCGTTCCTTGAAACTTTAATTTCTATTAGTCCAAGGACTGTATAATAACGAGCATCTCCTTATTATATATCTCGTAATTATATTCTATAAGCAATATAGTCTTTAAGAAATACATTACGGAATACCACTCGTCTTTATATTATTAAGAGAGAATACTAGTAATAATACCGTTTAAAGTATCGGTCTCGATTATAAATTATCTTTTAATATTATAATAATAAAACAAGTTTAATAATATAAGACAGGCCTTGAATTCCTTAAAAGCTTTTTAATAAGCCTTATTGAATGAGAATAGCACGTTTATTCATGTGATGTGTGCTAGCTGTCACGTGGAAAGTCACGCGACAGGTCTGCACATGACTTGGGTTATGCATTGTCAGCAAGGTGCTTGCAGGTGCTTGCGCACTTCCGCTCCTCCAGTTGATTGTAAATCAATATGTATCTTGCTGAATAAGTGCGGGGTAGACGCGTGATCACTTATGTGTATATAGCGGATACTCACCTGAACCTCTTAGGGGGTTCAGAGATTAGTTCTGTACTGAATCCACTGGTCTCACAACTCACTGATTCCGCTGACTTATTGCCTACCACTATCCATTTCACAATTCAAGTGAGATTTATTAAAGGTTTAATAATAATCCTATAATTGCAAATAAATCTTTTATAAAAGTTATAAAAACTTAAAAAGGCTTATACGCCTCGAATTGTATTTGGAGCTTTTTAGTTTTTCACAATAATAACCTTATTAAGGTTGACTTTAATACTATTAATTAAGATAATAAATCCAAGGTATTTCGTATAAGTAATATGAAACTTGCACTTCTTGAGGTTTACTTATAAACTAATATCACAAAGTCATTAAAGGACCTTTTTTACGTGAATCTCGTATTTTAATTCATTATTTAAATAAATGAGAATATTATTAAAGTAAATTATATAAAAATCATTAAGATAATTAAAGAGAATATCATTTATATATTATTAATAAGTGATTAGTTTATTTATTAACTTAAAAGACAAGACCTTATACTTATACGAGTTATAATATATTTTAAATATTATAAACTCTTTTAAATCAAGGTCTATACGAATTCGATAAAAAGCTTATTAGATATCGAGTTTAATAAAGATCTTAATACGATTAATCTAGATTAATATCTTATCGATTAAAGGAAATAGATATTAATCTTTTTAAGTAATTTAATTAAATTTCTAGTAATTAATATAAAACCGTAAACTTCTATTAACCTTTTATATAAAGAGTATAAGAGTTACTAAAGGAGTTTGATTAAGAGTAATAAAACCCTTATTTAAGTTCTTTAAAAGGTATTTCTTTATAACTTTTAACTTGGCAATTATTATCTTATATAAGGGATTATATCTTAAATTTCCTTTAATTTCCTTCTTTAATTATATCTTGTAATTATATATTCGATAAGGAGATAAGATATTAAACACGGCTTTTAAGAAGACATTAATGTATTTAATATAAAAGTCAAAGACAAAAGGTTCTTTGGCCTCGACTTTTAATAAGGGCTCTTTTTATTATTTTAAAAGACTATTAATTTCGTAAAGGCTCGTGATAAAGGCCTTGTTATTAAACTATTAAAGGTTATAATATATACTTATACTATTAATGCTTATAATATCAATAATAAGATCAATTACTGTTTCCTTTTTTACTCAAAGTCTCTTTTTATAAGGGATGTCCTTTAAGTATATAATACCGGCTAATAAGTCCTCTATTTATTTATACTGTTTTTGGGTATTCCATTTATGTGAATAAAGGGTCTTTAGTCTTTATCAAGGAGAGATAACGGGAACTAGTTTAAACTCTTTATCCGGATTTGATTCTAAATCGAGGTCCGATTTGGATATAATAAAGTTTTTATATAAAGAGGAATCGTTAATAATATCGTCTTTTATATTATAACTTTTCATATAAGCTTGTTTACTCGCATTTTATTATTAGTCCTCTTGATCAAAAGCTCGGTCTTGGTCTTTAATATCTTATTAGTATCCAAGGTTAAAAGAGTGTTTCGGAACCGGGAATATAGCTTCTCGAGGAATGACAATCTCTTAAATAAGGAAGTGAGAGGGTGGCAAGTTTAAGGGCTATATGAGCCTTCGCTCTCGTATATTAAGAAGAAGATTGAAGTAATTTAACTATTTACAGTCAAGAATCAAGTCGTGAGAACCAAAGTCGAGAATTAACAAGGGGATATTATATTATTATTAACTATTAATAATGAGATATAATTGTAAGATATGAGTAATACTCTTTTTAAACTTGCTATTATATCCTTTAATCCCGAGAGGTCTAGACAAATATTAAAATTTAAGTTTAAAGAAAGTGATAATATTTATAATAAGGAAAGTATTAATAAAAGCGAAACCATTTGTTCCGGAATCAATAAGGGAGAAGATATTAATCAAGTATTTATTAAAAAATAAATTACAAGGTATAGTAAAGTACTTCTTATTTATTAACTGATTCAAGTCAATCTTTATAAGATTAATCACAATTTTGCTTAAAAAGGAGTCTTTTCCTAAATGTCTTCGTTTCCTGACATGTCCTTAATATTAATAACTTCCTTTACTTCTCCCATTTCCTTGATATTAGTCGTATACTTTAACAATGGACAATCACGGGCGACATGGTCTAGCTAAGAGTAATTATAATAGATTAAGGGAGCAAGAGTGCCTTCTTTCTTGATGGCAAGGTCTTTGACGCTTAGAGTTGTTTTGGCCGGCGTGAAGGATCATTAGGCTATAATAAAGAGTTAAGGAGTAGTGGTCATAAAGGACGAGACTATGCCAAAAGTCTTAAAAGCGATAGAGGTTAAGGCGGCAATCGTAACTCGAGCCTTGATATGTTCGCGGATATTCTTACGGTTTTGTAAGGCCTTTATCTTAAAATCGACAAATGAGATAATGAGATATAGATCTTAAAGGGTCTTAATATTATAGTACTAGCCCGTAAGTTATTCTTGAAGGGGGAGTATCAATTTGTCATATATCTCGTTTAAACGGTCATTAATATTAATTTAAGCTTCGTTAACCAAGTGGATGAACTTGGTCTTGAACTCGTGAAAGCTTTAAGTCTCGTTTATACGTATCTTCTTGTACTCCTGCTTAATTTCGTGTACGCGATAAGGGTTAATAAAGTATTCTCCAAGATAGTCGATCATCTCGGTAATTATCTTGAAGGGGTTAATGGCATTGGGCTAGTATCAAGCGTACAAGTAACGCTAAGCGTCTCCATTAATAATATTGAAGATATAATATATACGAGTATCCTCATTTGCGAAATGGTTAGCGTTGACCTTGAATTTGCCAATAATCTGGACATGCTAGTAGTTGTAAGTCGGACTAATACCGTCACTAAACTTTGCTGGATCAGGGACCTTAACGGAGCGGGCTTGACGATACTCACAGACTTCCTGTTCGATTGAGGGACGGACTCGGACGGGGCCAAATACTTGTTCTGGAGCTCGACTAGCAAAGCGCCCTCTAGGGACGTTATCCTCACTCATGATACGATTTAGGTTATTAATCACGTTATCTAGGGCTTCGCGATCGGCTTGACGTTACTTCTTGTTCTCGATTTGCATAATGACCTAGACTTGTTACAAAGTGACTATATGAGAATAAATATCTTCTAGGGTGATAAGATTACTTGTACGAGACGGACTAATAACAGGACTGCCTTTCCGGAATGCCGAGTCGATTGTGGAAGTACAAGCAAGGATTTGGGA
Source organism: Hyaloscypha hepaticicola (assembly GCA_002865625.1). NCBI lineage: Eukaryota > Fungi > Ascomycota > Leotiomycetes > Helotiales > Hyaloscyphaceae > Hyaloscypha > Hyaloscypha hepaticicola. The sequence continues at coordinate 1,271,746 of KZ613464.1, read as the reverse complement.
ATAAATAATGCGGCCTTCAAGAGGGATATCGGTGGGAGACATTTTGAGAGTGTTTATAATGGATTTAGTCGATAAGGGATTATCCTTCGAAAGTAAACAATTATTTTTTTCAGGGGGATATTCGAGAGCCTTCCTAAACGGAAAGAGAGAGCTTAGTTTAATATTACGGTCTTATAAAGGAAGTTCACGAGTAGAGCACTTATAAGGGAATACCGTTTATTGAGAAAACTAAACTAAGGAGGAAAGGAGGAGCTCGAGGGTCGGGCCTCCTTAAATATCTAGGTTTCGCTTATGGCCCTTCCCAATTAGGCTTAACGCCGTAAATTTCCCCTAAGCCCACAGTTATCCCAAGCCTAAATTTACTCGTCACGTGTACAAGCCGTCACGTGACACTAAGAACTTTAGGGACATGTGACTAGTGCAATGTCATACAAGTCTAGGCCGTCACAATAACTAAAACCACATATTCTAGTTTCCTTTCTTGCTTAATATATATAATAATTGTTACGAAGTGGGAAATCACAATGTAATTAACGGTTTTGGGAAGATGCTTGATATTTTAAGAGGTGCTTAAACGAGCTTAAATATAGCTTAACCGGCCACGCCTTACGCGAGGTCACGTGCATGAAATATTTACGGATTTATCCATTAATAATAATAACTCCCATTATTGCCTTATTATTAATTGAAGTCCAAATATCAAGGGATATATGGATTTTTAAACACGTATTTCGGAGTCAAAGCTTAATCCTCCTCTTCTCGATTTCGAATTTCCATATAACTTAAACACGAATTATATATTATAATATATTTAACCAAATATTCATGTCTAAATTAAGGTATAAAATGAAGGCTTTAAACTCCGGATTCTTAACTAGATATAAGGGCATATTATAAACTATAATAAACTTGATATATAAGATCTCAAGAACGTCACTATTTAAAGGTATAAATCCGTTATTAAAATCGTTCAATTTTCGACACTTTTGGGGATTTGTTAAGGCAATTTCCATAGTATTTTAAATATCAATTTATATATTCTTCGCTCGTATATTAACTAGAAAGTCTTCGAATATAATATGAACGTCGTTCAAGTGTCTTTTAATGGCGTGGTTTTCTCTTGACAGTTAATAATTCTAATAGTAAAATCGATAACACCATTCTTGCTTTCTTGTTGAATTGTAAAAGACATGTTATTCATCCACCTTATCCCGCATATATTTAAAGACTTATACAGTTTATAAGTTCTTCCTCTTTTTGGACAGTAACGGTAAGGCAGAAGGCTCTAGTATTGCCTGTATGGAGGTTTCGGGGGTTTCGTCTTGGATAAGGTCTGGAGACGATTCTGGATCCTGTTCAGACTATAGGGGCCCAGGAGGATCGAGAATGAGCTATGGGTTGTTCAAACTTGCTGATTGGCTAGCTCGAGCAAAGCCAAGCCTCGTTTGTCTTCGGTCTAATATGGTAATCGCGTTGTGGTTACGGGGAAGTGGTGTTTTAATATAGTGTTTTTCGAGGGGAGCGAAAAATTTCACTTAATAGAGGTAAGCGAGTCCTAGGGAAAAGGCGCTAAGTATTACCTCGCCATTATTTTATAATAATTTCATAATTACACTATTAAAAAAAAATTAAAATTAATACTATTAAAAAGAGGGAACTTTAAAGAACACTTTTAATTAAAATTTTAATTAAAAGTGTTGAGGTTATGTAAAGTTATTTGGGTTTTAAGGCATAATAATACACGTGATAATTTAGCGAGATCTGGTCCGCTGTACGGCGGTGCACGGGGGTGCACACCCCCGTACTGTACGTACGCTCCTTAGGGAGCCGTACGGCAGTACAACATCACTGTACCATACTGTACTGTCGTATAATACCACTGTACCATACTGTACGTACGGGGGTTTGTACGGACGTACGGGCGTACTATTGCCTACCCTGATTTAAACAGGCAGAGTTGAGGTAGGGGTTGACATTTTTGAAGATGGGGAGGCGAGTTTCGTGAGCAGTTGTCGGTGGGTTGGCATTGAAATATGGAATTTCGATTTGTGGAAAGAAGGGAAATGAAAGAGTTGAGGATGGGAATGCGATTATATTGATCTAAGGATGAGGATGAGATTGGCAAGGTTAGATAGGTGAGTTTAATTGGCGCTGTATACGGCTCCATCCACAGTAAGCAGTCATGGTGAATCTGTATTTCATGTACGGATAGTAATTTAAGATAATTGGGCGGATGGCTTCGCTCGCCTTAAGTCAGCTTATGGGTGAGATTTAAGGTTGTGAGAAGGGGTAAGGTTGCCGAGACGGCGAAGGGTTTGCTTACGCTTTCAGGGGTAAGGTGGTGTTTGATTGGTGGACGGGTCCGGGGCCGGGAACGCTTCGGGTATTCTGCTTGTCGTATAGGCCGACTTTTGAGCTTGCTGTCAATAGAATTTGATTTCTCGATTTTTCGTGGTTTTTGGCACTGACTAGGCTGTGGAAAGTGAGGAGGTTTTGCTATCTTTTGAGAAATTTTGGGTTTCTAAGTGCAAGCTGTGTTTTCAGCGCATATCCGAACTGACAACGGTAAATGGCTGCGTAGGCGAAGGATAGTCAGTGATGAGTCGGAATACAAGTACATCACAATTATTCATCTACTTAATTGCCGTGCGGATGGGCACCATGATAAGGGCTACTTGTTGAAGTCAATTAACAGAATATCTCTGTTAAAGGGGTGCTAAACATTACCTATGAATAATCCATAATATGCTACGAATGAAGAAAAGAGCTAAAAGAAATGGATAAGATGATATTTTTTGCCCTTCCTGTCAGTTTGAATCCAAGAAACTTCAGCGCTCATCATTTGGCATAATATTTCAGCTCCAGGTTCTTCTTGTTTTTTTCTCTTTTGTGAGATCTCTGCTGCGCCTCTGTTGTAAATGATAAATCGATCATGTCTCCGATACTGATCACGGTGTTCTTTGGTTGGCTCGAGGATTAAACCCTCTATTAATGGCTAGCAGAATCTCCAGGCAAGGGCATGGTAAGAATTCTTTGTGGCATCATGCTACTATTCCCCTGTTGCACGCTCTAAGTAAAGGCGAATTCGAATAATTTCTTTCCCCAACAACTATATCAGCATATGCGGCCTTGACCCTCCATGCGAAACATGTAGCAACCAGGAACAGCAAATCTCACATCGGAATGTCGACATGAGCATTTGCTAGATTAGTCTCTAGACGTGAGCAACGGCTGCTTTAACCTGAGCCGAGGGTGAGCGTTCCTGCACAACTTGAGCACATGACAGAGTCAGCTTGAGCATGCATTAAGAGACTATTTTAGCTCCCACAGGAACGCGTTTTGGCTCCCTTAAGGCCCGGTTACACTTCTCTCGTCTTACCTTCCAGCACGGGTCCCATTTTGGCTCCGACTAGGATTCCTCCGGATCCATTTTTGGACCTATCATTCGTTTATATCCACGTGATAAAAGGCTCAGTCTTGTCATTTTTTAAAGTCTTGTCTTTGCTTTGCATCTTTTAATATTATACATTACCGCATGTTTCTTTTCTCTTTCTTCTAGTTTTTGTCCTACCTAAAGAAGGCAATGGGCTAAGGTGCTCCGACGGCGCGTTTAGTTCACACAGATTTGATTGAACTAGGGGTTGTAGAGAAAGTTCGTCGAAGTAGGCCCAAGCCTTATGGCCGAAGGATGATCTTCTGTGCGCTGAACTTTCATCCTTATCAAGTCCAGCCAGTCGCACTTTTCGGGGCTAGCAGCCCTCTAGAGAGAGTGAGAGAAGGTTGTTTTCATTCGGGACGCTACTCCGCGAAAGTCGTTCTCCATTCCTCAAGACAGAGACAATTATCATGCTCTTCCAATCTACTTTACGGCCTTTTCTGCCATGATAGGAGTATCCTCCATCCCCATTAAGCGCCCGGAGCATTCATCTGATGGTTAACATCACTCGGACGTGTTGTTTCTATCTCTTGCTCCAGCACTCAGAAGCAACTTCACGATTTGCTGGTTGCCCCGTGCTGCTTGAAGTGCAGAACCATAAAATCCACCTTGTAAGTTCACATCTGCTCCTGCATCAAGCAGCATCTTGACTCTCGCATAGAAACCTCGACTAGCAGCCACCTGTAGTGCTGTACCATACCCATCGCCTTGTAAGTTTACGTCAGCTCCAGCACTAAGCAGTATTTGAAACGTTTCTTGCCCAGTTCTGCGTGCCGCGTATTGCAGTGCGGTACCCATTTCCCCTCGAGTGTTAACATTTGCACCATAATTGAGGAATATCGCTACCATATTGTTGAGCCCCCAAGCCGACGCCAGGTACAACCCATTTGCAAGAGGGTCACATGGTTCTTTAGCCACTTTAAGGGTCCAATCAGGCCTTATTTGAAGGGAAAGGGCGCGATCATTTCCTTGCAGTATCGGATCGATATTCAGAGTGAAATCAAGGACCATCCTCATTACTTCTGGTTTCAGCGGGGCCTTTAGCAACTCAACATGATCGTACAAGTAGTTGCAAGCGTAGCTTTCGAGAGAGGAAAATGGCCCTTTCAGGTGTTTGCCTCGGTTATTCCTCAACCGGTCTTGATTTGTCGGATGCGTGTAGCTTCTGAGAACGTGGATACAACCTTGCAGAACTGATATATTGGCTTGCTCTTCTTCAAGATGGAACATCCGAGCAGGTCCTTCTAGAATTCGACCCGATTTTAGGTATTCAACAACTGAGACGTGGGCGATTTCGACAACATGGTCGTGACCTCGAACTGCAGTATCGGGAACAAATTCTAGTCCTTCTCTTGCAGCAATCGTGATCAGTCCAGGCAGGAATTCTGAGATCCAGAATGGGTCTGGTAGTCGATCCGCAAGATTGAAAGCAGGATCCGCGTTTGGATTGATGACAATAGCGTCTGCAACTTGAGTCAGAGACGGCCCCCTTTTTGACTGTACGATCCACTGAAGCGCAGTAATAGCCTTTAGTCGGTACTCTATCGGTATATTAATAAGTATTCTCTCGTATGTTTCATCTAGAGTCCTGGGCAAGGACGATAATGCAGTTCGAATATCGCTAGCGCAGACACACTTGGATAGCGAGTCAAACTGACAGACAGCCCAACGGAACCTAATTCTATGTTAGCCAGAGTAATTATTGACTAGAAGGGTAACTTTACATTGCGCCAGATTTCTCGACAAGAGTCTCTTCGATATCGGCCTGGATTTCTGGTGACCACTTAGAAAGCTTTGGATTTGTTCGCAACTGCGTTCGCACATATTTTCGAATATCCGTATTAACGACTCTTCCTTGGATGCCAATAGGCTCTTGTGTGAGAATTGGTTGCAAAGCTTCAGTTAGGTCGGCTTCCTTTCGACTCGTAACAAGAATATGGAGTCTATCGTAATCCCACGAATGAATCTTTTTTAGAATATTACATAACTCTGCCCTGTCGTCGGCTGTATTTGGACATTCGTCCAGAGCATCAATAATAATGAAGATGTGAGGGCCGGTTAAAAGAGCATGAATCAAATCCATGACCCCTCTCTCTGGTGGTTTTCTGTGTTGATTTTGGCCGTGAAATGTTAGTAGCGTCTTGGGTATTGTATTTATTTGCTGGAGTAATTGTGCAAGAGTAGATCGAGGGAAGTTTGAAGCTTTCCGCTTTTCTAGTTCCTGGAAAGAGAAGAAGAAATAGGCTAAATGATAGTTATCTCGGGCATGGCAATATGCAGTTGTTTCTTGGATAATCTCGGAACTGTGAAATATATAAATACATGGATTGAGAAGCGGGAACCACGTACCACAGAAGAGTCTTCCCACACCCCGGAATTCCATATAGCCACAAGAACGAGTTTGGCTGTTCTAACCAAGCTGCGTAATCTGGACCTCCTGTAAACCACTTTCCTGTTTCGTCTTCGTGCTTCTTACGCGCTGCTTCTAGGTTTGTGCTAGGGTCTATTGGAGACAGCCACCCGATAATATCGTTTGTCTTGTCCTCTTGATGCTTATCAGTGCGGTTCTTATAAAATGGTAAATATATGGCATCTCTGACTTATCTGAGCTTCAGATATCTCATTGATCGCGTGCCCTATGTCAAAAGTCTGCGACCTGTCACAGAAATTAATGAAATGATCTTTATTCTTTACTTGCCGAGAGTCGCGCTTACATCTGATCCACACTCAACAGTTCAAGGAAGGCCACTTTCTGCTTCACAATCGACTGAAGAGACTTCTCGACCTTGTCTTTTCTCCAAGCCCACTTCGCTCTCTGGGATAGTCTTGCTCGGACTCCACTAGCTGGAGTCAATTCAGTCATGAGGTCCATCAAAGCTTGGTTGCATTTTGCAAGCGGGTCTTCAACAACCAGAGCAAGCAAAGCGGGCAATGTATCCAGAGGCCGCCCAGATTTCGCTGTTCGTTCAGCCAGAATCTTAAGCCTCTCCAAAGCTTGGCCAACATGGCCGAGCTCCTGATTGACTTCATTAAGATCTTCCTTTGCGTTTTTGAACTTCAGTCCGTAGTTGTACGCCTGCGTTGTGACAGCCGCAACGAGCTGAATCACGGCGATGATTGACGAGGCGAGCCCTAACTCCGCCATGGCTGTCTAAGAGATGTTGCATGTGGAGGGCGAAGTGAACCGAGTTCGCCGTCGATGGCGGACGTCCCAGGCAAGATGGGCGAGCAAAGGTTGGGGATAATGCTCGAGGAAGATAGGATGCGATTGCGACGCATCGATCGATGTCTTGTTTTGGCTCCAGCCTTACAGCGACATGACCAACAATCATTAGAAGGGTTCACCATCCAACCGCCCCACCACTCAACCGCTCAAAATCAAATTTGACCACAACACCATAATTGGAAGAAACCAACGTTAGAATTTTGGCTATTTGGAGTGTTCTATATAGTCTATGAAGTTTTTAGAATTTTCTGAGAGCTTTGAAATATTCTCTTCTTTTTTGGTGTTCCGACAGGGGTATAATGGGCGGCTCTCAGTCGGAGGAAAAAACGTCCTATTTTTGGCACGTGCGCAAGATCAAATATTAGTGTTTAAGATCAAATAAAACAACGCCAATACAATTTGAAACATTTCCAAAAAGTGCGATTTGTAGCGCAAGTAAAGTTCTATATATTTTACACTCTAGCTTTTCTTTCGTGCTTTGTGGTTAAAGAGTTATAGAGCGTACGAAGTAAGGTATCTGATGCCAAAAATCGGCCACTTTTTTCTCCGACTGAGTTAGGGCGGTCGAGGTTTGGGCCTTCCCTTCTTCGTAAAATCTGGATTTAAGCGAGGAGCGAGGAACGCGAAAATACTAAATCTACGATTTTAAAACTCACCGACTACGCCACCAAATCCACTCTAAATTATTAATCCTCTTATAAAATTATGGGGCACAATTATGCGATTAATTTAAGATTTATAACGCTTGTTCTAGAAATGTGAATAGAGTAAGCAGGCCTGAGCAAACCTGAGCCGAAGCCGAGCCGCCCTGAGCCGAGCCTGAGCAAAGGCGGCGCTGCTAACGTGAGACATAGGGTTGGGAAGAGGAAACATTCCGGTGGGGGAACAGCACAAACAAATTACTCGCCACGGATAGTTGCCCTATAGATTGTGGTCTCTAAAAAAGGAAACCAGTTTTTAATATCTGAAAGCGAAGGTGCGAATCCTAATATGAATTGGAAGATTTTGGAGAGGCTCTTCAATGGATTGGCGGTAGAGGATCGGACAATAAGTAAATGTCCACAACCAAAGTGGGTGCAGTATATCACTCTTTGCGCAGAAGTCCCTTGGGTAGTGTACTATCTGAAATGATATTCAGGATTTATCTGCAACATTCCAGTCTGAGCCTTGCACCTCCGCCCTCAAGACGAAGAGACTTACGCTGTGGTTAGGGAGCTACAGGCACTGGGTTCAAGTGAGAGAGGCGCAGAGAGATGAGCTTGCCATTGCACAAAACAGTCTGGGCTTTAAAGCTTGACTTTCAGCTCACTACAGCCCGCGAATTCTTGACCTCGGTAGCCTTTAAATTTATCCAATTTGCAATTTGCGTCCTAGACGTTTCACGGTTCGCATTTGGACATCTCTGACCCGCTTCCAAGGAGTCAAGGACCGAACCTTTCCGCTCAGAGCCGACCGGTCTAGTTCTATCGAACATGGCCTGCCAGACTTTGCCCCTCGTTTGGCAACCCATCATATCTGTAAATTTTTACATTTTTGGGAAATGTCATTGGGGGCTGAATCCTTGCAGATCAACAGGGACTGAGAGGGGCAGGGTGAACGTGGTTAAAATTCGACCTTCCGCAGATGCTTATGAAATGCTTGTCTCGGTTAGGTTAACACCTCCGGCTGGTACAAGGCCATAAGGACGTGATGTCCCAGCGTACCACGTAGCATCTAGCATCTAGCATGCAGCCCCACATGCCCCACACCTCACCAATTATTTTTAGTGATAACTGCCTATAATTATAGGGCCTTCCTCACTAATAACTCGGGCCCTACAACTCAAGCCCTACAACTCAAGCCCCACAACTCACTCTCAACATTAACTTTCGACTCGACTCTCGACTCCCGACTCTCGACTCCCGACTCTCAACTCCCGACTCTTAATTCCCGACTCTCAACTCTCGACTTATTAAATATTTTAATAAAAATATTTTAAAGTATAATAAATATTAAATAATAAAGGGACTTTAATTAAGAGAGGGCTTATATAAAAATTAAAGTATTAAAGGTATTTGAGGTATTTGAGGTGTCGTATGTGGGGCTGCATGCTGCATGCTAGATGCTAGATGCTACGTGGTACGCTGGGACATCACGTCCTTATGGCCTTCCGTAGGCTGGAGACTCTGCCAAGGCCTCAAGAATCCCATCGGGATGCTAACTAGCCATGCCCAGAATATTGACGGAAACAAGGCTGGCTGCTAGAAATCTTTCTAGACGGTGACGCCGCGCGCGCCTTGTCTTCATTTTCTTAGAGTAAGATGTCTATCTACAGTACTAGGCAACTGATATTAAGCGAGACCCTTTTTTACACCAAAACTCGGGTATAACACTTTCGTAACTAGCCACATTCCGACCCTTTTACATTAAAGTCATGCAAGTACAACCCTTAATTGGATCATTACCCTCAATTCCACTAATTACAATAATTATAGGGAGGTGTGGTCGTAAAGTTAAGTGGCCGTGAACGGCGATGTTTTTGCCCCCAGCTAGTTTCGCACCAAAATTCGCACAATTCTCGGCAGAAATCAGGTCATCACAATTCATGAATTAATTATATAAGAACTACTTATTTCTTTTTAACTTGGAATCGTAAGAAAGATTAACTGTGTACTTTTTAATAGAAGCCTAAGTCTATATAAAGTTTTATGGGTCGTGGCTATTGCGAGGTGTGGAGGGAAAGTCAGCATATTAGCAGTTTTTGGTGGGGTTTTGGAATCAACCGAATATCAGTTGCCCCCGACTTTGTATATATCTCCGTCAAAACCCCAACTCTTGATCAAATTCCTCGTCTGTCGATTTTGAAGCTTTCTTTGCCTCTTTCTTGGCCTTGGTTATACACTATCCTTGCGAGCTGCAAAATTTATGATGCACAGTTTTCTTTGGGGCGTTGCTGCCCTGCTACCACTCGCTATTAGGGCCTCTCCATTTGTGCTTACAAGGACTCCAGCTAGTCAGTTTTCTCTTCTCTGCCTCTCTGCCTCTCTGCCTGTCTTCCGAAGCATAATTGACCGTTCATATAGAATTCCTCCGCACGTCTTGCAATCGTGACAATCTCTACCGATCACTTATCGATACAAGTTATACTGCAGCGGCGAGCGAATTTTGCAGTACATATATTACGCCTACTGTAACTTCCACAACTACCGTCACGTAAGTTGAGTCATTGCAGTTCTGGAGCTTTCTCAAGTGTGCAAAAACTAGTATTTCGCGAATAGTCCTTTGCAAACTACCGGTATCACGGCATTGATTCCTTCCACGGTGGTCCTTATTTCAGTCAGCACCGCAACCAGCGTCACTTCACCTGTCATTAGTAGCACTGCAGTACTATCTACTCAAACCATATTCTCAACGACTAGCACCGATACAATCACCATAGTCGTATCAACAGAAATAGACGTGTCGATCCTTGGCACAAGTTATAATACTGTGACAGTGCAGACCAACGATGTGACTGACATATTGGCAACCGATACGGTGTTCAGCACTAGCACTATTTTGACAACAGTCGTGTCTAACGATGTCATTTCTCTCACTACTCGGACCGAGACATTTTTACTGCGGTCGCCACTACTACTTCAACAGACGTTGCAACTTTCACCGCCCCTTTAATTGAGGCTCGCGCTGCCGCTACTTTAAAACCCTTTGGCTCTTCTTTGGTATCCACGTATGGCGTGACTCGGCTCAGCAGTGCCTGTTCTTGCATCCTCACAAATGCGGCATCAGTCCAGACGATCTTGGTCACAGTATCTGCTCCATCGTACACCCTCACGCAAACTTCCTACAGCACAGCAACTGCTGTCGTTTCATCAAAACGGAAAACCTTGCGCAGACGATTTTAATGTAAAAATAGTAAATAGGCGATGAATTGTGCTAGAAGTTCGATAGGCCATTGGTAGACGCCCAAGCCCTGAAGCAGCCCCCTTATCCGTTACGCTGCCACCAGGACCCCACCTCGATTAATTGAAGGAACATCAAAAGTCTCACTTCTCAAACCCGAATCACGAAGCCAAATTTTGATAGAATCTGAGCCAGACTTGAGAAAACTATAGTTCGAGTGACTATTAATCATCATATAATAGTAGCTTTAATAAATATACTATGTGGTGACTTATTCAGGATAAGATGTAGACCGGAAGTCGTAAGCGAGATGCGGTCCTGATGGCAAGGGATAAGCGAGTAACCCCCCCCCCCCCTCCCTCCCTTTTATTCAGTGGGCTGCCGCTTCCACTAGGGACACGTCTCGCTTAATTAAAGGAACATCAAAAGTCTCGCTTTGCAAACTCGACTTGTAAGGCCAAAAACTTTATTCAATTTGGAATAGATTAACCTAAACTATATTTCAAATGACTGTTAATTACTGCACAAAAGGACCTTTTATTAGTAATACCATGTGCTGACTTATTTTTGATAGATGAAGAGGGGAAAGCCGTACGCGAGATGCGTTCGAGGTGACAGCGCAATGAACACAACCGACACCCTTCAAATATATCGGGTTTTCAGAACCATAGTATATGCTATCTTTGGTGGAATTCGTTGTTTATTGAGCGAATACGGTTTATTGACCGAAAAGCACTGATTTTGGTCAAATTGGCCATTATAGCCTCGCGCCAACCCCGGCGGGACTAGAATGGTGTTTTACCATTTACGCAGTGGTCCTCCTACTAAAAATACCACTAATATGGATTGTGTCAACCATCAAAGTAAGACGAATAGAAGCAGAATAGAAGCAGAATAGAAGCAGTATCTCGGTAAGATACCGAGGATAGAACTTTATGTTTCAAATGTAATCTTATATTACTCTAAGGCTTGTCTACCAACCCAATTCCAATTTTTTGGTTTCCTGAAATTTCAGCCCATTCTTCACGATGACCAGTTCTCCACAAAAGCAAAATACAAGATCGTCTTCTGCAGTTATCATGGGCTGTATATGTGGTGTCTCGCGTCCTGGGAGATACTCTTGTGGCATAAAGAAATGTCGGCTACAAGTTCTCTCTGCAAGCCTCTTGAGGTCTATACTAGATAGCCATGAGTTGATACACATGACAAAACATTTGCTAGCTTTACTGAAACCGATAAAATGCTCCGAGAATTTGAGGGGGATTTGGTACAAAGGAGCTATGTTTGCTGGCGACGAGCTAGATAACGCCTGGCTGAAGTCGAATAGAAACATAGTTGAAGATGAACCGGAACGAGAATCATGACGAAGATCGAGTACCAAGGTTTGCGTTCCCCCGTGGAGTGATAAGGAGTCCATGTTTGGTTCGAAGTCTCCATCATTCAGATCATACTGTAAGTGGACCTCGACCTCATCTACCACCGTTGGGAACTTTTGTGCAGTATACTTCTTGAACACATGATCGGCAAAGAGGCCAAACTCTTCTGCTCCTGCTTGAGATGGGATTGGAAGCCACCGCCAGACTTTTCTCTCTTGATACTCGAAGTACATTGCCCCAACACAGAAGCCATCTCTTAGGGAGTACACCTGATCTGATCGGGTGCTTGCGATGAGCAGGTAATCCCCTATGTAACTAAAGCACAGCTGTTTGACCGCCGCTCGCGCCTGTATTTGTAACAGCAACGAGTGCAGCTTCAGAACAGGTGGCCGCCCTGAACTCAGCTTCCAGACTTGTATAACTCCATTACTATCACTTGATGCTATAACATTACTTGTGCTGACAGCTATTCTGTTGACGCGGTCCATCTGAGGATGGGTATAAAGCTCTGAAATTTGTTCCCCATTTTTGGTACTGAAGGCTTTTACTTGGCCATTAAAAGTTCCAACAAACACAACAGGCAGCGAGGGATGCAAGCAAATGGCGGTGATTCCCGATGATCTCATCGGCTCATACTGAGCTTTAGTGACAGATAAATGGCTCACCATGTCGCTGAGACTCGCGTCGTCTTCGATTTTCTCACGGATGAGAGCCGCTGGAGACCAAATTCGCATGCCAGAATCTGTAACATCGACAATACTCAATCCATCCGAGGTGAAATCAAGTACTCGAAACGGCGCAAATGGCGATTCAAGGTTGTGCAGAAGGGTCAACGACCCAAAGTCCCAAATTTGCAAATTCCCTCGAGTATCGGTGGTGACGAGAGTCCGCCCATCAGGAGAACAAGACGCTGATAGCACGCCAGAGTCGCAAGGTGGCCTCCGGGAGATGAGCACACCTCCTGACCACGTTTCAAAAAGGCACAGGTCATGGTTAGTATAGATGATCAGCAGGAGATTGAGGTTGGGATTTGGATTGAACAGAATTTTTGCCGGAATTCTGTCTCCTCCTTCCCGTGCCCACCCAATGAAACCTCCACTTTGAAGATCCCAGAGACAAGCTGTACCGCTTCTATATCCCAGAGCAAGTACTTCCATATCCGGCGAGATGGAAGCCACAGCCGGTACTCGGACCTCAACTTGGTTGTTTTCGCTGTCCACATCGTGTTTTTTGTACTCGAAGCTTTCGTCACTCTGAAGCGTTCCGTCATTTATATCCCACTTCAAGACATGGCCGTGTTGTGACACAGCAAATATGGACTTGCCAGAAGAGGTGAGAAAAATGCAACGGTACCTCAGCGGTGACTCCCATACTGTATTGCCCTGTAGATCCTGGAGCACGATCGATTTGATCGTGCAAATTACAACGCATCTACCTGCGAAATGAAGAATATCCACCGGATACTTGTTGCGAAGAACTAGTTGCTTTTGACAAGTCTGCTGATTGTATAGATTGACGTTGAACGATGACATCCCCACAGCAATAAGGTTCTCGCCGCAAGAAACGGCCATGGGCCTCTCATCCCCAAAGCTAACGGATGCAATACAATCATCCCAAGTGTCACTCTTGAATCCGACAATAGCCAAGCCATCTGGTCTCTTTCCAAATTATTGGTAGATTGCCGAGCTCGAGGGACAGAGAGGCGGAATGAGAAAATAGATGGATGAAGGGTCTTGAGATAGTGCTGCTCCAAATTTGGTGACCAACCTACTTAGATCTATTGACCAACTATCAATAGTCTTTACTTGATTACTCAGCGAATATTGATTGTTGGCTATCCGATCCAAGTATGCCCTTAGTTTCTTTGATGTTTGAATCAATATGTGAAGATCACCTCTCATCGCGATTTTTTCGATCCACGAAAGGACATTCGTCCTCAAGAAGCGGGCCATGGCGAGCAAGATCGCATCACTCTCTGAAGAGGCATTATAAACATGTTCTGAAAACTGGGCTGAAGCGTAATCAAGAAATGGTGATGGTTCGGGTCTGTCTTGGGCCACAAGTCGTCGGTTCAAACCTCGGCGAGGAGGGCACATTTCGTTGGAGGAAAGTGCCTTTAAACAAACCAACGCTATTCTTTTATTCGCCAAGGGTTTTGAGATCATAAACTCTTCAGCAGCTTCGGAGAGAAGGAATTCGCGCGCCGTGGCGTGAATTACATCGACTAGACCAGTATGTTCGTCGACGGAGATCAATTGGCCGCATAGACCTTCTACTGCAAATTTCACATCTGGCAGATCTGTATTGATATCGAGCCTCAGCGCATTTCCAAGTTCCATCGTGTTCATCTTCCGCGAGCTTGCCACGACCCAGATGAGAATGGCCTTGGTAATATGTTTCTCTAATTTGTTGTCCGCCATCGCCCGTATAGTTCTCTCGTAATATGGGATCATGCCTTCAGGAATACTTTGAAGTACTTGCAGCATACTCTCATTAGAATACACTTTTCCAGTTCATCCAAGACCAGACGAACCCATAAGAAATTAGCATTTGAACGACGAAGTACATTGCTCGCAAGCTCATCCCTTTCGGCTGTAGAGTGAAGAGACAGGCCTTCGATACGACTGCGTATATAGCAGCCAATGTCATGCATGGTATCCGTAACGAGTATTTCGATCGATACCAGGGACATGGTCAGTTGAAGGGAGCGATACAGTCGGAACACATCCGGCACATTCCGACTCGTAATGAATATACGGAGTGAGAAATTGGGCTTCTCTCCTTTGAGCATAGTGAAGAATTCTTGATACTTGCTGCACTCATCTAGAGCATCGATAACCCAAAATTGAGGAGTATATATGCGAGCCTGAACACAACTTATGAGCACTAAATGCTACGGACCATTTAGCGAGACATGAGAAACTCACTTTAAAGATACCACGTTTGAAGATTTTGTTCCAGATGGTTTGGTCATCGTCCAGGTCAAGTGTCGATCCTTCCTGCAACAAATTTGCCAGCTTTTCGCGAATATCAGCATTTGACATGGCCATTTGATATGCCATCGACCTCAAGAAGCCGCCTAAATTCTGCGAGGTCGTATTGCCAGCATGAAAGTAATAGTAGGCGCACTCAACCTGAGCTTCTTGGAGCTCCGCTGTCACATGTGCGGCGAGAAAAGTTTTGCCAGTGCCGGGCTTCGCGTGAACCCAAATAATAAAAGGGCTATTGCGTGCTGGCTCGGTCTCCTGTGTTGTGAGAAGGTTACTGTTACTGCCTCGCCAACACTGGAAATCAAGGTGATGATCGATCCACTGGCATGACCCGTCAAACTTTTGATGCTGCTCATCCGGAGGATCTGACACGCCAAGCAAAGATGTCAAAAATTGCATCTGTTTTCTCGATTTCTCTATTTTGGCCATGGAGACTGTACCGTTAGCAAAGCCAGACCGGTAGAACATAGAGAGCTTACTTTCTTTCAAAATATTATGAATAGCACCCAAAAGAGCATTCTTCAGAGTTATATAATTGGGATCTTTAGGGCTGTCAAATTTGCACATGTCTCGGTGACTTGCATTTAGGTACTGAACTCTCTCATTCCTAAACTCTGGACCTAATGTTGTTTGTTGTTAGAGAAGCTGGTGTCCACGGTTCGGGAAGGGTTTGGATATGAGACAGGATATACCAAGAATAGCAGAATCCTTTCCTACAATAATTCCCGAAGTGATCCCGAGTTTCATTCGCAAAGTCTCGTAGAAAGAGAATATGGGCAATTCAGAAGCATACGTCTTGAATTCTTCGTTGATCAGTTGTGCTGATGTAGAACCAGTTGTGAGATCTCTGATGTAGTCCCGAGACCTCAGCAAGCCTGAAACCGTCAAAATCTTGTTGAGTGTTCCTGCGTAATCAGAACCTCTATGAGGGGTCCCTAAAAAGAATATGCATCGTATACGATCCTCGAAATCCGAAGCCCCCTTCGCTAGGATAAACGCCTGTGACCACGAATGTGAGCCTGAGCATCGTGGACAGAACCTCATGCAGTCATGTGAGGTTCTGGGATGAGTCTTACCTTTTTGATAACTAGACCCCCCATAGAATGTCCCAGGAGTATTATTGGGCTCTATTTCATAGTTAGCTTTGATGAGCTGAAAACAAGATTGTCGTACATTATCATTGTTCCTCAACGAAGGTGAATTCCTCATTTCTTCGAATAGGGATTGACCAAAGTCATGTACGTTGAGGATACTCGGCTTTGTGCTTGCCCAATCCGATTCGTACCCAAAGCTGTATATGTTGGCATTGTGGAGACCGGATTCAACCGGGAGCCAATATTGCGGCCAATAGAGCCGCGGGTCGCTTCCCTTTCGCCATGTTTTGGTAGACCCTCCGCGAAGACCGTGAACAAACACCAAGTCGATCAAAGGTTCCGGTGAAGAATGCAAGAGACGAAGTCCAACGGCGCCTCGGGCGTCGTCCTGCTCATTTTGTCCTCGCACTCTTGTGCCCATGTCGCAGGCAATCGTTTATTTATGAAGGAAATAGAATTCACCAGAGAGATTCCTGTCAAATGATGTAGCCTCGCTCGAGGTGACTTATGAGGGGGATCTCAAGTCAATTAGGGTTGCCTAATGAGCTTCGCGTACTCAGTGTCTATATCACAACGGTTAACGAAGTCTGTGTTGTGTAACACCAAAATACTTACCCGCATCGCATAGGTGATTACTCAGCCTAAGGTCTATCACCGCAACGGCATGTGGTAAACATGATGAATGGAAGTTTGGTCGAACACAAGGAGAATTCAAGCAGTGAGGCTGAAACACGGAACAGCAAGGGGCGTGCCTAAGATTGGTCGAGATCGCGCCACACTGCCAATCACCAGCCCCTGCAGCTCAGCCTAAATAGGGTGATCGAGATAACCTCCCCCTTGCTAGCTTCAATTTCAGCTCGTTAGAACCATCTATCTTTCTCTCAACCTTGAACGAGGAACCGAACCAGGGAGCGAAATTCTTTATCATCCTTTACTCCATGACTTGCTAAGGCAATGACTCTTGAGGCATTGGATCCTGCGGTACTTGCAGGTTAGTACACGAACTGAGACGAAGCGGGGTACGGTCCGGCCCGCGGTGCGAGTTTGTATGGAGAGAATTGGCGTAAAAGCAGGTGCTAATAACTTTGTTGTGGAAGTAGAAGCAGGTGGGCCGTGGACACTTGAGGGCCCCTACAAGTCTCAAACTGGCCCCACCGTCCTCTGGCAGCTGCGTGGGATAATATCTTCCTCCTCTCCAATAGCCCCAACCTTACTCTCTACCTTAGACTTAGACTTGAGATCTTTCCTCAACAGCTTCGCCTCATCCCTGGCCCGCCTCCACAAAACCAACTTTTCCAACTCCTTCCCCACGTCCTCCTCCTCCATCACGACCCCAGCCGCATCCCTCGCAAGCCCCAAAAGCGCCGACAAGAACAGCTCCTTTAAATAAGCGAAGCTGAAATCCTCCGTGATCCCCGCGATCGCTTCACACATGGCGTCCGGGAAGGCGTAGATGTTCTTCTTAGCAAGGTGGTTCCTGTGCTCCGTATTAGCCCCTCTCATTTTTCTAGGGGGAGGGAGAGATAAAGAAGGAACATGCAGACCTCCAGTACCTGCAGTACATCACTCTCTCCTGTTTCTTCGGGCAGGGGAAATGGCATTTTTTATCAAAGCGGCTGGGGCGATGCGCGAGTGCCGGATCGAGCTTCTCCACTATTGTTCATTAACATCAGGTAAGCTTTCTCTTTCCCCACCTAGGAGGATTCTATCCTGTTACCATTTGAGAGAGGAAATACATACGATGATTCGTTGTCGCAACAATCATGATCCCATCATTAGCTTCAAGTCCATCTACCTCATTTAAGAAATAGCTCCGGACAGTCTCAACGACCAAGCTATCGATGTCCTCGAAGATCAAGAGGCATGGAGCTGTGAGTCGGGCTTTGGTGAAGATGGCGCGGATGGAGGGCTGGTGCCCGAAGCCGCCTTCGAAGGTCTTGACATAGAGAGTTGGGATTGCCGGCGTGCGCACGCCGAGGCCATGCATGAGTGCTCTCAGGGACAGAGTTTTGCCGTTACCGGGCTCGCCGTGCAGAATAATGCCTCTCTAATAGTTACGATTATCTCAGCATATATGTCTTGCCACGAGGGGATGGAACACATGTAGAGCCCAATATAGGGAGAGCAAGTTTGTTACCTATTTCTGCCAGAATAAACACATAAATAAGAAAGATGTCTCTCACCTTCCACGGAACGTTCAAGTCCTTATAAATTTCCTTAGCATCAAAAAAGCCCTCAACATCCTTCACAAGCGAGGTTTTCATCTCCTGTTCAAGAATCACATCCTCCCACGAAGTCGACTTCACGCTCTTAAAAAGCTCCTTGTCCTTCTCCCACCGTCCATGATTGAATACCAGAATTTCGTCCTGGGACTCCATCGCCCAAGACGCAGCAGCGTACATCAAGCGATCGGTTGCTTTTGAGGACATACTTTTCTCATCTTCCTGACAAGCCTCGCATAGGATGTAGTAGTGGCTGCACCACCGGCCAGAGGAAATTCCGTCAACAAGGTAGACGAGATATTCTTGGTCTTCCCATTTGTAGAGATACCTACCGAATTTAACCTGGTTCGAGAACGAGCCCTCTTCCTTTGCATACTCTCCAGATTCGTCGTTGACTTGTTCCATAAACCGTGGTGCGTCGGGTTGAGGCAAGAGATTCATATCTACTGTTTTCCTAGACGCTTGCTTGACTTGTCTGATCACTCGGTGTGCGTTTGGGTCGAGAATTGTCAGCTTAGCCTTTCCTGCTGCTGCAAATCCTATAAGATCATGCACAGCAGGATCGCATGTAGTTAGCTTTAGGGAAGGATACTGAAGTCGAAGAGCAGAAACCATGGCGGCTTCGGTATCGACAGAGTTATTCCCGAAGTGAGTTCTGTATTTTTCGTAGGCCATGTCCGGGCCGCTCATCACGGAGGCCAACAATGGCGTCATCGCTATTCTGGATGTCTGGATCTTTCAGACGGCGAGTTGATTCCAAATTTCGGGTGAGGTAAGACGAGTAGTTCAGAAAGTCGATTGCATACGGAAACAGAGAGGGGCCAAGATTATAATCAATTATCCAAAGTAGAAAGAATGAGGCTGGCGCTCTCCATGATGGAAAAAAAGGAATTAAGGGGCTGGCTGCGCATTCGCGAAACAGCCACTGCATGAATTAACAGCCTATAAAGACAATTAAAGTTAATGTCTCCTTTTCCAGCCTTGGTGATTTGTTTGATCCTCTATGCCGGCATGTCCCGTCTTACGCCCTGCCACCGCTGTATTATGCCTTTGGACCCCCTCATTGGTCCACACATATGTAAATTGCAACTTCAAGAATTATTGATGCAATATAGGCACATCAAATGAAACGGCGTCTCGCCTACTGCTGTTGAAAATTTCAGCTGCCACACGGTGAGTCACAGAACTTCAGCTGCTTCAACGCTTACAATCTCAGCCAGCCTCGTAGCGTCATTTCCTGCTGCCCAGATATGGCAAGACCTAACCCTTGATATGGAAGTGGCATTACTCATTCATCAAAGTGCTCTTCTCGGTACCTAGATTTTGTCAAATCCCTCGACCATTTACTGATTATTGGAATTCTACACTACTACCTATATGATAAACACTACTAACTCCCATGGGCGACAGTACGCTTGAGGACGTACTCGAGGCTCTTGCTGTTGATCATCTTGAAGTTGGAAAAATTGAAATTTTCGTCCACCCTCCGGCAAGTTTTTCAAGACAGTCTTGGGACCGGGAGAGTCGTAAAGGAAGATACATTCAACACAACCCTGGTGAAATTGTTCCAAACATCTCATTCCTACGACAAACGGAGCAATACAATAGTGCAAGATCGGGGGATAAAGAGCCAACCAAGAATTCGGATTCAGAAGAGAAGAAATCTCCACCGGAAACGAAGAGGTTCCACGTACAGCCCCTTGGAAACAATTCTTTTGCTCTTGTTGGGAATTCAGTCGAAATTCGCGCCCACCATAAACGAACTTCAAGACAATTGGAATACTCCACGAAGGACCTTTGCCCGAAATGTGAGTCAATCAATTTGAAGGAACTATATGACAGAGCAGAAGCAGAGCATCACTCTTTCAACGCCCTCTCTACCAGCGCAGAGACTTGCAAGTTATGTGCGCTTATGCTTGATGCAGCTGGAGAGCCAGAGACTTACGTGTTTGATGATGCAGAGAGCATTAAACTCCGTGGAGTTCGAAGCAAATCCGGGGGATTGGCCCATATCCAAGTAAGATTCCCATGCTTCGGGGGCGATTTGGCGAAGCAAATCCCCGATGGTGCTCTTGTTTTACTTAGCGTCAATTTGGAATTAGTAGCAGAATATCGTAGGTTCAATATTTCTCGCATAGCTCACATACAGCTAACCAACCCTCAGAGAGCTTCCCCAGCGAGACCTATGGCATCCTAGGCCAGTCAATTGGCAGACCGGACGATGTTCAGCAGGTGCAGCGCTGGCTGAGTGATTGTCTTTGTCAGTTGGATATCACGTGCCCTCTCCTTTAGTATTAGCCGTTCCCAATGGGGATTAGGCTGTTCCCGTGGGATATAAGCTCCCCGAACAGTCGCCCACTTTGCTCCTTAGACAACTTCTTCAGATATTACAATATACTCACTTTTCAAGCTTCACCTTATATATATTACACCCCTGTAACTGCAACTATCAGTTATGAGCCCGGCCTTATTCTAAATCCCATATTTACGAGCTTCCACTATAACGAGCTTGTAATTACAGCGACTTCTTATTGTTATTCGGTATCGAATCGACTTATTTCGAACCGAAAACGTGACTATACTGTTATTCGCCTTCGAATAGATTTGTTTCGAATCGAAAATAGTTCCTATATCTTATCTCTGTACGGATAGATCCCCTTGAATAACCAGACTGTCGAATAGGCTTCGTGCATTATTAATACTTACTGAAATCATTATAATTATAACTATATCTTCGAAACTAATCACTGTCATTCCCGTTATACTGGAAGAGGAGAAGGATTGGTTACTATGAATTGAGGTAATCCGGATAGTAGCGGGAGACCTTTGGGACTTTATCAACCTGTCCGTTCCTCTAGCCAACCTGAAAATGCTCGAGAAACCCATTGAACCGACACCTGCGACTATTAAGGCAATTACTATGCCCAGTTCCATGCAGACCAATACCCTGAATAACACCCTATCTCCAGACGAGCCGGAGATTATTACTTTTGCTTCCCTTAGTTCGTCAGAACAAAATCACCTACAAATACTCCAGAGTATCTACTTTTATAAGCTCAAGACCTATAATTCGAAGGTCAAGGCCATGAACGAGCTCCGAGCTAAGGTTTAACAGACAATTAGTCGTGGGAACCTTTAATATACCCGAGGGTGTAATACTGTTCAAGAGATACTCGAAAAGCTTAAATGACACTTCGCCCCTTCAGACAAGGCATACCAAAACGAGATTACCAGGGCCTGGCAGTATATAATTCAATGACCAAAATGTAGAACGGCGGTTATAACATGGTTATCAGAGCTCGAATCGGCCTATGACAAAGCAGTTGAGTATAAGCTACCCGAAGTTTAGGGACTTCACGCCCATTATACCCTCATTGCCGTGACGGTCAATATCGATTCCAGCTTCTCACATGACTGGGACTGCTAGCTACTCCGCTTTACGGAGAAGGATTCACGAAAATCCAAGTTCCGGGATATAGTTCAGGAATTAAGGGAGCTAATACACCTTCGAGTATCTAGACAGTCCTTGTCGGTCCACTATAGAGTATTCGCGGCCTCCTTTCAAGGAGTGGATTCGAATAGTAATCCTGTAACGAAATCACCCTGCCTTTGCGGCGGAACCCATCTCTTTGCTAATTACGGTTACCTGATTCCGGAATATCAACTAGCCGGATAGTATTCCAATCCCAATATCCAGAAGAAGGTTAACGAAACTCTAGTCGGTATGAAACAGATAGACAAGCGATTATCTATAATTCGATATCTTCAGGAAAAGGTCAAGAATTCGACAATACCAAATCCTGCCATTACGGAACTGCCTGGAACCTCGAAGTCAACTGGAAGCAAGAAATAGGGAGAAGAGGGTCCGCAAGCTTATATAATAACTTATAGTATCTCGATTCGGCCAATCAGAGTAGGAGTCTTTAATGTCTTCAATAATACTAAGACCTTGACGGGACTTGACTATCCCCTTGGGAATAGTATTATCTTGGATTCAGGTTCCACTTATAATATCGGGAATACTAGATCACGCTTTGATCCCGACTTATTTCAGTCTTCCCGAGAAGATAAGGAAAATACTATTTTTACTAGTAATATTATAATATCTATTAAATTATACGGAATGATAAATGTTACTATTCAGACCGAAGGATTCCCGAATAGTCGAGTTATTATATTTCAAAATATAGTATATATTTTATTATTCTATATATCTGTAGTATCTCTCAAATTCCTGAACTAATAAGAGATCTTCTGGAATAATTATTCGAATATTCTAGTATAGGAGGATAGTCAAGGGAATCGTTATTACTGGATAGATATATCTGTATAGTTTGAGTAGTGGATTCTCGAGTATACCGAAAATTCAGTCTCAGAGTGGTCGAAATCGGAGGATTCCTTTATAGTATTACTGGCCAGTTTTAAGGCCCACTCCTCACGTGTTTCCAGGCCTATTAAGAAGAGCATATTAGACTAGTAGTATAAAATTATAAATTATTTATATCCTGAAACTCTAAAAAAGCTCGAAACCGCTTACTAAGATATTAAAATTATAATATCTTTATTATCGGATTCAAAATACGAAAAGTACTATCTTAATAATACTAAAAGTATATTCTATTATTACTCTATATTCTATTATCCTATACTATTCTGGAAATTATACTGGAATCTGATTAGTATAAATAACGGATTAGATAATGAAAACTATATACTTTACTTTATTTATTCTATAAGTTATATATACTTTATATATTATTTATTGGATATAGGGAAATAATACCTTCTTTCTTATTTTGAGTATATACTGAAATATATTAAGAGACATTATAGGCTCAAAGTATAAATATTTTATAGGAATAGTGAAATAACTATTTAGTATTTTGATAAATTCAAGGTCGAGTATGGTTTGATTATAGAGAATTTACTATTATATATATAAGTTCAAAATGGAGATATTGAGAGATCTGGAAAGATAATTATAGGCCGTGATTATAATATAAGAATATTAGTGAATCTCCCTGAGATTTTATAACCTGAAATATACTCTATAGTCGTCTATTTACTTAACAGATCTCTTATATATTCCCTTGACTAGTTCATGTCTATTAGTTTTATCGAATAGTACCTGGATAATCAAGTTCCCAGGCCTAGTCTAAATTACCTTATTCCGTATAGTTATCAAGTCTATTCTTTTATTAAAAATATTCCGAAATACGAATAGTACCTGAATTATTATATATATATCGGATATTATATTGGATATAGTAGAAGTAATATCTACAGGATCTGGATATCCAAGTTAAAGATAGTTATATTAACCTGTAATATTATCTTCGATATTATAAAGTAGTATAACTCTCAAGATAATTAGTCCGAAATACCGGTTAATATAATCCAGGTTCTTGAAATCCTTACTCCCGATATCGAAAAGACTATTAATAATTAGAAGATACTATCACCTTTATACTCGTTCGAGATAATCCTTGAATCCCATAATAATACAATTATAGTAGATAATATCTCCAGTTCGAAAATATTAATAATATCACTTTCTATATCTAGGGAGACCCCTGATTTTGAATAACTTTCGACTATTATATTATTAAATTAATCTATAGAGAGTTTATCTAGAGTCTCCTCACTACTAGTAGTAACGACCAGCCAATCAGATTCGTTAACTGTTAAAATAAGTTTAATACTAAGTCCAAAATCGATTATATTAAGTGATTCCTCAAGCTCACGTGATTCTCCTCGAGATTAATCTCTAATAACCTCAAAGCTATTACCTATTAAGCCGCCTCGTGGATTTGTCCTACCTGAACAGGAAGTATATAAAGGAATTAATAGAGATATTATACTTTCAAATATTGTCAAAGGGAAGTATAACTATAAGATAGCTTTCACAATTAAGTTATTATTTTGGGACTTTATAGAAGAACCGATCTCAAAGTATTATATATTATTTTTAGTAAGAATAATATATAAGGAACCAAAATTACGAATTCGTGACCTGACTGCTCTATTAAAGAAATATCGCGAACTAGACAATCACTTATATGAAACTCAATTTAAGTAAAAGCAAAAAGTCGAATACGAGACCCTTTGGGATAAAGGTACTTTCAAAATAGTATCGATTTCAAATGTAATTTCCTTTATTCTTCCTCTAATGTGGATTTTTACCTATAAAGGAGATGAAGACGGTTTCCTTACGAGATGTAAGGCCAGGCTCGTAGTCCGTGGAGACCTTTAGAGGAATTACTCACAAGACATATATATGGTTATATTTGCTATGAGGGTATTTAGGGCACTTATAGCCATTGCGGCTTATTTTGACTTGGATATCCAGTAATTCGACACTGTAAATGCCTTTTATAATGCCTTCTTGAATGAGGATATATATATATACTATCCTGACGGGTTCTATATACCCGGTCACTGTCTATAACTGATCTGTACTTTATATAGTCTATCCAAGTCCCTGTTATTGTAATATAATCTTATATACAAATACCTTTGTAAATTAGGCCTTTCTCCTGTTCCTGACTGCCCTTGTCTGTTTACAAGTAATAAGCTAATTGTTTTCTTTTACATTAATAATATTATAGTCCTTTACTACCTTTCAAATTGATTATTCTATAACGGGTTCCGAATAGAATTCCTTAAAGTATTTAAAATATATAAGATAGATAAATTGAAGTGGTTTTTGGGTATTCGAGTAATCTGTAACCGAAAGGCCCGTAAAATATAGTTATACCAAGATACCTATATTACGAAACTCTATAATCGATTCCGATATCCTGGTTTGTCAGTCTATAGGCCCAAGACTCCTATAATGGTATCTTCTCCTGATCCCTATATTGGCAATATTATAGCGGAATAGATCCTTCAGTATTCCCAGCTTGTTAGCTCCCTGATATATCCCGTGTCGATTATATACCCGGATATCACTTTCTGTACAAAAATACTGGTCCAGAATCTCAAGAATCCTGGCCCACAATACCTGGTAGCCGGTTACTGTTATATTAACTATCTAGAAGATACTAAATATCTTGTACTGGAATACGGTAGGACTGCCATCCCCGCCCCCGTGTTCAGTGCCGCTAACGACCCTGAAGGCCCTCCTACAGAGCCTGCCTTTATAATGGCTAGTAATGCCGCTTTCGCTAACGATATACGAAGTCGCCGGAGTACCGAAGGTATAGCCCTTAAACTGTTCGGTGGTATATTCGACTGGTTGAGCCGTTTCCAGTCGATCGTTATTACATTAACTATCGAGACTGAGTTGCTCGCTATTGCTCACCTGATATTATAGATCCTCTAGTGGGGACAATTCTTCGATAACATCGATCTTGATATCGATCAGAACCTTACCGTGTTGTGTAATAACCTTCAGACAATTGGGCTCCTGATTAAGGACTCCCCTAAACTCGTTACCAAGCTCAAGTACATCAATATTTAACAGTCATGGATATATCAGGAGATTAGTCAAGGGAATATCCACGTCAAATGGAAGCCTATATCCGAAATGATCGTTAACGGACTGATAAAATCGCTTACTATTCAAAAGCATAACGATTTCGTTAAGATAATTAATATAGTCGATATCAAGTACCTGATCTCACCTGACCTGGGGGGTCACGAGACTTCAAGTTCTGAGTCCGAGGACTTGGAATAATAGGCCTTATCACTTTCACTCATTTTATCGATTTCTGTTATATAGTTCGACGAATTTCACTGTTATAACCACTCCGTACGGCATTCTTTCATTATCATACCCATTTTTGTTATCAATCCTTTATACGGACTCCACTTACAGTATTCCTGGACCCTTACAGATACTGCTTTGGATAATTCCGGTTCCCTGAAAGTCCGTGGATTCCCATAGTTCTAAAGGAACTGAAACGCCCGAACAGTTATACCCACGGATCCCCATTCGTAATTCTTCCAGTTCGGCATTTTGCCTTGATTTTTAGTTATTTTCGAAAAAGCGGTGGATTTATATACTACTCAAAATATGGAACTAAGCGAGGTTATTCAGTTGGGAACGATTTTTTAGGTTCCAGGTCTTGCCTTTTAGGGCAAAACCAGGGGGGGTCTGTCAGTTGGATATCACGTGCCCTCTCCTTTAGTATTAGCCGTTCCCAATAGGGATTAGGCTGTTCCCGTGGGATATAAGCTCCCCGAACAGTCGCCCACTTTGCTCCTTAGACAACTTCTTCAGACATTACAATATACTCACTTTTCAAACTTCACCTCATGTGTATTGCACCCCTGTAACTGCAACTGTCAGTCTTAGCAAGCATGAAAGATGCAATCGTAGAGCGCATCAAAAGAGCCTGCAAACAATGCCATCGCTCCCTACTCGAGTCCTGGATGTTGGCTCTGCAAACGATACAAATGAGCCGTTTCTGTTCGAGTCCAGGGGTCATAGAGGAAAATACCTTGCACTGAGCCATCGTTGGGGTAAAGCAAATATCACAAGGACTACACTCTCAGCTATTGATCAGCATAGAAAAGGGATCCCACTCGACTCGCTTTGTAAAACTTTTCGAGATGCGATCAATGTCACTCGGAACCTGGGTTTCAGGTATCTATGGATCGATTCTCTCTGCATCATCCAAGACTCCCTAGAGGATTGGGAGTCGGAAGCCGAGCAAATGGCCGAAGTTTATACGAACGGCATCTTAACTTTATCAGCCTCGGTCGCAACATCTGGGGATAGCGGAATGTTCTATCCAAGGAAGATATCAAAAGATGTCGAACTATCAACTCTTACAGTTGGCGGGGATCGAGTTGGCACGTATAGCGTCACCAATCGTATACTCTCAAGCTTCAAAGATGATGTCGAGCGAGGCACACTTGCCCAACGAGCATGGTGTCTGCAAGAACGTGTGCTGGCTCCTCGAGTCCTTCACTTTGGGAGAGACCAGCTACATTGGGAGTGTCTCTCTGGGGGTTGGAGCGAGGCATCCACAGAACCGATCATGAGGCCAAATGACATATCTGGTCCCATTCAGTCCCAGTTGCGCCAAATTTTATCGACGACTGAATGGCCAAGCTTGCAGGAGACTTTGAAATCCTTACAAGTTGACGACACGTCTCACTTGAGACAAATATATGGCAGAGGGCCTTATGGGAAATGGTACCAAATGCTATCAACATATTCACGTCGCGATATAACCAATGAACAAGACAAATTACCTGCTCTGGCCGGCCTAGCAAAGGTTTTCAAGAAGTTCTCAGGGGATTCGTACATGGCGGGCTTATGGATTGATGACATTCCTGCGGGCCTCCTTTGGAGCGGAAACAATTTTTACCAACCGTTTGACAGTCCAAGCCGTCTGCGCCGGCCAGCCAAGCGTTGCGCACCATCTTGGTCATGGGCCAGCTTTGATGGCCCAATCGATTACCCACTCGGAAAGCTTGGGGACATTGATGTTCCACGAGATTGGCAGAGTGCGTTAGTCTGTGCACCTGACCCATTTGGGATGGTCGAAAAGGGATTCATCGAGCTTTCGGGCCGCCTTTGCAGGCTGGGAAGTATGATCAGCTTTGCGCCAAGCTTTCTCGAATCCATGAAGGATATGTCCCAGTACTTTCTTCAGGACCAGATTCCCCGTGCATTGTATGATGAGCCTGGGCTGTACAACAACGATGAGGTGGATTGTCTCTTGATTGCATTTCAAGGCTGCGGTTCGAAAACTTGCAATCATAATGCAGGCTGTTATATGAGGTTTGCATACAGTCTCCTGCTACACCAAAGCGGGGAATTTGGAACATATAAGAGAGTAGGGATTGCAATAACCTATCAATCTGACTGGATAGGAGTGCAGAGGACAAGAATTGTTCTTTCTTGACGAGGACCGTTCAGGTGTAGGCGCTGTTCCGGAAGTCCAATTTCCACCATCGAGGCTAAAGAGAAGCTGTTGAGCTCGGCGGTTTTCATGTTGGCAGTTTACAGTGTGATTTCCCACCAGTATAAAGGGATGGTGGAGTCAACCGCAGCAGCTGCTTGGTGGCTTAAAATACGGCGTTGGGCCTTCGGTGATTCAAAATTGAACTAGCTTGAAGGAGCTCCTTATCATCTCTAGGCAGCATCTCTGGGCAGTAATTCGACAACACCATTGAACCCCCCCAATTCATATGCTTTCTTTACCAAGGTTTCCTTTCTCCTGTTTATCCCCTCGTTCTTTCGTTTGCTTTTAATTAAGGCAGACATATGAAGCTGAATTTTTTAAAGACCTTGAATACAGCCTAAATATTTTGAGCCTAATTTTTGCCTTAGTAATTCGATATATAAGCCCTCTGATTCGTCAGATTCAAAGGATATTTAAGAAAATTCAAGGATTCATTAAAGAGCTTAGGTGAAGTGTAGATGATATTGAAAAATAATAGGCTACATCGGATGACAAACATGTACGGTGTCAGCCCCAAAAGTGGCCAATGTGGTCTGTGCTCAGAATCTTTTTAAGCGAAAAGGGGCGAAGCCATCTTGCAAGTGACTGTGGACACTTGAAAGGCTTGTTTCCATAGAACAGTGGGACAACTTCGGACTTACTGGAGCAGGAGAGCACTTCGAGCACATTATGTTCTTCCCATAGTGGCTTCCCTGAGTGATCTGATGCCGATCTCTTTCCGTGCTTCGGTCTCTTTTCCATTTTGATAATAATTAAGATATAATATCCCATCTTTTATTTTGTGAATAGAATGGACAAACTGTGAAGGGCACGCAATCATCTCAACTTCACGGAAAATCGAATTTTGCAAGATTTCTTCCTTATGCGGGCTTTAAATCTCTCACAGACCCAGTTCGAATTCTCGTAACGAGGCTTCTGACTCCAGATACATGAGGAAGTCACTACAGATTTCAATTTTCAACTTCAATAAGTGTTTTGCAACAACAATACAATCCTCTCTTTTACAGCAGACACTGATTGTAAAGCCCTCGAAGCCGGTGATTCAACGAAAATATGGTAGAGTCTGTGCTCTAGCACACCTACAACTCCTGTTGGCCAATACTAGAGATGTTCCGTCTTCTATTATCCAAATTTTCCACCTGCTCCACCATATCTGCCTTCTCAGTCGCCAAAGCACGCACTTTCATCTCTTCAACAGCATCCTCGCCATCAAAAGTACGTGAGATTTCTTCAAGCGTTGCGCCTTTTGTCTCAATGAAGAAGAAATACACAGTGACCAACTACAGCATATCTTAGCTTTGGCCAGTACAGTTTCGGCAGATAACTCACCTGAAGAAGAAGCGTAGCTTCAAACAGGAAGTAGTACCTCCAACTCGCATGTTGAATACCAATTGGATTGACATATTGGTTAAAGAACAACATCACATTTGTTGCCAACGACTGGATCATCAGACCATTCGCACGAAGCCGGTACGGTAGAATCTCGCAAGGATAGGCGACGTTGAGTGAAACCCTGCGATCACATGTCAACACCAATTATGTCTTTATTGGTGGATAGTACTCACCAACAGAGGTTGTAAAAGAAGTTGTGGAAGAAGATAATACAAATAACCCCTTTCCCGGGACCTGGAGCTCCAGTACGGTTTTGCACAGCTGTCAAAGCTATCCATGTTGCAAAGGTACAGCACATGCCGGAAGCAGAGGTAAGGAAAAGCGGCCGACGACCAACTCGATCGACGAGAAGAGCAAAACAAATTGCTTCGATCCAGTTTGTTGTGCCGATGATTCCATTAAGCCGGTTTTGGAATTGTGGATCTGTGATACCAACATCGGTAAGAATTTTACTGTCCTCTTCGTTAGTCTTTGACAATTCATAACCAATACGAGCAACGTTTTTACCTAAGATAGTACCCAGTAAGACTAGTGCCGGACATTTGCGAGAAGAACCCGCAGCAGAGACAAATAAAGAGACGCCTGCGGTTTCCAGCTATTACACGATGAGTAAAGGTCGGACAGCAGAGGCTTGAAGCACTCACAACTGTTGATCAAATCCATATACCTGCCCTTGGAATTGATTTTCTCTTCCTTCAGAGCTTCCTTGATCTCAGCGAACTCAAACATAATGACTTCATCATGAATGTTTCCGTTGGCATGATACTTGGCCATCACACCCATAGCCTCATCTTGTCGATCCTTGGAAATTAAAAATCTTGGACTTTCCGGTAGGAACCACAGGAAGCAAAGTTGAAAAGCGCTTGGTGCTACTTGCAGCAGACTTGGAAGTCTCCAGGACCAGTTGCTAGGGATTTGCAGTGTCCCATATGTTGTCCAAGCTGCAATGGTGGAACCAAAGTAATAGAAGGTGTTGTAGGTTGCAGTGATCTTTCCACGTTGGCTGGGGTGAGCAAGTTCGGTGATGAGTAACGGACTTGCAATGCCGTTGATTCCAGAGCCAAGACCAACTATGATGTGAGTTAGTACTGATGGAGAAGTTAGTCAGACAAGACAAGACTGACTGAAGAATCTCCCAGCAATGAACATTCCAGTATCTGTGGCTCCCGATTGAAGTCCTGCTCCGAGGGCAACAATAAGACTTCCAATGAAGATGCTGTACTTTCTGCCAATCCAATCTGCCAAGTTCGGGGCAATTGGCAAGGAACAGACCGAGCCGACGGATTGAATAGCGTTGAGAATTCCTTGACGAGATCCACCGGGGTCGTTGAAGTCTAAGACGTTTAACAGAGAAACACTCAGAAGTTGATTACAGCACTTACAAGTTTTCCAATAGGTCAGAGCTTGCAGCCCATTCATCATTGACCTGTCAATGTCAATATAGATCCAGCAAGAAAAATTTGCACAATACAAACCCATCATAACCATTGGTAGCCGAACTTAGAATGGCAATAAAAATGAGGAAGTATAATTTGCGTAAACCTGGATCTTGAAACCACCATTTCTTTTTGTGTCGGAGTTCGGGAACATCAAGAGTATCGAGTCTATTAGGATCGAAGTTTGCAGGCCTTTCCGTAGCCATGTCGATTCAGGTATTTACAGATGTATGTAGCAAAGGATAGAGGTGATTGTAGGACTATGCCTGATCAACATCGACGGAGGTCCCTCCTTTTCTAGTCTGTTGAGCATGGTGATCTCAGACTTCTTTTTCAGTATCAAAATCTATTTAACCGGTGCCCACCTCACAATTACCCAGAAGTTGGGTAAGTGGCGAACCTGCAAACGTAGTTTCTTGGAATTTTAAGCTTCAAGGCGTGCCGATCTATTCCCTGAGTGTGTGGTCAAACATGGGTCCCCGCACTATCCCGTGTCTGGGGGAATTCCGGGGGTGACACAGTTTATGTCGCGGCCGCTACAATTCAGGCTAAAGGCGGCTGCTACCGCGTCTCCGGGACAAAGTCTTTTCTGGACGAAGGGAATTTCCCACCAGTTTCCAAATTTAGGTAGTGTATATCATTTGGTTGGTTGAGATGAGCAGGAAGAAAGGACCCGGTTTAGGCCCCAAACTCTCGGAGAGGCGGGGGCTCGCAGAGCTAGCCGACCTCCGAATTATTTCTCCGCCATGACCTGCGTACGGGGACACGAATTGAAATAATGCTTTGCCACTCTCAGACTCTTGGTCTTCATCGCGGTTTAGACGATTTTTCTAGGAATTTGCCACAAATCTGCGAACAGAAGACCTTGCTTGTCCGCGTTGTAGCACGTAAGTGGTGTTTTCACTCAAACATATCAAAGGTAGCCACTTGGTGGGCTGGCTTCTATGCAGTCTCGCAAGCTTAACCACTAAAGGTGGACAAGCCAAATATTATTGCTCAAGTTCATCGATAGCCGACAGAAAGGAGAAAGGATTCAATACCCCTAGACTCAGGATTAAATTTCCCTGTCGCTGGTTCCGTTTTAGTCTGCGGTCGTGAGCAACTGCCGCTTTAACCTGAGCCGAAGTGAGCGTTCCTGATCAGAGCCTGAGCCGAACCTGGGCCGAACCTGAGCATCCCCTGAGTCAGCCTACGCACCATAATGTGGAACCCATTTGGCTTCCTGTGTGCCCCGGTTACAGTTTCGTTCCCGAATTTTGCCCGGGAATCCCGTTTCTGCTTCCTTACAAGAGTTCCTGCCGGAGCTGGTTTTGGATCCCTCTTGTCAAAGAGCACGTGACCAGTAATTTATCCTCATACCTAATTGTTAGAATACGGTGGGCTCCTTGACATGACCCTAGTGTGAGTCATGGGACTCTATTACATGATTATTGACACATCCATCTCCTTTATTGCATACAGCCGCCTATTACTTGTAGATGAATATAAGCATCTTGTAATTACAGTCTTATAATAATAACTCTTCCGCTATAGTAGAGCTCGAAATCGGTTTCAGTTTGGAACACTCAGTGATTCAATTTTTGTCCACATTTTACCCGATAGTAACCTCCTATGGCTAGTCTCGCTTTAACCCTGTTGGAACGGCTGCATACTGTAAATATTACTGGTCACGTGACAGCACGCACGTGTCACGTGGCTAGTCCCAATTAGGCTTAGCTGCACCCCGGGGAAGGGTATCAACACCAAGGTGTCGATTACTCTTCCTCACTGAAAAAACCAAGAATCAACCACCACTTTACGCGACGAGCATTCCACGATATTCGTGACGGTGCTTAGCGTAACCGGTGGGAACCGACAAAACCCTTACACTAGCTTATTTCCATTCCTGCAAGTGAAGTGAAGACACTTGCTTGAGGATATATAATTACGTTGCCGATAATCGGCGTTATTTCACTCTATCACGTAAAAGAATTGAACTTCTAGTTGAGGATTGCTTTGGCCTTCATAAAACATTTTACTAATCTGGCTCAAAAAGCATCACAAAATACGAGAAAACACACTCAACCGAAGGCACAATGCCAAGGCTGCCAATCCTGCAAGCCAGACGGAAAAAAATAAAACATTACACATCGCAAAAGGTAATCATTTGCGTATATAAACTGATAAAACAACAGACCTTCTTCTTTTAATGTTTAATGTTTAATATTTTTTTTTCTTTGAGCTTTAACGTTAATATACTTCTTGTTTATACCGCCCTTATTTCTCTTCGTGTCACGTGATGTTAAATATCATTATACTGCAATCTATTTCCAAGAGGAACTTCTCAATTAATTTTAATAAATTGCTAATTATAAGGAATCTTGGCTTAAGGGCCTTAGATCTAGGTCATGATATTAGAACCTAATAGCTAAAATCTAATATATAATATTAGAGCGATAATAAAGCGACGACGAGGTAAGGCGGCCTATAGCGTTAAATATCTACCCAGGATGCCTCCTACGTATCATTCTCTTCACGGTAGAACAAATATCCCAAAATTTCTTCGGGACACGCAGACAGTGGGGCTAGACTGTCAGGAGAGAGTTGGGAGAAAAAAACCTGCAGGCAGATAGCGAGGCAGACTGATCCGTGATGCCCAACGTTACACCAACCCAATAACGATGTTTGCCGCCTGCGACCTTTCTTCCCGCCCAATGCCATTTTACATTGCTGGAACACCATTTATATTTGACATTGGCCTCGCCATTCCTTGGGGCCTAATTTTGGACCTGTATCCACAGCTAACACCCAGAGCTCAACAGTCGTTTCTCTCTTACGGCCAACAGCAACATGAGTTTATTGAGGATAAATTCACTTAATTCAGTACTATCGTGGTCAGTCACAGTGGTGGCAGCAACAACACTAGCCAAGGAATGGCCCGACAGTCGGACTCTCGCCAGGTCGAACACAGCAATCACGACCTGCATCTGCTAACTGAATCACCTCTGGCACATGAGACTGAAGCAGAGAATGCTTCTGTCGACAACTTCGAACAAGAGGACTCAGGGCCATTTGTTGCAGCAAAAGAAGACACCGTAGCGGAAGTAGATCTGGGAACCTGCGATGTCTCTCAACTGAACTCCGCCCAGCCAGGATATGACGAGGGTCGAGGAACCTCCATTTCACCTATTGCCGTCGTGGGCGATTCTCAAGCTAAACAACCCCAAATCGGCGGCGTCGAGAATACAACCATGGGGACTGCATGTCGAGGTCTACTAGAATTTGAAACTTCCTGGAAGCCGGAGCTTTTAGATTCTCGTAGCGCCCAAGGGACTACGGCCCTCTGCCATCTCGGCGATGTCAGTCTTATTACTAGAGATATTCTTTACGCATTTCTTCATGATTCCGACGACTTGTATGAACTTGAGGAGGTCCTAGATCTTTGTGGCGACGCAAATCTCGAGGATGTAGTAAAAGGGAAGGGCAGAGCAGGGGATCATCGCCATGTGTGGATTGATGAAAGGACCAATATTGGAAATTCGGGAAGCAGGGGCGCTGGGGACCAGAATAA
Organism: Hyaloscypha hepaticicola; assembly: GCA_002865625.1. Lineage (NCBI taxonomy): Eukaryota > Fungi > Ascomycota > Leotiomycetes > Helotiales > Hyaloscyphaceae > Hyaloscypha > Hyaloscypha hepaticicola. Next base: position 1,237,225 of record KZ613464.1, on the reverse strand, counting down.
TCCATTGACTTCGACTGGACTCCTACGGATTCTGCAACATCCGCCCACCGCGGCCAGGCGACTAATCTATATCAGAGGCTTGGACCCAAGTTCGATCCTGGCACTCGCAGCAAGCACACCACGGCCACAGGCCTTGGCCTTGAGAACTGCTTTTCACAAGCACATAGCATTTCAGGCATCCATAGGTGTCACAGTTCCTAGTTCGGGATGGCCTACCTTCCAGTTAGAGTTGCATCTGCCATTCTTTCAGTTACGAAAGACTTCGGGGAATAGATCCGAGTCCATGAGCAAAGCGCATAACAAAGAAGGAATACAAAGACGCTTTACGGATCTTTCCTTCCCAGGTGCAGACAGTTTAGCCCGTGGTGAATTGGGACTCTACGGCATATCGGAAGTTCATTTCTCTTGCCTTATCATTGGGTCCGACGAAAGATGGTGGACTGCATATCAATTTGTCGATTACAACATCGATGAATCTATCAAGGGTCAGTCAGAGAACATAATGAACTTCGACCAGATCCCTGGTACACATTTCGATGGTAATATGCGAATCTGCCGGCCGTGCGACTACATGCTCTATGTTTTGGGGATTCGAATGGCTCAGGTACGACGGGAGTGGGCATATATTGTTCGTAAATTGGACACTGGGATCAACCAATATGTATGTTGGAACATCAATCATTATCTGGGGACCTCAGCAATCCCCGAAAATACAAATAGCTGACATTCGATAGAAAATCCAGCACGATTGTGATTTAGTCTCATCTCCAGCGTCAGGAGATCGGTCAGTGGAATTGAGACAGTCCTATCAATGGACTCAGCAGACCAAAAACCTCCTACGGCACTTGATACGTGTTCTATCGAATCAACTTGATGCGTGGGGAAAATTTTCGTCCTCTAGTGGAAGTATCCAGTACTTTCATGAGCAGCATGCGATGACATCCCTTGAATCGCGAAAATCCCTCGCTGCTGCTGCGAAACACTTCACAGAGCTAGAGACTTATCACAAGTGCCTTCAAGAGCTAGAGAAAGGTTGTTCTGAGACTTCTGAAGCCGTGAGTTAGCCATAGCCTTAGTATCGTCACCCTACGAGGAGTTCCATACTAAATGAATGTAGCTCAAACTTCGCCTCTATCTCGATAGCAAAGAAAACACCGACTCCATTGGCAGTACCGTATCTGTAGCGGTCTCAGTGAGTTTACTGGAGCATCTCTATAATCCTATACCGTCACTAATGCCCTTCACAGATCCTCTTTCCCATCTCCCTTGCTGCAGCCCTCTTTAGCATGCAACCAGTCGTTATGCCCTGGGCTCCAAAATTTGAGTCATTTGTCGCTACTGTTTTGATACTTGGAGCCACAACATTCTTTATTCGGTGGGGTTCTGACAAGAGAGCCGTCCGGGGTTTTTTTTCATGGATATTCCAGTCTCTTTTTAAGAAGGAAGCCAAAGTGAACGCGCATAAGTTGGACGATATATTCGACTTGAGATTCGACGTCGAGGGAAATAATGATAGGGTGTAAAAACTGTCCCGCCAGAGCGTTCTGATCATTTCTAGCTAGAGTTTTCAAGCCCACAGCCGCAAACACGATGTTTATTAGGTAAAGAACCATCTTCCAAATCCTCTATAAACAAAGATAAAGGTTAACCTGGGGATACTTTATTATAATAAAAGATGCTTATTCCACAGTAGTCAGTCACGACGTTTAGAGAAATAAACTTGAGATAATCTTACTTTTGACTCTGTCTTTTTGCTTAAAAGTGATGGTCGATAATCACGTGGTATCTTCAGGGGCTCTCGCTAAAATAAGGGGCTCGTCTATGGCGCATTAATAATTATACCGAAAGGACTTTCATGAGTGTGGCATAGCTCAACACATGGAAACTTGCTGAGAGATGTAATTTTAGTCATTTTGCATTGCTTTCTAATCCCAGATGGGTTGATTGTCCGAGGGCGGGTTGAGCCTGGGAAAATTGATTGGGTAGGTCTCGGATTCTAATTTCTATCTACTCTGCTCCATGTACAATTTAACTGTGACTGGGTTTGTGAGGCTGCTTTGATTTATATAGCACGCAATAAATTGAAGGTTACTAATATCTACAGGGTAGACTACCTGGGACCCATATACTTAACTTTTGCTCCCTGTAAGTGACAGTATGTTCGAGCGGTTACCAACCGAGACCAGCAACTTGGTTTATATTCATGAACATAAACTTGGAACAACGAAGGCATGAAGAATAAAAAGCAGATTGAAGCCTTTGAACGCTTAAAAATTGTGATTTCGACTATAGAAAAGCATTCAATATCCAAGCTCTTGCAATCCCATGTCCTTCCAATTCCACAACTCCTCAGCAAGCTCAGGATCCTTGCGGAGTTTTGCTACCCTTTGTATTCTTCCCCACAGACAAAAAATAACTTCCATTATCTTCCATCCTAATATCCTCACTAATCGCAAATCACACGATAACCATACGACTTTCATGCGGCCCTGGCGCTCCAAGTTCTACGAGCAGTTGTATGAACGTATACCAGCTACTGCTTCTTCTGGTACTAGCACTTAAAACAGTTTTCACTGTATCAGGGTGGAGAAAACAGAGAGAATATCGGGGCAGAGAGAAGCAAGGAACTTTGAGTGAAGCACTTGACAGAGCTTGGAGTAACCGTAGAGGATCCATGTTAATGCTTCTTTTAGGTTGGGAACGCTAGGGAGGAGGGGGAGAAAGCACATACGAGTTTCGCATGCCCGTCTGAGGATACGATGAGGATACCGGTTATAACGGAAGGATCAGATCTGGGGGATGAGGTGCGAAGGATGACAGGGAGGAGAAGTCTTGTTAGGAAATGGTGGGAAGATAGTTCATGTGAAATTGGTTCGCGAAGCCTTGCTTGGTTTCGCTGTATGGTGTGTACATTACCTTTCGTTAGTGGGGCTACAGAATTGTTGTCCATGATACTTACTCCGGCATTATTAATGAGAATATGTAGCTTATTCTCCTCTCTGGCTCTACGTCAGCAAAGTTCCTCGAATTTCACATACTTGACTTACCTTGAGAACTCTCCAGCACCACGCTTCACGCTGTCTAGGTCAGACAGATCCATCTCAATGAGAGCAATATTAGCACGTGGGATATCCTGCTGGATTTCTTGGATAGCTAATTCTGCTTTTGCTACTGATTGTGAAGCAATTTACACTTTCGCATGGCTTTTGGCAAGAAATTTGGCCGCTACTAAACCTCGGTGAGCTGTCGGAAAGATAGCAGTTCGTCAGTGAATCAGCAGTAACTTGAGAGATGGAAAGAAATTCTTTCAGAGCATATATAATTTTGTGCGAGGCGGCACTCGAGTGATATAAGGTGATGCTGATGGTTTGAGAGAGGAAAAGCCCATCGCGGTGTATAATAGAATCACTGGACAGGAACTCTGAACTTGTATTTGACTGAAATGAAGTGCTGATCCCGATCCTAGCTGGCTTTGGACATCTTCCAAGATGTAGTCCAGTCAGTCTAGTCCATACCATTTCCGCCAAGATCCGGTCCTTTCTCTCCCAAGCTGATAATCGTCCAAGCATCAAACAACTCACTGTGAGTTCATCCCAGTCCAAAACTGCCCTGAAGACAGAGCTCGTATCTGCAGCAGGAGAAGCGCATCAGCACATCGCCGATACTCGCATGAAGTTTTCAAACCTACCAGCAGCACGGCTACTTCCTCCCATTAGCCTCATCAATCTTTCTGAGACCATCCAAGATAGCTCTGGCCTCCTGAATATCCTCATGCTCGGACATCTTCAGGCCGTATGACTGCATCATGTGGTTCATGTTGTTGAATCCAGCGTCCTTGATCAGCCGATAGTCTGACTTTCTGTCGCTGGAGGGAGCTTTGGAGGAGTTGTTGTTTACGGCGCCGGAGCTGGAGCTTGACTGCTTGTTTGTGTTGGAAGACATCCTCGGTTTGGAGTGGGGCGATGATGTGATGTTGGAATTGTGGAGAGAGTGGGGACGATTGGTGTATTGCGATGGAGAAGAGATCTTTGCAACGAGAGGCGATGAAGGAGGTTCTGTTATGGGGTTCGTTGTGCAGTTGGTTGTGCGGTTCTGCAGTGAGTTGGCCAAGTAGCGGTCTGGATTTTGTTGTTGGTGAAATGAAGGTGGGAGGTTGCAGCTGGTGGGGTAAGATAGAAGGTGCAGCCGGAAGTGGGATAGTGGCGATGGACTAAAATTCTAGGATCACCGTTCGATATGTGAGCGTTTTGCAATGATAAAAATGGTAAATTAAAATTTTTAGACTTGACAATAAAGTGCTTAAATTAGTCAAAATAATCAGTGTAGATTTACACAGCGTAAAATTTAAGTTTCTTTATTTATACGGCGACGCTCTCGTGAGAGGAGATAAACCGCAAGCAAATGTAATCTTCTTCACAATTTTATGTCTATCAAGTTTCCAAAACAAATTGTTTTCGAGATACCAGCTTGAATATTCCCCAGTTTAACGAATCAACTGACTCAACTTCTTCTGTAGACCTACTCCCGCAGAACCTCGAATCATCGAGAACGCTGTCAATGTTTTAGCTGAAAGTTCTCTGACTCTATACCATAATGGGCAGCAGTACCTTCGATTGGTGACTTTCTCGGTGTATTGCTATGCTGAAGTTAAAACGAGAGGCTAGAAGCCCGGCATGAATGATTACTCGCAATCACGTTAGCCTGGGCACGTGGCATACTGCTCTTTTAAACTTCAAAGAAAATATCTTAAATGTTCTGATTACGGAGGAGGAATTCGGGTTCTTAGCTGTAGCCAAAGTTAGCTAAAGCTATAGTGCGAGCAATCATTGTGCTAGATTGATTAAGAACCTGATTCAATGGTGTGACTTGGAATTTGAAACACTGATTTCTTAGAACTTGCATTTGATAAACAATGGCAGCTTCTTCATATCCAGTCCATGCCAATAACACCTCCCTCATACAAATTGTAAGGTCGTTTTCCAAATCCTGCGGCACTAGAGAAGCTCGCAGCTCAATTCAAAGTCCTTCACCATCTAATTTCTACCCAACAGGACCGCAGAATCTCCGCTGAAAACGCAGAGCCTGCATGACGAGTATCAATCCAATTGTGTGCAGCCTCATCTCCGCATCCTGACGTACGCGGCTTCCTCCCTCCAGGAATATAACAGCGCATATACTTCCGCAACATCTTCCCTCGAGTTCGGGTCCATATTCGACTGTTCCAAGACTTCTTTGAAGTTGTCATACTTGAAGAGCCTTGCCATCCAAGCTCCTGGGCGTTTTATTCTCCTCCTTATATACAGTAAGCGAAAATAAGTATTAGCCGAAATTTACAAAACCGCGAATTTTCGCGTCTCGCGTTCACCCTTCCTTCTTACCAAAACCACAAAAATGCCACCTCAACGCACCCCATTGCGTGATATCGATGGCAACCGGCGTGGAAGAGGCCCTGAGCTTACACCTTACGAACGGGGAAAGATTGCAAGTGCCGTTATGGCCGGCATGTCTCCGCGAGAAATCGAGCTCCATATGAAGCACTCACGGTCTGCTGTCAGAGGCACAATTGCCCTTGAAATCCTACGAACCAACGGAGCCCCCTTACCACGAAAGGGACGCCCAAAGCTGTATAACGAACGGGACAATCGAATGATGCTAAAGAACCTACGATCCTACCCGAAACTGACGTTCCAGCAATATCGCGAAGACACCGGGCTCAAAATGAGTAATACCTATATCAAGAACCTTGTACGCGCGAATAACCTCCACCACTGGCGCGCTAAACAAAGACCTGAACTCAAGCTTGTATATGCGGCTGAGAGGCTTCTCTGGTGTAGAGTTCGACAGTATTGGGGCGTGGATAGGTGGCGCAATTACGCCTGGAGTGACGAGTGTTCTGTGGAGCGCGGGAGCGGGAAGGAGGTCGAATGGGTTTAGGGTATTCCAGCGGACAAATGGAAGCCTGAGATGGTTATAATGTATAAAGCGGGAAAGCAGATACGTGTTATGGTCTGGGCATCCTTCTGGGGCAACGGGGAGAGGTGCCCTCTATTCATTTTGTCTAGAGACTTCGACTCCGTGAAATTTGGGTATACTGCCAACTCCTATATTGAAGTTCTCGAGTAAAGGCTCCTCAATTACTGGTATGACGGTCTCATTTTTATACAGGATAACGTCCCTATCCATACTGTAAATAAGGTTAAGGAATGGTTCCGGGAAAACGGTATAGACATGATTGATTAGCCCCCATATTCCCCCGATTTGAACCCAATCGAACACGCGTGGTGGGCATTAAAAAAGATGGTTCAAAAGATGTTTCCGGACTTAATGGCCGGTACGGGAGAGTCGGAGGAGGATCGAAAGAGTCTGGAGGAAGCCCTGAAAGCAGTCTGGGAGGCTCTCCCCGATGACTTTTTCGAGTCTCTTGTGGCGAGTATGCCAGACCGAATCCAGGCCTGTATCGACGCAGACGGGTGGCATACAAAATACTAGGGCGGCAAATTGATTTTTTGAATTGGCAGAATTGCGCACATGTAATTCACGATGATTTTCATCCATTTTGTATGTAAAAAGCTCTAGTTTTCGTGAAGTTGTTTGAAAAATAAGTGATGGGTGTTCTCTCGGATAAAATGGTTATTCTCGCTTAAGGCCAATACTTATTGTCTAGTACTGTAGGATGGAATGTGCCTTTAGGCGGGTTTGGTACCCAATGGTTTGGAATGTGGTGTATCTGGCGATGTCTCGGTTTTCGGGTGGTGTTCAAGTGTTGTCGTTCGAGGGGAGGAAGATTGTGGTGATTGGTCTCGAGGTGGAAGTGCCTGAGTAGACGGAGAGCGCATCGACAACTGCGTGAAATGGAGATGTCTATCCTGCAGGGCTGATTCGAAGGATGCAGCGGGCGGTACATGGGGAGGAAACTGGGTTATCGGAGACCGAGGTTGATTTACAGGCAGCGAAGCAGCGTCTTCCCCGTAATGAACATGTTTGGAGGTATTCATTGACGATAATGTAAGTGAGTTGGACACTTGATTGCAGTCAACTTGATGTTAGAGGAGGGGTATATGTGATTGATGCACAAAATTCTGGAAAGTGGAACTCTGCAAGAATTGATGTAGCGCTGGAAGCTTGGATATGCCGAAGTACTGCTGATACTGATCGGATTTTAATGTTGCTGAGGATTGAGGTATTGAGGAGATAGAGGCTGTGTCGATACGTGAACATAGTTTTGCAATCCAATGGAAGGCGCGAGCATCTTGGCACCTGCCGCTCCAAATCCATTACTCAAACCGAAGAAGAACCTTCCTCTTAAACCAGAAGAACATATGCCGGTCCAATTTTGTTCTATCCCGTGAGCTTCATTTTTCTTTCTCCATCTCCGCACTTCCCAAGACGCCCATCCCCATACCTAACTCAGAATACCTGTCTTCTCGACACCCCATGCTCCACTCGGATGCGCCAGGACATAGAGAATTAAAATATAAAGCTCGCGACACTTCAGGGAAATGATAGGGAAATAACGCTTTCAGGAAGACGAGCTGAAGTGGAGCATGGACGAAGCTGCGGCTTGGGTAAAACCGAGAAATACAACCTTGCATCGAGATCCAGTCATTTCTTGCACCGTGCACGTGCTTTCGGGATTAGTAAGCTTCGCAGCTTAAAATCTGCAGCACCGGGGCTCATACTAAATGTCTGCCGTTATTGATGTTATTCGTTTTGATTGAAGAGGTTTCGAACACATGAAGATTTGCCGTGGTTGAAACCGTGAAGTCGCTTCACCAGCTAATCACGATGCTCGTCCTACCCCCTATTCCATTCTTAACCCCTTAATGACGTTAAGAGGATAAATCAGTGTTCCGCTCGCTAGGCGCGGGAGTCCGTGCTTTTTCAACCTAATCTAGAGATTTAGGCCTAAAGGAGTTAGGCCTATACTTTACTAGAAATTAACTCTTTATTAGTTTTATTAGTATTGTGACGGCTGGCGCCGCCACATCACTTGCCACACTTCACATGTACTGTAACGTTGAACGTTACGGCCTCAAATATACTAAGCGGACAGATTATACTTAAAGGTCGAGCTTCCCCTCGCCCTTTAGTTTCCTTAGCTTAGTATTTTCAATTATATTTGGATTCAACTGAACGCTATACTTCGACCTTTATAGTAATCCTGCTATTATATAATACTAAACTTACTCATACCGGTCTATAGAGGTGACTAAGATATTCCCTGGTAAAGGACCCGGATTGTCCTTGAGGAATAATAATAGAATACTATTCCTGATATTCGAAATCTCCTCGAACTGCAAATCTCTGGAGAGACTAATTAACTAGATCCAGTTCTACTAATTGCTAATAATCGGTTCAGGTCTACTAACTCAAAATAAAATAGGATAATAGTCAGTTCTCTACTAACTTAAAATAAGGAACGATTAGTATCCTTCACAATCCAGTTAATCTCGAAGTTCAATCCTTAACTGGAATAGATAATATTCCCGTTCTCTATAATCTAACTAATCTCGGAATTCGACCCTTAACTGGAATAGATAATATCCCCTTAAAGTAAGATAATAATCAGTTTCCCTTTACTGATTCAAAATAATAAAGAATTCGATAATCGGTTTCAATTTACCGATTTCAAATAAGAAAGGACTTAATAATCGATTTTAGTCTATTAATTTTAAATAAGAAAAGATAATTACTAGTTTTAGTCTATTATTCTCGGACTAGAATCTAGTCCAGTATTCTATTATAGTAAATATCTATTACGAGCTGGATATTAATAAGGCCGGACCGAGTAATAATTTCCAGAAAGATATTCTCTAGTCTACTCGCCTTGATCCCAAGGGTAAGGGATAATAACGGGATTAGACTGAGAAGGAGGAATTCGATATTACAAATTCCTAGTACCGGGAGGACTATTTGACTACTATCTCAGAAGATAATAATAAGATATTATTTACTAATCTGGAAGACAAGATCTTAAAGGAATATCCAAAGGTAATAAAACAGGATCGAAAGATAAAGGTCTATTAGATACTAGTTAATCACTTTATAGGAATTACTAATAAGCAGACAGAGTCCGGTTAGAACTTTCACAATTATATTAAATATCTCACTAATTAGGTCTATATATTCATTAATCAGAATAATGAGTATAAGGTCCTTATTATCTATTTTCAAGAAAAGGAATAATTAATTCAAGTGAAAGTAATAAAATAGAAGAAAAAATAAACAGATTTATATAGAAGTCAAGACAAATCCCCAGAAACTTTACGGGATAATCAAAGAGAAGTCTCTATAATCCCCTCTATTTATATAATCGAGAATTTACTCGATTATTAATAATCTATTAGAATCAAGGATCCCGTTCCCTTTACAGAAAAGGACAATTACCTTATTAAAGACTGGACCTTTAATATATAGAATAAACTAATATAAAACTCTTTTAAATTTAATAATAATACTCTCAAGATTATCTATATAACTTGATTAGTAATTAGAGATCCTAGAGACTTTATTTATAATAGATTATAATCCGGTTCGGTTATCCCGATTATAGAGATTAAATAGATCTTCAAAATCCTCTATTAGATCTATAATAAGAATAAGGAAATAATTAAGTAATAAATCAAGGAGAATTACTAAAAGTTTAAATAAAGGGATAAGTCTTTTCCCGTCTTTTGAATAGACTTTACTTATCTTATAACTAAACTAAACAAATTACTGGAGGACTAGTATAATAATCTATTAGATAGAATAAATATTAAACTATTAAAGAGTCTAGAAGATAAGAAATTTGATTTAATTAGGGACTTGATTAAATAATATATAGAATAGGAAAATAGATTTCTCCTTATTAAAAACTAATAGAATCGGGAGAATTAATAAACTGGAACTATTCGCTAATATATAATCCCCGGCCTATAGTATATAAATAGATCCTGTAATATTCCCGCTATTATATATCTAATATTTGTTTAATTAAGGGAATTATCCTATCGAGAAAACGAGAATAAGACCGAGAAATCAGATAATCTATATTACTTCCAGTATAATAAGATAGGATATTAGAAGAAGAATTGCCCGGACTTGAATAAGTTTATACTTATTAAGGAAGACTAGTCTAATCTTGGAGATAATAGATAAGACTTGAATAATAAGAATATATACTAATATTTATCAGATAATAAAATCTCTGATATTAACTCGGGAAAAGTCTAGTTCTAGGACTAGAAGTGACTAATCTAGAATAATATCTTTATTAAGAATCTATTAACTTAATTTAACTTATTAACGGAAAATAGCTTCTTATTAATTATAAAATAAATTAGGAAAGTAAGATCAGGACCTTTAATATTCTAGTAGATATCGGAATGAATACCTATATTCTAATTAATTAAAATCTCATTTGCCTATTAATAAATATATTATATATACTAGTATATAAATTCAAGAAACCGATCCCTTTACGAGGATTTAATAGCCAGTCCAGTAAGACTATCTAATAGATTATTAAACTAAATCTGGAATTTAATAAGTATAAATAATCCCAATAATACCTCCTTGTTATTGAACTTAACTCCTATAATCTTATACTTAATAGAAAGTGACTTATAAAGTATAATATTCTACTAGACTATTAATGGAATTACCTTTATTAATTAAAAGATTATAAATCAGATTAATAGGATTCGAATTAATAAAACCGATTCTTTAAGAAGAATTACTAATAAAAAGACAAATTAATAAGTATACCCGTTCAAATTCTCAAGAATATAAATATAAACCCTTAATAAGAAATTAAGAAAAGATAGTCTAAACTATTACTTAGTAATCTCCAAATATAAAGGATTAAATATTAATAATAAAAGGAGAAACTAGATTCCAATATCCTTAATACTAATAACTAATATAATAATTCTATCTGTCTAATCGAAACTACCTTATTCCAGATAAATATAAAAGAGGCCGATAATTATAATGAATCTATAACTATTAACGAGATCGATTATACCCTAGAAAAAGTCAAGTGTAAATCTCTCTTTTAATAAATAATTATATCTAAATGATCAAAGAAGACTCAATTCATAAGATATTATACTCTAATTAAGAAAGTAATATATTCACTTAACAAAGAGGAGTAAAATATTCTCGGTAATATTATAATTTCGGATACTATCAAAATCGAGAAATTAAAGACTATTCTATTCTCCTGATTATATAAACTAATCGGTATCTTCTCGAAAAGAATTACGAATATACTTCCCTAATTCTGGCCGTTTAATTATAAATTGAGATTCAATAGACTGGAATCCTTTATAATAATAGTCTATTTATATAAGATAAATATCCCAAAATTCGAAAAGATGAGAGAATATCTAGTAGAGAATTTGAAAAAGGGTTTTATTAAATTATTAGATTCCTTATACTTATTACTAGTCCTATTTATAAAAAAGAAAAACGGAAATTTATATTTTTATATTAATTACTATTAATTCAATATTTTAATAAAGAAGGACCGGTATTCCCTATTCTTAATTATTGAGATTCTTAACTGATTAGTTAATTTATTAATATTCACGAAACTTAATATAAGATATACCTTTAATTATATTCAAATAGAATCTGAATCTATAATATAAATAGTATTCCGAATGAGATATAGTTCTTTTAAACCGGTTATTCTTTCCTTTAAACTATATAATAGTCTAGTAATATTCTAATAGTATATTAATACTATTCTTATAGATTATCTAGATAATTTCTATTTAATATATATTAATAATATACTTATCTTCTTTAAAAATAAGAAAGAATATTAATAATATATTAAAATAGTTTTATAAAAACTTTAAGAAATAGGATTATAGATTAATATCTATAAATATAAGTTCGAGATTACTAAAATAATATTTCTAGATTTTGTAATATCGGATTATAATATATAAATAAATCCTATTAAGACTATTATTATCCGGAACTAGAAAATACTTTTAATAAAGAAGAAAGTTTAATTATTTCTAGAATTCTATAACTTCTATTAAAAGTTTATTCAAGTATATAAATATATTTCCAGATTTTTTAACTATCTAATAGAAAAGAATAAATTATTAAAACTGGAATTGAATAAGGAATAGTTAAATACTTTCCATTAACTAAAGACTATACTTATATTAGCCCTTATATTTCTTTACTTTTAGTATAACCGGGAAACTAGAATCGAGACTAATTACTCGGACCTAGTCACTATAGATACAATTTTCCAAAAGTGTCCTCAAGATAATAAGTAATATCCTATTATCTTTTATTCGAAGGCCCTTCAAGAAGCAAAGATCTATTACGAGATCTATAATAAGGAACTCTTTATAATTATTCTAGTATTCAAGGAATAATAGACAGAACTCGCTAGTCTATTATATTTTATAATTATTATAGACTATAAAATACTTGAATACTTCGGAATAAAAAGACTATTAAATGAATAATAAATTCAATAGATAGATATACTCTTATAATTCCACTTCCAGATTATTTACTATTCTAGTAAAGAGAATACTATTACTAATATTCTATTATATAAGGATAAGTTTATATCTATATAAAAAGTAATAAAAGAGATTGAAAAGATGAGAACTATTCTCTCTTCCGAGATAATCCTAGTATTAGTCGGAATATAAGATGGCCAAGATAAGACTTTTATCAAAAATCCTATTGAAGACTTGAGAATAATAGAAGAGATATTATAAGTAAATTGTATAGATTCAGATCTTGATAAAGAATATACTAAGGCCCGGAATAATATTCCCCCTTGGGAATTGACTGACAGATTACTATTCTATAATAAGAAATTAGTAATACTAGACAATTATAATAATTTAAGGACTTATTTATTTTAATAGATCTATAATATTATAATAATAGTATATCCGGGAAAGATAAAAATAAGAATATTCACGAAATATTACTACTAGTAACTAATCTGAGAAAGTAATATTAACTGATATATAGCGAATTGTCACGAATACCGGTAGTCTCACAAGTCTAGGAATAAGATTCCTGGCCTGTTCCACCCCTTGCTCATCCCCTTATATACATGGGACGACTTGTCCATGGACTTCCATTCTCCTGGATCCACTAGTAATAACTGTAATAATATCTTTATTATAATAGATTGACTATCCAAGTAGTATATTAGTCTCCCTATAAACAAGAATACAATTACCAAGACCGCGATGTTACTATACTATTAATATATCTGGAGATTCCGGGACTGTCCCTTGATTATTACTAATAATCGAGAATCTCAGTTCATCTCCAATTTCATAGATAAACTATTAATATTAACTAGAATAAAACTAAAACTATTAACTACAGAGTATACCCAGATTGATAAATAGATAGAAATAGTTAACCAGATTATCGATACCCACTTAAGGCTATTCGTTAATCACTTTCAGGATAACTGGACCGATCTCTTACTAGTATTGGACATTACCGGAACTGCTTACTCCCATGAATTAACCGGCCTGTCCCCTTTAATAGTCAATTATAACTATAAGTCATATCTAGACTTCGATTGGATATTAGCCGCAAGTAAGTTCCGGATATCCAGGGAAAAGTTTAATAGATAAGAAATATAATAATAGATAAAGAGAATTAATAATATTATAATATATACCAGGACCTATATAAAATAAGTATAAGAATAATAGGCCAAGTAAACTAATAAGAAATAACAGGTACTCGACTTCAGTCCAGAAGATAAGGTCTATATAATCAAAAAGATATAGAAGACAAATAGGTCTTTAGATAAACTAGACTATCTATTAGCTAATCCTTTCGAGATCTTAAATATAATAGGATACTTGTATTACTTGAAATTACTGATCTTTTATAGGATTTGGCCAATCTTTTATATAAATAGATTATAAAAGGACCTTAATAATCCACTATCTGATTAAGTTAATCCCGAACTAGAAACCGGGAAAGTTAATAGTAAACTGGAATAGAAGATCGAAAAAATACTATCTTCTTATATATTCTATAGTAAATTATATTATAAAGTCGAGTAGAAAGGATAGGACCCTGATAATTAATAATATCCTGTCTCTAATTTCAAGAATACTATACTTGAATTTAGATATTACTATAAGTAAAACCCTGATAAAGTAGGACTACCGATCAGATTAGATTCTTGAATCTGTTATATCCAAGAGGATAAGTTCAATAAGGACTATAAGAATAATAATAAGTCACGGTATCTAGGCTTATATTACTAGAAGAGGAGAAAAAACTAATAGACCTTTTGAGAATTTTTATTAAAAATCCTAATACTATTTCCTTTATTTTACTATTATATCCTTTATACTTATTAAAATCCCAGACTCGATATTTCTTATAAGTTCTATATCCCGCTTTGTGACTTATATATTATAAAAGTAAACCGATAATAATTATTTATTTGAAGTTAATAATCCCTATATTAAACTTAGATTCCCACTATCTATTATATATTTACTTTACTAATAATCACAAATCCTTTAGTTTATTATAATCGATATTATATCCTGATCACCCTTAAAACCTTCAGAAAAGCAAATTATAAACTTAGATTTATAATAGATTATATTCAAATATTCTCAGGTCAAGTCTCTCTTCAGAATCTCTTCGATAATACTTCCTTTAATAGTATCGCTTTTACTCTTATTAAAGGTAACGGCCCGTTCTATTATATTAATAGTATAAATAGAAGAGTCTTTAATAAAGAAGTCCAAGTCCTAGTAGACTATTATAGAATAGATATCCAGATACCAGAAATTATAGCCGAAGAGATAGAATAGATAGACTATATTAACCAAGAAAATAATATAGAGTACTTTCAGATTATATCTAATAACAAACTCTTATCCAGTAAAAGTAAAGATAATCCGGAATAAGCCAATAAAGATAAAGAAATGCCCGGCCAAGGTGAGAAGGATAGCGACCAAGTACTAATAACTGCCAGCCGGACCTAGTAGTAAGTAAATCCTATACCGGTAAATATAACTATACCCGCTACTCGTTCATCTCGTATAAAGTATTAGTCCGAGATAAAAGAGTGGAAATTAATTATTGTGATTACTAAAGGCACTTGTCCCTATCCCGATAATATCTACGATTTGGTTAACGGAAAACGAGGATTAGTCGGAGCGGACTATTGGCTGGTTAACTATAGCGGAGACGCGGCCAGAATTTAGATTCAAATGAGGAGTTTTCATACAGCGGATTATGGGTTTTCGATATTAGAATATAGCCTAAATAAGGGCATTTAGATCTCTTTTACGGGGGGGATAATATAACGGCTGGCACCGCCACATTACTTGCCACACTTCACATATACTATAACGTTAAACGTTACGGCCTCAAACATACTAAGCGGACAGATTGTACTTAAAGGTCGAGCTTCCCCTCGCCCTTTAGCTTCCTTAGCTTAGTATTTTCAATTACATTTGGATTCAACTGAACGCTGTGCTTCGACCTTTGCAGTGATCCTGCCGTCACAAGTATTTAAATACTAGGAAGGTTTTGCGCTGGCAGAAGCGCAAGCAAATCAGACTGTGCGAGGGCGATTGAGCGAAGGCAAATTGTGCGCAGGCAGCTAGTATGCTGGTAAATGCGCAGGCAAATTCGATTAAGCGAAGGCGGATTACCTAATGCGCCGACTCACCTTTCCAAGTAGGTAAGCAATCAATCACTACGTATTGCTAGGCTATCAGAGCCATTCAAGATGCTGTGCTATGGCTTGTTGATGCAGTAAATAAGGGACGTCCTCACCCTCATACTTTTCTTCTCCTTCTCAGCAGCGTTTTGCTGCTCGGTACGACCTTACAGTAGCGCATTATTCCGTTTGCGGAACATTCTGCCCCCAAGGCGGTGAGCATTTCTCCAACCTGCTTCGAGCCTGCGCAAAGCAAGTGGACAGCGATTCAAACTTTCAAAGCCACTTCCACGCCAAACCAATCCACAAGTCCTCATGCAAGATTCAATTATTGCGACCGAATACTATAGGTTCTGTCGTGGGCAGTTCCCTGTGCAAATCCTCCCAGGCAGTCCAGCGTCCAAAGTGGTAGACATTTCTACTGTTAGGAGGGGTGATAAGAACGTTACACAAGTTGCGCCTCCTCATTGCTTGTTCTGACCCCGCATGGAGGTCTTGGAGATTGGCTGTTTTGCTAGCCACGGACTGGCCCTCCTTACGGCTTGTGTCATCCCCACTGGACGTCGTGGAGATTGGCGTTTTTGCGTCAGCCTCACTCGTCAAAACTGCATTCATTGTCTCTCCGCAGCTTGTATTGCATCCCGCTATCGAAATGCAGTAGGACTGTTAGGGTCGAGTCCTTCGACATCCTACAGTCTCGACGCCCGAATCCCTAGTCCTATTGTAAATTACATCTTGTCGATCATTCTGACAAAATCTTTAGCTGGTGCTAAGGAGCTTTTGGGGCGTGTGCGGAGGCCGCACTCCTCGACAAAACAACGAGGCTCTGCGACGTTCAGCTCCTGCAGCCACTATTGTTAGCTGCACTCCAAAGGGCTTTGGATCTTAAGAAGTCTGCGCGTCGGGCTCCACTTGTTCCCATTTAGGATGCGAAGGTGTCCGTTAACAATAGGGATTGGTGACGTTCAACATGCCGAGTGCACACGTGTGAACGCCCGTATGCAACCACGCAAGTCTGGCCTGTCATGGAATCTTTTGATGGAACGATACCGCTCTGATATACGCCTTGCCCACGGAGTTGAACTGTCTTAAGTTCGACTACCCCGCTCGATTCTGAGATGCGACGGCTCCTCCTACGCATAATTGTGTCTCCAAAAGTTCGTTGCAAACAGCCCTCTGACAGGTTTCATAAGATTCAAAGATGAACTTAAACTTCTTCAATCTCTTTCTGGGCTACGGGCTTATGTTCCTTGCAGACGGGATTTCCTGTGCCAAGGTGATTGAATACAAAGTCAAACGAACCTCGCAGGAAATTGTCGAAGCTACCTCCCGATCTTTAACTCGACGGACAGCTTCTACATATCTGGAAACCCTTGCCAACAATATCACAGAGGATCTCTACTATGCTACCGTACAAGTTGGAACGCCCCCACAATCAGTTGATCTGGTATTGGGGCTAGCCAGCAGTGATATCTGGGTCATCGATTCAAAAGCCCCTGTCTGTGCAACCCCTGGCGATTGCTACACGCCATGTATGTTTACTCCTTGTCATATGTGTACCCATTCTCCTCGTTTGAAGTAGAACATGCATTGAATCGCTTTAAAGTCGATTGGGAGGCATCACAGACTTTCACGCCTATCTCGAGCAATTTCGACATCTCGTATGCCGGCAGCACATCAGACTATGCAGCTGGTGTATATTTCAAGGATCTTTTCGCAATTGGGCAGCCCGCTGCTGAAGCAGAGGTATTCATACAAATGGGACTGGCTTCCAACGTTACCACTGGACTCTCTGCTTACGGTGGTGTATTGGGCCTCGGCTATCCTGGCAACGAGGCCACATACTACACTTATCCAAATCTGATGGAACAGCTGGTCGACGTTGGTCTTACAAATAGCATGCTCTACAGCCTCCATCTCGATGATATACACGACAGCAGTGGCAGCATACTGTTTGGTGGGATTGACACAGAGAAATACTATGGGACGTTGTATTCAATGCCAGTCAATCCGGATGCGAACGGAAACTACACTGCCTTCAACGTCACCCTCGCCTCGATATCGTTCTCATCAAATGGTGGCTCAACGACCCAGAGCCTTACAGATCAAACCTTTTCTCTGGATGTCATCGTCGGAGGAGGCGGCATGTATTTGCCGGTTGACATCGTCACCCAAATCTACGACGACATGAATGTCAAGGTTATCAGCAACTGGCCTATGATCGACTGCAAATATGGCAACGCTTCTTACTTGTCGCTTGGGTTTCTCAGTGGCTCTATAGTGAACGTTACCTTCTCGAACCTTGTTCTTCCTTGGACTTTCCAGGTACCAGCCGGGCTACCTTTCAGTAATGTCTGTTATCTTGATATTTGGTCCAACGAATCGTAAGACTTCCTACTCTCAAAACATGCAGTGACATCAGCCTACCTCCAGCTCTCCAGCCTCGAGCTGATATTTCTCACTTCCAAGCAACTGCTAATCAAGATAACAGGGACAATGGAGACAACTTACTTGGTCAAGGATTTTTGCGGTCAGCCTACACTGTATTCGATCTTTCAAACCACCGCATCGGCTTTGCCCAATCCGTGCTGAACACTACTTTAAGTCATGTTGTTGAGATCCAAGCTGGTGCCGCCAGCATCCCGCAATCTATCGGCGTACCACTGCCATCTCCATCGCCAAGCTCATCCTCAATTCCCTCAAATCCACACTCGAACTCAACCTCTAGTCCATCTTCGAATCCCCCTTCAAAAAGCCACGGAGTTGCGATCGGTGTCGGAGTCGCAGTTCCCGTTGTTGCAATACTCGCAGGCTTGCTTGCATTCTTCTTCGTCTGGCGTCGACGCCGCCATACAACCAGTGGAGACGGCGCGCCTCTACCTCCAGTACTCATCGACAATAAGCATGCAAGTATAGCTGGAATCTCCGAGTTACCAGAGTCTTCCACTGCTGGATCGCCTGAGATGGCGCAGGGTAGGTTTGGGGGAGGTTCACTATCGCCGAATCGAAGCTCGCTACCGGTATACAGTCCTTATCAAGGAGAGGCTAGGCCGTTGTCGCCTGCCCTCAGTGAGTTTCAGGGATACGATGCTCCTGGTAGTCCGACTTCTGCCGTGTTAAGTGCAACAATCTTCCAGGGACCGCACTGAGCTTGGTGTTTGTGGACACTTGTACCTGCGTTAGTAGCTTTGGCCACTTTATGGTTTAACCCATGTATTGATTGATTTATGAATAATGAGTGTTACGTATATTTGGGTTTGGAAGATGTCAGAGAATTGTGTCGCCACGTCTATGAAATACACCACATTTCCAGTTGATATACTTATCATTGACAATCTACACTTTGATCAAGTACGGGAGCGAATGATTATTCTAGATATTAAGATGCGAGGCAGGGATCTGAGTGAGCCGGTAGACGTGGTTTATATGCATGTGAAGCCTCGAGTCTCGAGTTATGCGAAGAAATCCTCCTTAATCCCAGTTCTAGCACATATTATACAGACTTTCTCTCTCTTCAAACCCGCTCCTCAATTCCATATGTGGAAGGACCACAGATCCAGCTGCTCGTTATTGATGTTGTTCGTTTTGATCAGAGAGGTTTCGAAGACGTGGAGATCTGCAGTGGTTGAAATTGTGGAGTCGCTTCACCAGCCAATCACGATGCTCATCCTTCCCCCTATTCTAATACTATAAAAATCAGTCCTACCCTCGGCAGGCGCGGGAGACCCCGCTTTACTAACTCGATTCTGTAATCCAGGCCACAAGCAGTAAGATCAGCGCTCCACTTGAGGTCGACTCTATATAGGTTCTATTATTACACCTTTCCTTACGATTAAAAATAAAGTTCATTCCCTTTTACTAGAGGGGGAGCAGTCTGGAGAGAAGTATTAGCTACCCTCCAAGCCTCCCGGGAGGTAAAATCCCAAGGACGACAATTCTATGCGTAAAGTCAGGTATTTCTCTCGCGAAATCCATCGACCCTAGCCGCGCGGACAAAATTATTATTTAAGGTTATATTATTTTGTCGTTTTTCGTGATCTCTATTCCACACCTCGCTTGAAGATATATCCTCATTTATTCTTACGACTCCCACGACTCCCCATTTACTCTTAAAATCTGCGAGGGAGCGAGTCGGCGCGAAGCGCCGACGAGCTGCCGAGCTTATTAATTAAAAAGGTATAAACGCCCTGCCAGAAAACGAGCCCTGTAAAGCGACGCGCTGGAGACGCAACGCCCAGGTCACTGCACTGTGCTTGTTGTAACCCGTTGTTGTAACCCGTTGTTGATCAAGCAACAATGAGTCACCTACTGCCTCTTACCATTCAACTCGGTGGCAATGCTGACTTGCACCTATTCTTGCGTCGTATGATAGCGGGTTGATTGTGGCCTAAAACATTTCCTTTATTCGCAGTATACCCTCGACAGCGAGACATGCCGGAATAGTTTTTCTGAGCTTTACTACCGGAAGCCAAGATCGAGGGAATTGGATCAATTTATCTCCTCACCGAGAAATGATATTGGAGTATCATGCTGAACAACACGCAACTCTCCCAAACTATGATCTTCTGCTGGATCAAACACAGAACACCAGACACCACACTAGCCACTTTTTATGAAAGAGCAGGATGCCGAAAGCGATCCAAATCAGCATCAACATTTCATGCGAATGTGTACTGGAGCAAATGGAAAATGGTGATAATACCGCTCCCCAACGATGACCCAATACCGACATGTTCATAATGTCATAACAAGTGCTCATCAGATTGACAGTCTTCCTCACCATAATCACTTTCGTATTATCTATCATCACAATCACCAGCGACCAGTAATCCACCTCTCTGATCACGATAGCAGGGTCAAATCTACCCAAAGTTAACTCAAGGACCTTTCAGATACTCTCTCCTCATCCCGTACTTTCTTATCGTAGCTGAGAAGAAAAAGTTCAGCAGAATACCTCTTGCTCAATCCTTTCTGCCCTAACTATGCATAATGGCCGTGTTAAACCCTGATGAATATGTCTCCTGCTAGCAGCTGAATATCAGCGGCAATCTTCTGACGGAGCGGTGTTTGTCAGTCTATTCATGCTGATGACCTCTCCAGCACTCGCTATCGGGCTCCTCCGCGTTTTTCTTTTCCTCTGCCAGGAAAAATTATGGGTTTTATTCATAATATTCGGCTCCATGCTATTTGTGGCGGGCAGATGTGTTGCCCATTGAACAAAACGACGCGAGGGTCTTTCTCGAGTAAATGGAAGAGGTTTGCTGAGCTTTGATGATAATTGAATAGGTGCGATATTTTTGATTTGGAGACTTGGAGGTGGATTCTGTGTTTGATCGGAGTAGTGATGACGAAAGGAGCAACCGTGCTGAGGCGCAGAAGATTCAAGTTACATGTGGGAGAGCTAAGGCCAGGACTAGAACTGGAGGCTTTTGTGCTGGTTGATTACATGTAACTTAAGGTCTTCATTGGAACTTCTTCTATTGTAACTTCTCTTTGTCATTCTCTTTGGGAAGAACTGAGATCTAGTATATGAAGGAGGGCCGATAGAGTTTGTTTAAAGGATATACTACTGTTATACCTTATGTCCCCCACCAGTGGTTGTCAGAATTTGTGACGCAATACTGGCTTCCAATGTACTATAGCTTGTTGGACATTTAAAGGCTAACTGCCATCTTCCTTTATTAAATTTTCCCTGACCTGAGGAATAGTCTGAAAAGTAGTGGCTCCTCGCTTTACGAATGTTCAATAAGCTATAGTACATTGAAAGCCAGTATTGCGTCACAAATTCTGACAACCACTGGTGCCCTAGCTATCAGACTCAAGTGGAGCTCTGTATCAGTGAGCAACGCAAAAATGAGAGCAAAGCAAGGTGTGTTATCGTTCCTGACAAAAGTAATGCCGCTTTTGTATAGATGATAACTTAGCGTCGCTTCGACAGTACACAAAGCGTGAATATCGAAAATATATACGGAAGCGATCTCGCTTTTGAAATCAGGCTCTCCATGGCAAAAACACCATAAAGGCAGAACAGTCGTGGAGCGGTCACAAAAGCAGACGGCAAGATGGGAAACACGTTCAGCAGTAAGTCTACACTGGAGAAGATCTGGCTAATGACTGTTACTAACAGAATGTCTCTACCAGAATTCCGTGGTCGGAAGCGCGTCGCCCTGACCATTACCAAAAATTCTCGATCTACCAGAGAATCGCTAGCCAGCGAACAATCCTCATCACCAGAAGCAATTACACTGACCGAAGCACAACTTGCCGGCGAAGTGTATTCTCAGAGCAATTACCACACATGCCGCCCTGTACGACATGAATACCGGTACAGCCAAGAAACCTGGAGAACTGTTGGCACTTGTGACGAGTATTGCGCTTATATGGACGGTGAATCTTACCTGGATGAGGAAGAACCCAGAGACCATGATCTTGTCACTGAGGAAGAAACCGTCACGGAGCAAGAAATCGCTAATCAAGGTGAAGTCCCGGAAGCTCAAGACGTTGCGAGCGAGGAAGCACCCAATTTGACCTTCTCTGACTTAGCACCTGAAATTCGGTTGAAGATATGGAAGGCGATCTGCTTGACACCGCGAATGGTGGATGTGTGGCAGGTAGAGAAGGACATCAACATGCCGTACCCGCATTGCGGAACCTTTCAGTATAAGAGCCATTGCCCCATTCCGGCGGTTCTCCATGTCTGCCACGAATCGAGATATGAGGGCTTGAAGTATTACACTCTGGGTTTTGGTAGAGAGGCTGAGCGCTGGACTGTTGATCAGGGGGTCTACAAAGAATTTCGCCCCGTTCAACTCCCTCCCCGCATCTATTTCAATCCCCAGGTCGATGTGATTTGTCCGATTCCAGAAGGTATGGATTTCTTGCAGCTCTGACTCCCCGTATCTCTTTCTGTCCTGAGCAATTCCGAACTCCGATCTGCTCAGTACTTTGGAATAGAAAGGCTGACTTGAGAGCGCTTAGATGAGCTTATCTACGAGCCGTGGAACTACGCATCAAACTTTGATCAGATGTTGTCTGACATCAGCAAAGGTACACCTTCTGTTACTAAACTTGCTATCGAGCACTCCGAAGGGTTTTTTTGTCACCCAGGCTTCTTCCCAAATCTCAGAGAGATTAACATGTATCGAACATCCGGGCTTCCATCCCATTTCAATCCCAATATGCGGTTGAACTTGAAGCTAAAGCTCTTGGATTTTGAGTACTGGGAGTCTATGGAGGTATGGTGGAATAATGGTGATGGAACTGCAGATAAAATTCTTGAAGATAAACTTCCAGTGAAGAGTGACAGTAGTGAGAGGAAGACGGGAGAAGATGAGATGGAGGCCCGTTTCAGAGCCGAAGCCAGGTTTAACAAGATGT
This sequence comes from Hyaloscypha hepaticicola, assembly GCA_002865625.1. Lineage (NCBI taxonomy): Eukaryota > Fungi > Ascomycota > Leotiomycetes > Helotiales > Hyaloscyphaceae > Hyaloscypha > Hyaloscypha hepaticicola. The sequence continues at coordinate 1,214,157 of KZ613464.1, read as the reverse complement.
TTCTGGAGGTGGATTGGGAGTGCGGATCTAAGATCAGCCAATTCACGAGAGCCCGTCCTTATCGTCCACTATTGTAAAGATCAAGACGCGAGGGCACCAGTTTCATTTCTGTATCTCTTCACAAGCCTAGAGAAGGGACATTCCTTCTAGAGGTTGCTTTTGTAATTCGGAAAACCGAATCTGGCATTGCAATGATGTGCTTAAGATAACCTTGTAAGAATATAAATGAACTGAATAAACCTATCTTAACAATACTTCCACTTTCTCCGATCTGTAGTGATTTGAAAGTTCATGGGGACGTTATGAATTCTAGTTTGTTTTCACGCTAGTAGTATCATTAAAAATAACAAACCACCTCCCGCCTCTTTTCTTTCACGACTTGTCAACAACAACGTCTGCTGCTCTCGACAAGATGGAATTCCTCCGGTCAGGCGGCATCTTTCAGTTGAAGCAAGAGGAACTGACTTTTGGTAGATCTCTGTTTCGCCGAGTCATCAAGTCAACTAACAAAGATGCAGCAGTGAACACCAAAAGTGAGCGACAAGGCAAAGGCGACAAGCTTGATCAAGTCTTCACGCTTTTCCCGAAACTGCCTCCCGAGTTGCGAGATAAGATTTGGAATGAGCACTGCGCTCAATTACAGCCTCGAATTGTTGACCTCTGGCCAACAACGGACTCCACGGAGAAGAAAATGAGATACGGCACACATTCCCAAGCACCTACTATCTTGCATATATCCAGAGAAGCTCGTTCTATTGGTCTGCAATACTACAAGCTTCTATTTGAAGAGGATATCCAGCGTGAAACAGTCAGGGACTTTGAAACCCCGAAAAAGCCACATATTTACGTGAACTGGGAGCATGATATTCTGTTTCCTGTTCCTTTCCTACACGAGGATCCGTAAGTGTCCCTAGAAATGAAACGTCTCGAAAATATTACCCTTGCTGACCCTCATTGACATAGGGCTTTTGGTGGAAGTCTTGCTCATGAATCTTTGCAACTTGAGATGTTGTCCAAGCTGGGTGATCTCCAAGGGCTGAAACGAATTGCTATCCCGCAAACCAATACGAACTGGGTGCTTATGCTTATTGACGCAAACAACCTCTCGGAAATCATTGTATACGAACCAGATTGTGACATTATCTACAATATATTTGAGAGATTTGAAAAGAGGTACGCTGCTGGAAAACGATTCAAGTTAGAGCTGGTAGATGCTACGGATGAAGACCAATTTCCTAGTTGCTATGGCACTCCTACTTATGAGGATCTGCTTCTTGCAACTGATTGTGTTCGGGGCCATTTGATAGACGACAAGGAATACTGGGACCTTCACTCTGTTCAGCCTACTATCAAGCAGATGATCGTGGAATTGGGCGTAGTGGATTTTTGAGATAAGCTGAGAGGTGGGATTGAATCATGTTGATAGATTGGGGGCATACAGAGGGAGATATAAAAACATAGAGCTTGGCAGATTGCGGAACAAAACCCTCGAAATTCCAGAGGAATCTGGCGCAATTGACGTATCATAGCCTCCTCTTTGGCAGTTGCTTAGAAAATATAAACTGCCTGGCAAACAAAGAAAATTTGAAGATTCTCGTACTGGATAACTCGCATGACGTAAGTTTCTGATTATAATCTCACCTCGGCTGGAGCATAAAGTCATTTCTTTCTTGAATCTGCCATTGGACCAATCACGGACAAGCACTGCACCAACGCAAAAATTAATGCATTAGCATGGTAAACGATCCCGTTAAATGCTTACTGTTCACGGGTAAGCTCTCCTTGTTCCTTGTACCGACCAGCTATTCCTTGTCAGTTTTGGTCTCCTTCAAAGCAGAAGACAAATTCGAATACGAATTGCAAGTCCAAAAAAAAACCACAAATACTCTGAAAGTTTCTCTGATAGCTCGAAATCAAAATCAAGCCGCAGCTTAAATCGACCTGAAGTTGCCTTCGCATTTGCAGGTGTCTACAACAAACGATAGCCACCCACAACAAATCTTCCTCGGGTATAACCTCCAGCTATGACAACTCGCAGTATACTTTGGAAGCATGTGCTGATGATCTATTCTCTCCGTCGGGAAACAGCTCTGCACATCGCTTCTACCACAATACCCCTACGTTTACGTACTGTGTTTTCCAAGGCTGCCGCTTGAACTACGTCCAAAATTTGGATATAACCTAGTTTGATGCAACGACACGTTGAATTTTGAGCAATCCCCTTTCACCCGGATAATAGCCAACCCTTGGTTTTAGACTACTCCAAATGGAATGGAACAGTGGATTACAGAGACATTTGTGCCATGCGGAACCATTAATCACGCCTCACCAAAAGACCAATGTTGCAGACATCTTCTGAAAGGGTCCAATTGAGTTTTTTTTGTTCCTCCTTTCTCCAACATTTTCTTCCAGTTGAGAACCCCCAAATAATATTCTTGTTTTCCCCATTCGACCATCAATCCCTCGAATTCATGCTCGGAAACTGGCCCTCATCTACTCTATAATCCCAATCTGGCTGATATCGCAGCTGATTGTGACAAAATAATTGTACCCGCCATACCAAATATTCGCACTATCGCACTAGATGATTCGGGCATCGCAGACTTGAGGTTTTGCTTAGAGTGACGTTGAACTGCATTCTCTGTCAGCGAAATCTAAAAGTGGCTGAGCTTAAACGAGAGAGGACGTGCAGATGAAGATGGCGTTTTTGTGTTGGCATCAACATGCATACAATCCCCTGATTGTCTGCCCCAGACTGTCTGATGAGCAACGCCTTGTGTTTTATCCTCGTTCCCCGAGAGCTCTTTACGTTGTCGAAGCTTGCTTGGCGGACACGGAATCGTCTCAGGGATTCGCGCGGTGATGTCTCATGTCGATCGAGTGGAGATGCTCTGAAGTCAGAGGAGAATAGAACGTGATCTAGAATCTTGTTAGCCTCTTTTGTTTTTCCATGACATCCGATATCAGAGCACCATAGAGATTCAATTCTGCACTATTCTTACCTTCCCGCTGGAAGCCCAATAATCTCCCCCTCTGTCTAAGATCGAAGGTATTGCATTGAAACCTGGTCCTTGTGCGTACCTTCTAGATGTGCTTGGATGTTAGCTCAGCTCCCCGGTCGTGAGATCAGACTGACGAACCCTGTTCTTTCTTACTTTAATCCACAATGGAGGCAATTCTCCATGAGAAACTGTGGTATTTGTTCGCACATCATAAGGCAAGTCCATTCGTCAAGCTACCTGAGTGGTGTACATTTGACGGAAGAGTATACGTTTCGCAAAATCGAGTCGCTCGAAAAATTGATCGCCACGAGTTCTGGTGCTCTAGCACAGTGATGGCATACATGGAGCTTGTGACTTGCTGATTGTAGGTTCTCTTGTATCAAGTACCCAGGTATGTCGTCTTGCATAATGTACAGGGCTTGGACGTGAATGAAGTTTGTTCGAATCGTTGCTTCTGACTTGGTTCCATTTGAGACATTATGGAGTTCTGCTGGAGGGTATTGAGTGTAGGAGATGGGTACGCTGCCTCTAGAGGATAATTTACGATCTATCCAAGTGTATATGCATATCTTCTTCGAGTGTAGAATGCGAAGACTCGTCCTTGCCTCGAAACGACGAGCCCGATCAGCCGTTAGTCGTAAATATGTGGAACGTTTCGACGGAGGGACCGCAGGTACCGGTGTCGATTCGCACAATCCAAGAACCTGTTGCGTCGGATGTGCTATTGAGGGTGGTATTGAGAACTGAATTGATGCTCGTAGAGTTCTGCTTAGCGGTTATGCCAGTCAAGCCGGCTGAGGCAAGGACAGAGGACAACAGCATAGTTTGAACCAGAGATGATGCACAAAAGAGTCCAAGGAAGAATCAAAGAGATAGATAAGATCCACTTAGCTATTAATATATCTCCCACCGTTCATCAGCTCCCTTGATGATCTCACCGTGTTGGCCGGAGAAGGTAGGGTCCCGAGCTAGCTACAGTTGGATGGTCCAAAGTGAAGCCATCCCCGAACCTTTTAACAATCAGCATATTCTTAGCGATTTCAAGTCATTTTTTAGTGCAGGGCGGCAAAATTTTCCTTCAAAATCATAGTGAAAACGAGTAGAAATTTCAAAGTGATAATGCTGACGGACGGAAGATTCGGATGTGCTCGATCAGAATACAAATACATTTCATCCAGGGTCGACCAGTTAACAAGCTTGGTAAACCCCTGGTCCACGTAGCCCCTACTTTTGTGGCAAAATCGACTGCTTGATTGGCTTGCTTGTGATGTCGCCCAGTGCCCCTCTGGCACCATAGGAAAGATCACATCACAATGCCAAGTGACAGACGCCTTTGGTTGGATAATGATGGTCCACAACCCCCTAGCATTCATTCTCCAAATTCTAAGGCATAGTGTCTAGAGCACAGGTATTATGGCTCAAATCTTGAAAATATCGGTCCGGGCGGAGTCTTTCACCTGTTGATCTCCGTTGAATTCTTTTTTGGCTGACCCATTTGTCAGCGTGTATGGTAATGGAAAAGACACGTTTTCGGTCGGCAGCTTCGAGAACACGGTCAAATTTAGGCCTTCTTCTTGGCCAGAACCTGGAATATCTGCCTGTAATTAGCGTCAGGTAAAGCGGCAAAACGAGCGTCGCAGCGAGGTTGGCTCGACGTGATGTGACCGGTCACCAGGGTATCCCATAATCACTTAGACGCTCCAAACAAATCTCTCTCTAACGCCCGTACGAAAATCTCTTCTCAAAACATCAATACCCAGTTGCCGTAACTCATAATTAACCGTACCGCCCAAACTTCGTTTCTCCTTTGTTTGCTAGCATATCTAATAACACGCAAAGGTCGCAAACACCCATTGTTAACCCATGAGCCAATATTCGTAACGGCATACACATAAAACAGACACCCACACCATCTAACGCAAAAGACATTCTGACCACCCACGCGAAAAAAGCACAAGAGCCACCCACCTCTACATCTACCCAAACACGAAAAATTCAAAAAGCCTTCCCACCATCTCCCGAACTCCAGTCCTTACCGCTCCATCAAAAACCCCAACCTGCCAATATCGCCCCGTCCTCCCCACCTCCCGACTTCCTTCCTCGCCTCCACGCCCGCAAACCTAGCACACCACTCCGCCGCAGGCGCTATGACTTTCTCATGTATCTCCCCGCCAATATCCTCCCAGATATCGAACGCATGCCCAGCGTCAAACAGGATCATAGCCTGACGGTGTGAGGTGGGACCGAGCGCGGAGTGGAATTTGATAGCGTGGCTGAGCTCGAAGACGTCGTCGTTTGCGCCCATAATCTGGTAGGTGGGTGGGTAGTTGATGGTTTTAGTGAGGGCGAAGGGACCTGTCACGTGTGTTAGGGGAATGGATTTTGAGGCGGGGGAGAGGAGGGGAAGGAAAGACGGACTGATTTCGTCAATTTCTTCTTTCGTGACTGAGCCTTGTTCGGGGAGCCTTAGTTTGCCGTCTTCGCCTCGCACGAGTCCTCGAAGTAGATATTCGCGGAGTAGAGCTTTGCGGAAGATGGTCAAAATCATGACGGTTCGCGGTCGTTTGTAGTCTTCTGGCTTGTGAACAACTGGGAATTCGGTGGGAGGGTGGTCATAGTACGTGCCAGCATTGAGCAGCTCAGGCGTGCAAGGAGGCAGATTAAGCTTCGAGAGTCTGTCACTGTGAAGGGACGGGAGTCCATTCATGTTGGTAGGGCCGTACAAGGACAGGATTGCAGTGGGTTGTATGGTCCAGAGCTTGGGCTGATAATAAAAGTCAGCAACTAGAGCGGTGGACTTTGGGCTCAAGGCTCACAGTCAATAGTGCAAGGTGAGCTCCAGCTGAAGCTCCAGCCACGATGATCTTATCACTTTGGATTTCACAGAAGTACTCCTTGACCTCCCGGGCCAAGTTCTTTCTGAGCCAGCCCTCTACATCACGCACATCTTCCATTTGTCCTTCAATCTTTGTTTCTGGTAGCAGACGATAATCCATCGAGGTCACTATGAATCCGAGAGACAGGAAATGATAAAAGAGCGGTCGGGAGTAGTCGGTCCTGTTTCCACCAGTCCAGCCACCCTAATCCACACAATGTCGTGTTAGTACTGCCTTTAGCGTTTATAACAGAGATAGCTTTATATTGACAGTGTGCTTCCATGACTGGGAGAAGAGAAGATCGGTCGCAATGGATGTGAAATAGTAAATATGCTCCTGGCAATTGCGTACTCACCCCGTGGATATATAACATCAGCGGGGGACAGTGGAAATTGGCCTCTGGGACGTATATGTCGATGGGAATCGAAACCCTTCCTATAGTCTTGTAGATGCATGTTTTGGTGATCTGGAGAGCAGGAGGATGAGGCGGAATAGAGAATGCTTTCATGTTTGAAGTATGTTATTGCCCAAAATGACGACGCTATTTCTTCCAAAACGGTCGAGGAGCAGAAGCGCAGAAAGGCGCCAGATACTGGCGACAAGCGGGGACGAGGACCTACTACATGATATATTTCCGAACAAGCCAAGGAGTAACATGGCTTTAGCGCGGCATTAGGCTTTCTCGTAAGTGGGGTTTGCCCTTCAAGAATTAATGTGTGGACAACGTCCAGCAGGCACGTGGAATGTTGCTGTAGCACCCGGCAGGTATCGCTCTCACAACTGGCTGCGCAGCTTTGGCTTGCAGTAGTCCGTGGGCTCGAACACACATTAGCCCGGATGTGACCCCCAGTGCTTAATCTCCAATCCAAACTTACGTACAACCAAGCGACAGGAGATAGCTTGAAACAATGCGATAAAACAATTTCGTGATTGGTTATGGACTTGGCTCTGAGATCTGCCGAGGAAGTTGTATAACATTGTATCTAAAGTGGCACTTTTCCGAATGTCGCTTCGCGATTTCACATTGCGCCACCACTTGGTGACCTCACCCGTTGGATTTCTTTTTCCACCAAGATATTTTCATTCGTGGACGTTTGAGAGGCGTCAGCCCCTATTCAAGAAAGCTTGATAGCTTCATGTTGGTGGAGGTATAACCCCCGCAACGTCGCTAACGTGAGTGGTTGCTAGCCAGAAATGTCCTCACCGCTGCCCCGTTGAGCTGAAGAAGCGATGGTTTACACTTTCTTTTGCGGCCGCTTGGTAAGGGCCCTCCCGACCTCGAGCTAGGATGTCTCTGGCCGAAGTGCTGTCTCCAAACACCAAGCTCAAGTTGCAAGGGAGAAATATCAAAATCAGGGGAAAGACGACCACAGGAACGAGATCCAAACCTGTCGCAGCATCGATGCCCGACGAATAGCTCCCAGAAAAAAAGTGACGTGGCAACAACCACAAGAAAGGTGTGCCAGAAAATCCGTCCCAGATAATTGCCGCTGTCCTGGTTTCAACCAACAGCCGCCGTCGACAAGTAAACAGACATTTGACAACTCTTCAAATCGCCGATAGGGCCTCGTTTGCGATGGAAAATGCCTCAATCTCCAAGACTTTCAGGACCTTCAGTATCATCGGATTCAATTCGATCCGAGAATACGCGCCTGCGCAACTCGGTCGAGAGATCTGCCAGCCATCATTCGCCTCGCTCCCTCTCTTGTATATGGCATGCCAATGGACAGGTATGAGCCGTATCAGACCTTGCACAATTCGTCTTGCTAATCAATAGCCGTAGCCCGCAATCCAGGTCCTTCGAACACTATTTGCAGGTCATGATATCCACTTGGTATTGAACTAACCGCAACTGAAAAGGAAGGCAAATCCATAGACGCGCGCTCCCAGAACATCCATCAAGCTCGGGTCTTCACACCTTAGTGCGACCCGAGAGCTCGTATTCGAACGTGACTGCCGTGCTACTGGTCGCTCATACGTGTCTCTTCATCGAACGCTCTCGATTATGTCGTGCTTACCGAGGGTGTTTCAGGAACTCGAGTTTGCCACGGGAATAAGGGAAGGAAATGATGCTTGAGCTGGATGGATGCAGATGATGGAGTGAAGTTGAGCTGAAGGCACTTTGCCCTCCTGCAGGGCAGGGGCTGCCGAAAACCGGAAGCGATTGAGCTAAGCCACATGCGGATTGCGCTGCTTTGTCCCGTTGTTAATCATATGATTTCGATTGGTGATGAGAGTCTTCATAGTCCTCGTCTTATTGCTCGGTACTTGAAGTGGCTGCAAGGTGCAAGAATCTAGATGCTTCGGCATCAAAACGCCTTCCTGATGACCAAAGAGGTTGCGATGTACTGGTACTTCGGCCTTGCGGCCTTGCCATATGGCTCAGAAAACGCCAAGTAATATAATGTAATGCAATAAAATCGACACTTCATGGGGCTCACATACTGCTACAGAATGCGGATATGTGTACTGTAATTCATCCAATTGATTTTCATAGTGTTTCTTGACGAGCATCGATTTCTCGTTGCGACAATACTCAGAACTCAATGTATGCTCTCCTCAACTCCATACTATGCCATGCCTTGCCCAATTTATCCACAACAATACGAATTCAAAAACAAAACTAGTTTCTGAAAGACGAACTTCATCTCCTCTTCCCAGCAGCAGGACCACTAGGCAAACCGGTTGGTCTACTGGGACGTCCTCCACCACCACCACCATATCCTGAACCACCGAATTCAGACTCGTTCGTCGCCCAAGGAGCAGTAGCAGCAACAAACGGCCTATCGCCCCCGCCACTGCTTCCCCCTCCATATCCATTCCCAGACGGCATAAACCGATCCTCATAATTACTCGTGCTCCCACCCCCAGATGACCCATAGCTATTGTTCCTCTGAGCCGGCGGAGGTTCACTCGCAGAACTAGCCGGCGACCCAGTCCTTGCCCGATTGAAATTTCCCTTCAGCCTATCCTTCGCCGATATGCCTGCAGAACTACCAGGCGGCGTCTGCCCATCCCCTCTGCCGAACCCTCCACTCTGCTGATAGCTCCCGGCTCTGGCACTCGGCAGCGGTCGCGGTTGAATCTGCTGTTCCTGCATCGTGACTTGCTGTCTCTGGAAGGGATTCTGTCTCGCTCCTCCAGGAGTAGCACCTAACCTCGCTCCCCTTCCTTGCCTCAAACTAGCCGGATCCTGCTGCTGCTGTTGCACTGGCTGGGAATCCCAAAGACTGCTCAGCGCCCCGCCTCCTGCTCCTCCGGGTTGATTTTGTAGGCCTCCATATCGTGCTCCCACGTTCGATTGTGCGTATACGGGTGCTACAACGACTGGAGGAGGGGCTTTTGGGTCGGGAGGCAGCCAGGCGGGGAACGGACGCCCTTTTTCGGTGTAATAGGCGCGGAGGACGCGGCAGATGTGTGTGTCGTCTTCAGTGTCACCATCATTCTCGGAGGCGAGGAGGTTCTGGCGGATGGAGGCGACACGGGAGGTTGTTGTTGTGAGGAGGGAGGAGAAATAGGAGGTCATTGTGGGGTTGTGCTGCCTGCGCAGCGAGAATGGACGTCGAGCCGATCAAGGGAGAATCAAGGTGGTGAGGAATGAGGGAGCAGCTGTTTTCAAATAGACTACAGGTGTTGCAATTGCAAATTTGAGAGAGAGTACTTTATGCGGTTGCAGGAGGTGGTTGAAACATGTTTCGCGACAAAAGTCAAAAGGTCCGACCCCGCTACCCAGAAATCGAGGGGCCTGACCAGCAAATCCATATCCCCATCGAGTCACAATCACAGCATTAATGATGATTCAATGCGAATAAGTGTTCCATGGCAATATTTTGGCAATTATTCACAACTTATTGTAATTTTTGGAGGGGGAGAGCTACAGCCTCAAGTCCCCTACTGCTAGTCATCTACAAAATTACCCCACCGCCACCACGTTCCTAAACGCCATGCATGAAATACCCAGCTCAAGCCAACGCAAGTTCCCGCTGTGGAGCCTCGACCTCTTCCTCGTATTCGATCTCCATTCTTGGGAATTTCTTCTTCGGCTTCGCTTTCGTGACTGGCCCCTTCTTCCGCTTTCCGCCAGCAGCTTTTTCGTCTTCACTGCTATCTTCCTCACTGTCTTCCTCATCCTCATCACCTGTCTCGGCATCTTCCTCGCTGCCCAGCCAGTCCTCAAGATCACCCAGATCTTCCTCATCCTCGCCCAGATCACTGACATACTCCACATCCCCAACACCCTCTTCGTCTTCAAACAATGCTTCATTCTCCTCCTCCAACTCTTCCTCCTCGATCCCCTCGTCCAGGTCCTCATCTCTAGTGCCCTCACCACCCCTCTCAAGCCCTTTCAACACCTTCTTCCAAATCGCCTCGCTGACATTAAGCGGCTGATCACCATACGCCCCACTTCTCAACCTCTCAATCAACTCCCTCTCAATAGCTCTCTCCACCTTAGCAGCAGCCTCCGCCTTCCTCTCCCTTGTCTCCTCTCTCCTCCTCACCTTCGGCGCTAGCTTAGGTACAAGCTTCTCCCCTAACCTCTCATCCTCCCTCGCCAGTCTCCGCATCCTAATACCAACCTGTGTCAACCGCGTCAATCTCTGCTTGCACTTATGAATCAGGAATTTCGGCCAGTAGATCAACCGCTCATCGACTTGTTCTAGTGCTTTGGCATAGTTTTGTGACAGTTTGATGCGTTCCCAAAGTTTGGAGGGCATATGTGCTCGCTCAATGGTCTTCATGTAGAGGTACAAGGTGCCAGAGCCTGAGTGCGCGCGGACGGTTGCGTACCGGGAGTTGGCGAGAGGACATGATTGACGATTGCATAGGCCTGTGACATTGTATTCGTTACGGCAGAAGTTCTTCTCTTTCGTGGTCCTGTGGAGGTTAGAATTTGCTGCTGGGGATGGAGCAGGAAACTTACTTGAGCTTGAAAGAGCAAAATTGCTGATTGATGACCTGCCAGACAATCTCGTCTGAAGACATGGTAATTGAGTCGCGATGTTATCAGGGTTGACGCAGTGGATACTGCGATTAGTGGTCTTGATCGTTGTGGTCGAAGCTGGTTGTTTTACGCACTCGAGATTTCAGAACTTTCGAACTTTTTCTCGGCAGAATTTGGCGGTGAGTGAGCACGTGATCATAAATTTAGGTCCAAACTCCCATCTACCTCCTCGAAAACTTATTTCTCTTCATCACACTCAAAAACTCTCAAGTGAGGAGTCAATTTTTACTGTCATGCAATGAAATTGTTGCCATCATGGGCTATGGGTCGCTTGATACAAGGGTGGATTGGATCAATCTCTCAGATGCGAGGCGAGAAAATACGAGCACTGGAAGCTCGAAGCCCTTGGAAATCCCTCAATATCTAAGAACTTTTGGGAAAAAGAGTTTCGTTGAGGCACAGTGTGTTCAGGTTGGTGCTGCGGTACGATCGCGCGATTTTCACAGTAGTTAATTGCACTGTCAGTTGGATATCACGGGCCCCTCTCCTTTCGTACTAGCCGTTCCCAATGGGGATTAGGCTGTTCCAGTGGGATATAAGCTCCCCGAGCAGTCGCCCACTTGGCTCCTTAGACAACTTCTTCAGATATTACAATATACTCACTTTTCAAGCTTCACCTCATGCTTACCGCACCCCTGTAACTGCAACTGTCATGCACTCCTTCTCTTAGTCGCTACCACCGTTAAGGGGCTGAGCATTTTCCCCGCACAAGGTGGGTTCTTTTGCAAGTCTGAATTCTCATTTCTCATCTTCCACAGTATCATGACCCTCCTTTGCAAGGCCTTCACTTGGCTCGGTCTGATAACTCAAGTCCTAGTGTTGCGCTTACGAATTGCGCATGCAAGGTGCATCCAATTCTGATAGTTCCCCTAAAAGTGTTCAGCCGCTGCATTGCCGGGTACTGCCCTCCCAAACGAAGTCGCAACACGCTATTTCTACATTCTAACTATGCGACTCGTTTATTCGTGGACTCTTTTGTTCCTCCGATTGAGCTTATGATTACCGCTGCTTTCGGGCAATACAAGGTCGAGCAGCAGCTTTTACTCCGAGCCATCGGGGTACTACCCCGATGTCAACGAGAAATATAACCATCAGACAAGTTATAAAGAGTTGTCTCTTGCCAACATAGCAGCCATCACCGGCATCCACAATCAGCAACAACAAGCACCATGAAGCTTTTTCGCCCTCAAACATTGGTAGCTTTCTTTCTTACCGGGCTTCATTATGCTCTGTCGTTCCAGAGTTGCCCATTACTTGGTGTTGAATTTCCAACGCCAACAAATCTGTCTAGAAGCAGTATAGTTCAGAATGCAGCATCCACTCTTCTTGCAACTATCAACAATGCAACCAACACTGGTGTCATTAACTCCAACGCCTCTTCGTTCTCCGTCGAGATATATACATCGCAGGAAACAACATCGCTCTTCACTTTTCATCACTCCTCTCCCGGGTCAAATTCATCTATAGGTGTGAAGACCGTGGACTCGAATAGCATCTATCGACTCAGAAGTATTTCGAAGCTTTTCACGATATATCTATTACTCATCGAATCAGGAGACATTCACTTCCACGAACCCATAACAAACTTTGTTCCCGAGCTTCTGGCTGCTTCTCAAGCTACATCAGATGATGATCTCGATTATGTGGATTGGAGTTCCGTGACGGTCGGGAACTTTGCAAGCCATATGGCAGGAATCGGAAGAGATTGTATGTTTTGACAGTTGAAGGTGGAACTGAGCTGATATCATAATAACTTGATGCCAACACCGGCGAACTTATCAACAGCGTCCCTCCAAATTCTGACTTCACGTCCTTCGGACTTCCAGCGCTCAACCTTCCTTTCACAGTTTCCACTCTGTGTCTTGGGCAGAAATTGCACTAGAAGCGGTACTTCAATGCCCCGTTGACCACGGAGACAGGATGCTGACTAGAGTCGCAGAATTCTTCAGTGGATACCTCCAACGACATCCTGTCTTTTCTCCAGCTACAACCCCTGTTTACAGCAATTCCGCCTTTCAGATCCTTGGCTATGCGCTCGAAAATATAACTAGAAAGTCCTATGTAGACTTGTTGAATGATGACATAATCCAGCCCTTAAACTCACGGGCACCACCTACTCTCAGCCGAAGGACAGCTCGCGGGGTGTGATTCCAGGGACTCCCGAAAGCAGTGGATGGAGTGTTGATATTGGAGATGAAGGACCGTACGTACTTCATTCCTTCCAAGAGCATGGTGATTGTTACCCCAAATTAGTGCAGGAAGTCTCTACTCCAGCACGTCTGACATGTTGTGTCCCTCGGCCGCTCAATCCTCTCCTCTCAGCTCCTCAACCTTCCCCAAATGCGCCGCTGGATGAAGCCACTAACTCACACCGCCGACCTCCCCTTCTCTGTCGGCGCCCCGTGGGAGATATACCGCATCCAACTTCCCTCCACCTCCCGCGTCATAGACCTCTACACCAAAAATGGCGGTATTGGCGTCTATTCATCCGAAATCGTGCTCGTTCCAGAATGGGACATTGGAATCTCCATTCTAGAAGCAGGGTCAGGTTCCGCCTTCGGTTTGGTCTTTCAAATGATCGCTGAGATCATGGGCCCTGCTCTAGAAACAGCTGCAAGGCAAGAAGCAGACGCTGCGTATTCAGGACACTATTTTTCCTCTGGTCCCAAACTAAATTCCTCAATCACAATCACAACCGACGACTCTCTATCTGGGCTTGGCGTCACATCCTGGATCAGGAACGGGACAGATATGCTCAATACAGTTGCACTTCTCCTAGTTCCAAATCCTAGCATTCGTCTTTATTCGACTGGGCTGAAGAAACTGTCTGACGGGAGCAGTCTGGTTAGCTGGCGCGCAGTGGTTGATGATATGGATCAGTCTAACGCGACATCGGTTTTTCCGAGTTGTACAAATTGGGGTAGCGTTGATGGGTTGATGTATGGGACTATTGCTGTGGATGATTTTGTGTTTACGCTGGGATGTGATGGTGTAGCGAAGAGTATTGAGCCCAGGGTTCTCCGTTCAACATTGAACAGGGTGTAGCTTGTTCCTAATTCATGGATTTCTCATGCGCCCTTCCTTCGTTCAGTATTTAAAGCATGTGCGTTCTTTTGCTAAGTGAACGTCGCAGGTCAAAACTTGGAATTTCATTGCAGTACTTTAAGTAGGAGAATTACGGCGCATAAGTACCATATGCAGAGTAAGCAATCGTCGCTCAATTAAGGAAGGAATGATACCTCTAACATGTAGGAATGGGGTTCCTTTAGGGAGTCATTCAGGGGCACGGTCGGCTTCTCGGCGACATCACAGGCGAGGTACGAGAAGCGCGGGTGAAACTCCCCACCAAGCAGAAGTACCAAATTTATTCAGTGCCTGAACGAAAAACAGTGACCGCTGCGGTCGTATTTAAAGCGAATTCCAACCCTCTCGCTGCAGTCAGCTTTGAAAGAGAAAGGTGATATTGGCTAAATTCTATCGATTTTGTAAGAGGTTAGCATCCCTTCCCTGAAGTCCTTGCAATCTACGAGCAGGCGTGTTCCAAGGAAATTCCATATCGTCGAAATCGAGTTTTAGTTAGACCTGACTCCTGGCTAATAGTTCATAACGAACCTAAACCCTCCCCGATACGAGAAATTAATAGCAAATAACAATGAATCGGGCGTGCTGGTGCCTGGCCCAAGATGGAGATATGCATGTCGATCATTTCTGCTGTCTTAGGTGATCTTAAAGCCCGGGCCTGGTCCTTCCCTGTATTCGGTGGGGACATCTGACCACTTCGAGCCCCCGACGAATTCATCCATCATGGAACCTCTTCTCATTGAAGTTCTCCTCATGCAAGTACAGAAATACAACGTCACGGCAATTCCAAGTCACAGGGTCGACCACGGCAAAGGAAGAAAGTCGGAGAGGAAGAATCCAATAGACCAGCAAAGTATGCAGTACAAACCCCTTCCATCTGGATTGTTATTGAGGCGATTCTTACAGAGTACTGCGTTACAAACTTCGGTACATGCCTTTGAGAAGGTGAACCGAAGCTACTTGAACCTCTTTGCGGCACAGTCGGAGCACGTCTCAACCGTCAAGTTCATTTAATTTCCCCGAGGTGCCAAAAACAAACTTCATCAACGATGCGTTTCTCTATTCACTCGATTCTTGGTGCCTGTCTTCTCTTACTGCAAACAACGTGGGCAATTTCCGGCCGCCATGTCCTCAAAACTTCAAATGCCGAACGCCATGTCAAACCACTACTTAAGGTTCGGCAACTTGGAAGTGCACAGCAGTCTCTCCCAGTCATGGTCAACGCTCTCGAAATCATGCAATCAGAATTTTGGTCAGGTTCCAACTGGCCGTTAGGGATTGACTGGACCGAAGCCGTGTTCAATACCATTGAATGGGCTGCACTCAACTCCCTAACTAGATATGGAGGGCCAAGTACTACTGCCACTGTCAATAAATACTACTCTCAGCTTCTCAATTTCTTCGATGGAGAGGATGTGACCACCGTCATGAATGAGAAGTATGACGACATGCAATGGGTTGTCCTCGAATGGCTAGAAGCAATCAAATTCTTAAGTGCGTACGAAAACTCTCCTCAAAATCAAAAATATATTACACAATTTGCTCACCGTTCCCGGCAATTCTGGGATGCGGCATCTCAGGGCTGGAACACGACACTTTGCGGGGGAGGAATGGTATGGACTTGGACACTCCTACCATACAAGAACGCCATCACGAACGAGCTCTACGTCTCTTCCAGTATTGGGATGTATCTCTACTCCCCTGGCGACAGCATTGGATCCCCACAGATCGCAGCACATGATCCAAAGTACCTCAACGCAGCAATTGATGCGTACCAATGGCTTTCCACGGTTGGTCTCACCAACTCTCAAGGGCTCTACGTCGACGGATTTCACATCGCTGGATATCAAAATGCATCAGATCCTGGAACTGGGAACTGCGATCAACGTGATGAGTCCATCTACACCTACAACCAAGGCGTTGTTCTCTCCGGCCTTCGAGGACTGTGGGATACAACTGGAGAAGAGTTCTACCTCAATGATGGACACACTCTTGTTAGCAATGTCATCGCAGCAACAGGCTGGATATCATCCACACAGCAGAACCCCGCCTGGTCCGGACTAGGCAGCAATGGAATCATGCAGGACATTTGCGAGGTGACCAGCAGCTGCAGTCAAGACAACCAAAACTTCAAAGGAGTGTTTTTCTCACATTTCACAGCATTCTGTGAGCCGCTTGCAGTTGGCGAGAAAGAAGGAATCATCTTCAAGGGAACACAAGCTCAAGCCGATGTGCACCAAGGCAAGTGTAATGGCTATTTGGCCTGGATCCAACACAATGCTCAAGCTGCATACGGAACGAGAAATTCAACAGGAGTCTATGGAGGAAACTGGGACGTTCCAGCTGCAGATGCCGCTTGTTCCTCACCTCCGCAACAGCCAGCCGGATCTTCGGATTACAGGAACAAGGGTATCCCATCAAATTGGACCTTACCTGGTCAACCTGCTAGTGTTTCTAAGGTTGGATTGATTGGGACTGGGCCCATCTGTCCTCCGAATACAACCGATCCGAATACTTTGGGCAGAGGCAGGACTCCGGAGACGCAAGCGGGAGGGTTGGCTGTGAGTATGGCGCTAGTGCAGGCGGAGGAATCCAATTATGACTAGCCAGCAAGGAGGCAATTATCTTACAATTCTTGGGGAATCCATTTTATATGGAGAAATGATTTTGTGGAAGGAACGCAGCTGAATGAACAAGCGACACGAAAAAGGGGGACAAACACGTGAGTTGCTAGAAAAGTCTCTCAGCCAGACGGCTTGATCCCACAATTCATCAGGGATCGTGTTCGATGCAATTTTTTTCAAATTCATTCACTGGGAAGCACTGGATTTTCAGCAGTTGTTAATTATTGCAAGTCACATGAGATTTGTCATCAATCCCAACCTGCAACATAAAATCTCACACCCAATCCATCAGCCTCTTACTTCCACCAACTATACAAACTACAATCAGACATCATGTCACCACCAACGCCCGTCCCAAAATACATCTACAAGATACTTCCCTCCTCCCCACCTCCACCCTCACCACTCCCCCACAACCTCCCACTCTCAGCCCTCGACGCACGAGACAATTTCATCCATCTCAGCACCTCTCACCAAATACTCGGCACGCTTAACAACTTCTTCAAGACCGAAGAGCATGTATTTATTTTGCGAATCGAGTATGCTACGGTAGAGAAGTGGATCACGTGGGAGGATTCAAAAGGCAAGAATCCAGAGGAGAAGGGAGGATGTTGGGATGTCAAGGGTGAGAAGGGCGTTTTCCCGCATATTTATGCGAATGGAGAGGATGGAGGACTTAGGTTGGGAAGGGAGGAGGTAGAGAGTGTGGGGAAGTGGGAGAGGAAAGGGGAGAAGTGGAGCGGGGAGGGCTGGCCGTTTGAGGAGGATGTTCCTCAAGAGTAGGTAGAAGGGAACGTTAGAACTCACGTGACTAGCCAAATCAGCATGTACCTACCTAAGGTATTGAAGGAACTGCTGGGAGTCTTCGGCGGTTCAACATGCGAAAGGAAAGTGATTCAACTCATATGCTGTAGGGCAGAAAATGGTGATATTCAGAATGTTCATGAGAGAGAAGGTTCAAAAAGTCTATGCGAGTTTTAAACAAGAGTTGCTCAGAAAGAAGAGGAAGGAGAATTAGCACCCCGTCCTCATGCGAAAGTCGTATGTATAATGTAAGTACCACCTAAGCAGCATGCTTCTCCAAGGCTCAAACCAGTGCTTCTTTTCACCGTCTGGATAGTGTTTTCAAGTTTTTGCACTCCTCCTCCATTGACTCTCCATTTCTTTGCTGCTTTCTTTAGAGGCCTTGTTCTCTCCCAGCAGACAAAATTCGTTTCAACGCATTTATTCTTATCACGCAGAGAATTTTCAGGCACAAAAGCTCACGTGAGGAAGGCCTTGCATTGCATTCCACTACTACTCTGCTCTTACGCTAGAGATCCCCCAGCGCCACTTTGTCATTCATAGAAGCGCTCATCATATTCCTCCCTTCGGAGTCTTTCCAGCTCACGTTCCTCTTCGAAAAGCTCTTCCTCGTCAAAACGTCTCTCGCGTTGGATTTCGCGACGTTCTTCATACTCTCTATCGGACTCTCTTTCCTCATAATCTCTCTCCGCCTCGACGCGTTCGGTGCGGTCTAGTATCTCCTCTTCGATCTCGTCACGGATGAAGTCCATCTTAGCTTGAGGTTACCTATTAGTGTATGATCTGATAATGTTTTGGAAGGTTGAAAATATTTGATGTGTGAGGATATCTTTGGTGCGGTAGTAAAGAGGACCGGGGCGAGATATTTATAAGTAAGGAGGCATGACATTGCTTGCACTACGCAGTGATTCCACGGGTGACCACCCACTATTATTCGTTGTAATTTCTTCCAAAATCTAGTAGAGAAACCGTGTGATTCAATTGTCTGTGAATGAAAATGTCTGTATATTCACTCTGGCCTTTTGCCACTCTGCGTAGAACCTCTGGCTGAAGAGAAATTGTACATCAGGCTTCAAACAAAGACGTTCGAAATTCTGGAAAGCATTTTGTTCCCACTTAATGCATCCACTGTCCCTGATAGGTTATATTAATTCTTACCATCGAAGTACCCAGCACTGGAAGTCTTCCCACCTGTCTTACAAGCTATTGGCATAATTTCATCCTTTATCATTGTGTATTGGATGCCCAAAAATTGGTTGGCGTGGTGGAAGAAATTGCAATTATGTGATTTTTGCTGCATTGGTAATTAGTGTTGGTGTTGGTGGTCTTCTTATGTTCTCTGCTGTGTGTTGGAATCCGAAGTTTGGAAGTGGTTGGGCAAAACAAATTGTAAGATTATTTCTGCCAGGATTGGTGACCTCCGGATGAGGGTTTGGATATACCTTTGAAGAAGTACTTTGGGCCTCCGAATGGGAGTTTTCATATTTATCTATAGCCTCTATGGAAGTTGAGCACTTGATGGTTGATATAATGCCTACCACAGAGCTAAATCAACCTACTCAGGGTTATATTTCTCTGAGTCCGTTTCAATCAGCGCCCATTATCCAGCGGTTAGATTAAATCCCTGCGTGGTGTAACGGTACGCCTTGGGAATGCGGCCCATATTGCGACCCGAGCCGGGGTAAGCATATAACCAACACCGATGTCATTTACATTCAACTAAACTGCTGCTACAGAACCCAAGTTCCTTTTTCCTGAACACTAGATTCAGAGCAGCACCCCCACATTAGTATTTGCATCCCAGTGGAGAATCCATCAGTATGTCTGACAAATTTCCAGGATATTCACGATACCTTCCCACGCGTTAGCTCAAACATCCAACATGGAGCTTGCGTCGCTTGATAGACTCTTGTTTCTATTGTCCCTCATCCCTTCTGGACAAGTCCAGAAAATCTATGCAATACCATTCGTACCTTGGCTTGTCGCCTTCTCAATACCATTCCTGATGATTTGGTCACAGCCACGGCCACAAAGGGCTATCTATGCAATCCCGCTGCTCTTTTTCCTCAACTCCAACATCGCTGTCCAGATTCTCTATAACTGCGAACCGGACGAAAGAAATGGCGGGGTTTCTGGTGTACTCGAGGAAAAAATGTACGAACAGTAAATTGGCGCTGTGTACAAGTATCATTATTTCAACTGTGGTCATACTCAGAAGAGCGTGGAGATAGCTGGTTCAGATAATGTGAGAGGGATAATAAAGTAGAATTATGGTCTCAGAATCTTTTATCGTTCATTTCGGGCAATCTTAACAGATGCCGAACCTGTATTTCGTCAATCATAGCCATTCCAAAATTCAGGTCTTCTGCCACAAGTGCTCCACCTCACAACCTCTATACTCCAAAGCCCCATAGACTCAGGATTAATTTCCCTTTTGCTGGTTCTGTTTTAGTCTCCAGACGTGAGCAGCAGCTGCTTTAACCCGAGCTAAGGGTGAGCATACCGGAGCCGAGGGTGAGTGTACCTGAGCAGAGCCTGAGCAGAGCCTGAGCAGAGCCTGAGCATCCTGAGCACCCCCCTGAGTCAGTCTGCGCACCATAATGTGGAACCCATTTTGACCTCCTTGTGCCCCTGCTACAGTGTCCTTACCAAATTGCCCGGGAATCCGTTTCAGCTCCCTTACAAAGTTCCCGCTGGAGCAATTTTATACCCCTCTCGATATCACATGATAATTGACACAATTCGTCTCCCTTTGTTGCCTACAGCTGCCTGCTCTTCCGCTAGAAAGGCCGCGAGAGCGTGCTTGGGACAAGACGTGGTCTCCCACGATCCCAGCCGGTCCTCAGCTTCTAGATCTGTAAGAACGCTGTCCAATCATTCCCTAAGACGTCTCGAGAGTAGATGCCGAACCTTATTCGCTCCAATATAAGCCGTGGGGCCTTCCCAGGGACCATCCCAAGGGATTTGTACCGTATGGTCCGGTCCGGTGTCTGGCCATGACGGTCTGAGCGCCTGAGGTAAATAGTGCTCGAGAAAGGGGGCTGAAAACTAGTGGTTAGAGCGGGAGGATTAGGTGATATTGTTTTAATTGGCTCGCTTAGTGGGACAGCTTAGTTACCTACCTACCTAAGCTCCGTGGGTGCCTAACGAAAACGTTGCTATTATAATCGTACCCGCTTGACGCAGCCTTATTCTGCCATTAACCCCTCTCTTTCCCTCTCCCATGTGCTTCATCTTTTATCTAGCTTCTCGCGCTCAATTACTCTCTCGAACGTTGCAGACCTCGACCAGAAGACCTCTCTCCCCGTCAGCATATTCTTTCGTTTCCCTTCCGGCGCAACTTAAAGTGAAACGATGTCGCTTCCCGTTGCAGCCCAGCTCTCCTTGGAGCTTACCCAAATCATCCCAGTCCGAGCGATCGTAACGACGACATTTCAAAAGGCCATAGAATTTGCCCGCTCGCTTCAGAAGACTGGCTCGGACATCCTTGTAGAAGAAGATCTTGCAGCCATCTTCGGGAGAGGCAAGATAGTTCGACAGTTGGAACTTCAGTTCCGGCAGGCCATAAATGTTTCGATCCAACCTGTTCCAATCTCTCCTAGAAACGGGATCGAGCTAACTTGTGGGCCTGGAGCAACGGTCGGAAGGGCATTGAAAGACAACTACTACTTAGCAACAGTCATTCAGCTCTCCTTTCTGTCCTGGTTCCACGAAAAGTCTAGCCTTGCGGGATCCTTGGTAGATTGCATTGAGAAGCGAATTCGGATGGGCCTTCCAGATGCCAATACTCATATCTCCTACGAAGGCGTCTTGGGAACCTTGGACGCCTGCGCAGCCGAAACAAGTCGCTTTGGATGGGATGCACTGGCCTCGATAGTGCAGGGCTCTTTCCTTAATTCGACTAGGACGCTGTTTACAGATTACACACTCATTCGCGATCCTTTTGATCCGTTCATGTCTTTGGCACCTCATATGCTTCTTGGCCTCATGGACAGTCTCTATTTGGTTCAAAGTTTGCCAGAAGATCGATTTATCATCCTGGAGAGCCCCCAAGGTGCAGTTTTGGTAGTCATTTGGGCTCACTTCCTTCTTGGACTCTCGGTAGTTGTACTGGCCCCAGAAAGGGACATCTTCTTTGGAGAGTCGGGGAAACCTCAGGTCGTGATCAAATGGAAGCCTGATTGGGACCCGATGAAGGATACCACGCCTTCATTGGAACTTCTAGATCGAAATGCCAACATCGTCCTCAAATATGTTCCAGAAGACAACACCATGATTTCACTGTCTGGAATGGAGAGAATTCGTCTCGAAGGGTACGCGAAGCATCTCTTAAGAAGATATCTGAACAAGGCGATGATCATGCCAGACAACGACCCAGCATACAAGGAGTGCGCTGAAATGGCCACAGCAATGGCAATTTCGATGTCGAAACTCCTTCGCCGAGTTCCATACTTCTCTCAAGCACAAAATGGAACTCTTCTCGATATTCCCCTCCAATGTTACTCAAATACAGAACAATGGCGCATCTTTGACTCTGGAGAGCTTTTGTTCTCCGGAATATCACTTGAGAAAAATGTGGTCAACCTGTACGCAAGAAGCATAGCTGGGGTACCCTTCGATAAGATTCAGTTTCCGCCATGTATCCGGTCAAGCCAATGCGTCGACATCCAAATTTTACGCGACTTAGCATGGCTTGTGCTTCTTTTCGCTAACGTGAACGGGTTGGAATCGTGCGCTAGTGTCCCGTTGCCATTCGCAAGCCTGCCATTCTATAATAAGAAATTAGATAATTGGGATGGACAGTCACCACTAGACATCGAATCAGACATATGGTTCGGTGATGTCGTGGGCCTTCTCCGCGGAATCAGTCCTGGGGATAGTGAACAGAAGAACTATGCTGCCGTATCTCTCATTTGTGAGCACGGCTGGAGTGCTTATGTGGGATCGTTCGGAGATCAGGACCCTGGAGATATCAACTGTGAATTGGTCATGCTGAAAGAAGGTGTTCCAACTAGTGTGCGGTCTGGTGAACGTAAGTATCAGATCATAGACGCGGAGCTACCTCGTGGTGCGCGCATCCGCCCTCCCTCGGTCGTTGAGAAAGAGGGTGTCTATGAGCCAAGATGCGTATCTCGAGTTACGAACCGTGAGATCTTCTATAGTACAAGGGCAACCGAGTTTCGACAGCTTGCACGCTATGATGTTGACGAATCGGGTGCAAACCTCCTTCCTAACGAAAAGCCCCAGTTTTCTCTATTTGCATCCTATCGACTGTTGCACAATATTCTGTGGCACGTCATTAAATCAGTTCCTTGTGAGCATGGGAGCAATATCGCCAACGAGGCAAGTCTTGATCTTGGTGTTGCAACTGCTCGGGGATTCTACTGGGACGGCGGGGAGGGGGATGCGCGAGATTACAGAATTTGTATCTGCTTGGTTAAGGGGGATAAGCATGCTCGCTGGCTACTTTTGACTGGGATCCGCCCGGATGGTGGGTTTATGCGCCATCAGAGAAGAGTTTTGCTTCGAAAGGATGGTTGTTGCCCTAACTGTGCAGTATATTATGCCAGTAGGCAGCCTGGAAAGTGGCTTGTCATTCTCTAAGGTTCTGGCCTCTAGACTATTGCTGTTTGCTTGATAGGGATCTAGAATGCATTCATGTAAGCAGCTAACAATGTTCCTTGATTCTTTCTACATGTTGATGTTTGATTACTAGTTGAGATGTGTCCGGTTAGATGTCACCTAGTTTCTCTGCAATATGCAGCGCTCAGATACCACACAAATCCAAAGCCAAAGATGACAAGAATCTGTTCCGATTCACTCGCCAAACAGCCTTTTGACCAATAAATCGATTTGTTGGCCAATAAATTTAGTTTGGCCAGTATAGCAAGATGCCCACCAAACCTGCAATTTCAGTTATTCCGTCGCAAATACCATTCTTCGACTCGACTAAAAATAAGATTAAATTCTATAATATTATGAAAACTATAATCAAGCTTTACTCCCACCACTCTTCACCTCTTCTTATAACGCATTAGGCCTTGGCAAGAGGCTCCCACTTCTCCACCACCTTGCTTACCCGTTTATTCCTCACTCCTGGAGATGGAGGAGCTACAGCTTCATTCCCGCCGCTCTTGCGCAATTGATATAGTAAAAAAAAGGAGCCTGAAATACTAGTAAAAGTCGGACGGAGAGGGAATAGGGGCGGTAGTGTAGCGGGATAAGCCCTGAAATAACTTATTTAATCTCCCCTTTAATACGACCGATACCCTTTTGAGACCTGAAAAAGTATAGTTTTGATCAAACGCAATTTTATTGACCAAAAAGTACTCATTTTTGGCAAACTAGGTGTTATATTGGCCAATATTACACTTGGTGAGTAAATCGGAACAGATCTCATTTTTGGCCTCTTTGGTATGACTTCTAATGTGATCAATATTGGAGTCTCACCAGATTATGAATTTATGAGTGATCTACAACCTGTGAGGAAGTCTACACATCAGCTGCCCGTTCCATGATTTACCAAGGAGATATCGATGTACTTTCTTTAGCCCAACATCACTCCAAGGAGTTAGCTCGGAAGTTACCAAGTTGGGTTCCAGACTGGAGAACTCAAATATACCCGCCATTTAGTCAAACCCCGACACGATCGTCTTTGAAAGTTTCGGGGTCGGCCTCATTTTTTCTGACAATCGATCATGACCGCTTGCCTAAACATCAGGCCAAATTGCTAGGGTACCTCCTCAGCCATGTTGAAACTCTAGGCACGAAAACATGGTGTCCACCCTATGGAGAAATGATCGAAACTCTTCGCCTCAACAGACAACCGTATTTGAGAAGTATCACGACTTTATGTCAAAAGTCGGATGAGAAGTTGTCCCACCCGAACAGACTTCCAGATCCTTACCCTCATCCAAATGATCGAGCGAGCGCCGAAATGAGTATTCCCGTTTCAGAATGGAGATGTATGGAGAAAACTTAATGCTACGACATGCAAACAATCCCTTGGAAGATCACACGGACTTGAAACAAGGCTTTCTGGGCGCAATGGAAGCTACTCGGCAAGAAAATAGAGGGCCATATGACATCAAGACAGTTGCATACTTTCTCGCGATGAAGTTACAAAGATATCGTGGGGGATACTGTTGGAGAATGGATTGGTAGGAACAGGACCTAATACTGTGGAGATTGGCGATGCTGTAGTCATTTTCAGAGGGGCAAAGTTTCCATATGTTCTGAGGAGGAAGGAGAAGGGTGGTCTCATACATTGGACATTAGTTGGTGCAGCGTACATTCATGGTATCATGTATGGGGAACTGTTCAAAAAGTCTTCCAGTGCAGGAAGACTACAATTGGAGGAGTGTTCCTGTTAATTGACTGAGGGAAATTTTATCACGCTAAACTTACGCCAAATCGATTCCAGAGGCGCCGGTTCGTCCGACCAGGTTCAAGCCCTATGGGAGCAAGAACTCATTAAAGTAATGAATACCGTATATTACTTCAGCCATATCGGGCAATCTTGACTGATGCGGGGCGTGTATTTCATCAATCATAAATCATAGCTATTTCCAAAGCTTAGGTATTCTGCCACAAGTCCCCACTCACAGCTTCGATACTCCAAAGCCCCCGACATTCTTCACTCCAATGTATTCCCTAGTTATCCCCTCCACATTAGTAACACCAGCCAACGCCATCGTCCTGCTCAACTCCCTCTCTAGAACATTTATCACAGTCTCTACCCCTTCCTGTCCTTTATACCCCAAACCCCACAAAACAGGTCTCCCAATCAACACAAAATCCGCTCCTAGCGCCAACGCCTTGAAAATATCAGCTCCATGCCTAACTCCCCCGTCAAAGAGAACTGGAATCCTGTTCTTCTTTCCCAGCTCAGACGAACCGGTTGCGAGAGCAGCGTGGATAGCTGGCAAAGCTTCTATGGTAGATGAAGTCTCATCCAACTGTCTGCCCCCGTGATTGGAAACTACAAGAGCATCTGCACCATATTTCACCGCTAATACCGCATCCTCAGGTGTCATGATGCCCTTGAGAATAATCTTCATCCGCGGTGCTGCTTTCCTCAGAAAAGGCAGTGTCGTTTCCCACGTGAGACTATTGCTGTGCGTACCGCCTCCCGCTTCTTTCAAAATTGCTTCAGCTGCTTCATGCGTACGAGAATCCATGAGTCGACGGTTGAAAGTTGGTTTACGCTCTGTTTGCGGAGAGTGGGTGGAAGGCTCGATGTTTGCGAGATGTAGACCTTCAGGGAGGACAAGGGGAACCTTTCGCTCGTTGAGACGGTTGCCGAGGACGGGTGTGTCTACTGTTAGGACTAGGGCTTCATATCTGGCAGCTGGCAAAGAAATCAGTGATTTATGTCAAGTTTTTGGTTGCAGATACTACCTTCTGCGCGTTTGATTAAGGGTACGCTCTTCTCAGGATCTTTCGTGAGATAGAGCTGCATCCAGAAAGCCGGATCAGCACCACCAGATGATTTCTTCTTACAAGACATCACATCTTCCAAACTTGTGGTTGACTGAGATGATAGTGTCAAGTTCACACCGAGTTTCACTGCTGCCCGCGCAACATCCATTTCTCCTTCACCTCCGGCGAGCTTCTGCATAGCGCTTGGTGCAAAGCCGAACGGGACTGAGTAACTCCGACCGAACAAAGTAGTGCTAGTATCAACTTTCGAGACATCTCGAAGTACGCGGGGAAGGATTTTGAGGCTATGGCATATCAATAAGCCATGCAAAAACAAATGCATATGAGGTGCTCACGCTTTGAATGCAGCTTCGTTCTCGTGAAGTACCGTTTGGGTGTCTGCACCACACTCGTAGTAATCCCAAAACTCTTTCTTTATCCGAGTCTTGGCTATTGAGGCAATTTCTGCCACCGTGATAGGGTCAATTTGGCCTTGAGGCCCATTTTTGGATGGCTCGCTCTCATCGGCCATACTTGCATCAAATGAGTACAAAAAAGGATTCACTTGGAGTCGAATAAGAATAAATAGGCTGTACCCACCCAAACCATGATAAAATATATGAGTTTAATGTCCAATAAGCACATACGAAAGTTGTTTTGGCTGTGGGTAATGTCTGAATCAAGTATCGTCATGCCAGGCCGATGCCGGAACGTTATCGTGAATGATAGCCGAACTTAGGTAGGAAGAGGAATAGTGTACAGCGAAAGTGATTGGTGGTCAATAATCAGGATAGGAGTCCTTTTGAAAGAAATTTGTGACAATTTTCCCCATTATTAAGTTATCTGTCTCATCAAGTTGTAAGATTGTTCTCGAAGGGCTTTACACATAAAGAATTGTGGAAAAGGACCACCCCCAACCTATCGATACGGGGGTACTTGTACCGTACTTCGTAAATAAGCGAGAGAACCTGTAACACCCCGCGTTGAGGCTTGCCCTGCCACGAGCACTGGCTACTTGGGACTTTGGAACTCTGACAAAACACTATAAGTAGTAAGGGCCATAGCCTGGATGAAGTGAAGAGTCCTACACTTCCTACACTTGCTCATTGCCTTCTCGTCTATCTGAAATACCTCATATATGACAATACTAGAGCTTGACTATATGTTCGGTAGGCCAAATTCAACTAGATGAGCAAGGACAAAGCCAACGCAATATGCTTATATTGAGCGATGTGCAACAAATCTACGCCATATTTGTCATCATAGACCCACTCTGCTCCACTTCATTTATATCCCCTAACAATAATATCATCAACTTCTCGTAATATTTTCGCACGAATCACCAAAACTCCAAGAATCCAACGATAAAGTGAAAAGATTTTGGAAGGGAGAATTGTGCCTCACGGCTAAATGGGAAAGCCCAGGGTGGTGACGCGTTTGCGCTTTTAGCGAAACCCGAAGATGCCGATCAGGGGTAAAACACTAGCTTGGACCTAGACAACCTCTGCAAAGCTCTGCTTCTCTTCGAACTAGCCTTTGCCCTGCCCTGTTTACCACAGCAGTATGCTACACCTTCCAGAAAAGCTTGGCGCTCTGTAAACGAGCTTCAAGACCTCCTTCGGTGCTTGCTGAGTGACGGGGTTGAACGCGAAGGAGTGGTGCCTAAGCTGGAGCCCTTGACGTGAGAAGTAAGTTTCCGTAGCAAGCATGAAGAGCCTAACTGACTTGAAATTTCAGATTGATTAATTAGAAGGCTCTAATAATGCCTTGTCCTTCTCCACAGTGAAGTAGACGTGGGAGGTTGACATCACGTGAGCAAGGTCTCGTGATCAGAAGGGTCTGGACTTCCTCGACATGGCACGCCACCGCCGCCTCTCAGACCTTCCCGAATTCCTCCAGAGCTCTCCTTTTCTGCCTGTGGGTAACATCTCCGATTCGTTCACCACAACCCAAGCATCTCAACCAAAACCGACTCTAGCGCAAATCATCCGCTCAAAACGCTTCCGAACCATCATAACTCTCGCCATCTTCGTTCTTACACTTCTGATTCTACCCAGCAAACTGCAAGCCTACCATCCCCTAACTCGACTCGGTCTCTCTGGTCCAAAATGCTACTTCTCTCCGCCGATCACGATTCCCGAGATCCCAGAGGAAGTGGATTGGACGGAATTCGCATACAGTCAATACGCAACTACAACAGATTACCTCTGTAACTCACTCATGATATTCGAGACTCTACATCGGCTGGGAAGCAAAGCAGATCGGATTCTACTTTACCCATCTACTCTACTGACATCCACAGAGAACAGCATTGTTGGTTATCTGCTGGACAAAGCGCAAGCGGAGTTCAATGTGAAATTGATATCCATTAAGGAACAGAGAAAGAGTAACGTGATCAAAATATGGGCGTCTTCTTATACGAAGCTTCTAGCTTTTAATCAAACGCAGTACAGTCGCATCATACACCTCGACTCCGACAGCACGTTGCTCTCTTCGCTAGACGAACTATTCTTTCTACCTCCTGCACCTATCGTCGTTCCAAAGGCGTATTGGCTCCCAACACCAAAGTTGAGCAGCCATATAATGCTGCTCACTCCTTCCCCCAAAACGTTCGCCAAGATCCAGGAGGAGATAGAGAAAGCAACAAAGGGCATTTACGATATGGAAATAATTAACTCCCTCTTCGGCTCGACTTGTTCCATCCTTCCACACCAGGCCTACGCACTTTTGACGGGAGAATTCCGCTCCCCGGATCCTGAGCATAAAGCTTTTCTTGACCCATCTACGATGAAATGGGATCCTGATCGAGTGATGAAGGAGGCAACGTTTGTGCATTTCTCTGATTATCCGTTCCCGAAGCCATGGCAGGAGACGAGTGCGGAGGAGCAGGAGTGGGCGGTCCCAGAATGTGTGGTTGATGACCAAGAGGGGAATGTGGATTGTAGGGCGAGGAATATTTGGATTGCGTTGTACAAAGATTTCAAGGCGAGGAGAAAGGTGTATTCCCCTGTGCTTTCTGTTGTCTGTTGAGTTGATCGCTAACAAGGATGCAGAGTATTTGTGGCTTGGATGATTCTAAGCCCAGCCATGATTGAATGCCAGTGGAGATGGGAGACTGAATTCAGATCTCATCTTCCTCGTCATCGAAGTCCTCTCGATCCTCCGCACCCATATCGTATAAGATTCTTCCTCCTTCGCCTGGTCCAGCCGCTCCACCATCTCGCTGGGCGTCGAAATACGGGAGGACGACACCTTCTCTATCGCGTTTCTGCTTCTCTGTTAGACCGAGATTGAACGTCGTTTCGACTTCCTCCTCTCCTTGGCCACCTTTCACAGCCACTCCCAGAACAGACAGCGTAGAAGCGTAGAGTGGATGATCATCCAGCAGCATAACCTCACTCAATACTAAACCCCTCGGCGGTGATGAAGATGGCGAAGGAGGCAGTATCACAAAGTTCTCCACAACTCCTCTTCCTGAACGCCGGCGAATTTCCATATTGACTACCACACCACGTTCCTCTTCATTTTTGTCAGACAGGCTAACAAGAATACCCTCTCTTCCTTCTTGGAGGCCGAAGACTGGTTCCTGGAGACTTTTATCTCGTGCGCGCTTCCTTGCTAGGACTTGTGGGAGAGACGAAATAATGAGAATGGCCGTAGCAAGATACGTCAATGTTGTGAGCGGATCTGGTGCGTAGGGACCCGTGGAAGATTGGGAGGAGAGCGGAATGTCGGAATGGTACGTCGCTAGGAGCGAGATCTGAGGTCCCACGAGGAGGAGGGACAGGAAGGATGAAAGGTGTTGGCTGTGCGTGCTGGCGAGAGAGTAGAGATTATCTATTATTAGGAGGTGTTCTGTATCCAAATCAGTGTCTGATTCTCATGATTACATGAGAATGGCGGCTCACTAGTAAGGTTTGCAGCAGCTGAAGGTGGACCAGTTAGCGGAGCAGGCAAAAGAGCCACAATCTCCTTCCTCAAAGCTGCCAGTGACTTCCCCCTCGTAGATATGAAAGCGTCAATTTCATATGGGATTTTCTTTCGCAGTGTAGAGAAGGAAATAAAGGTGATTTTGCTCTTTGATATCTGTTGAAATTGAATTAGCGCATTTGGTATCAGAATTCGACATCTTTGCTTCCAAGAACACGACGATTCCAATGATATACTTATCGATACTTATAAATCCAAGGATTGAGAGGCGGGATATCTAGAGTAAAATGTGCTTTTGATGTTGCTGCGTCCTGCATCATAATCGAGGGGTGGGATCCCAACACAGGGAAAACGTGACACACGTGACTCGTGCGAAATCTCGGAGATCACTAGAGCCTCAGAATCTGCATCATGCTAACGAGCATGCACTTGACGATCTCGGTCATAGAATCAAGCAGCAGTAAACAATGAAGCAAGTAGCATACCTTCGCCCGCCTCGCGAACTCCCTCACCACAGGCCCACCACTCTGCTCCAATGTATCCAACACCAGCGTGAATGGACTCGCGCCATCTCGAAGATTTAATAGCTTCTGGAAGAGGAGAGTATTGTGTGTCCTTCTTTGCTGAAGAGGTGAAGGTGCCATCTCGAGTCGATTCTTTATGTCGATGAAGTTGACTGACTTGTGAGGAGATGAAATTTCTTGGAGATGGAGATGGTGAAGCGGCGGGTGCGGCCGCAAGATCAGGAGTCTATTTCGACATCTGCTTCACTTCATCATCTTCCCTAACACCGAAAAACTTGATCTTCAGTTCTTTGAACTAATGATCTATGAGCTCCTTGCATTTCTAACGAGCTCACTTCCATACATAAGCGAGTTTTCAGATGTGTGTACTCCGAACTCAGCCTCGGTCCGCTGTCAGTGCTGCAGCGGCAGGTTCGTATAGCTCCACCAATAACATCTAACCTTCCCGTTCAAATCCCAGAACTCAGCCACTCAGCCGAAGGAGTTGGAAGACTTCTAATTAAGGTTGCTGGTCCTAAATTGGTGGCGTCTACAGGGCCCTCCACCTCCCGCCCGGGCCTCTTTGTCAAGTCCTGTTGGACTCCAAGGATACAAAGTTTCAAACACCAATAAGATTTCTCAAAAAGTAAGTATTCAAAATCTGATTGGGTGCCACATGAGTGGCAAAGTTACAAAGACGCAGGGGAGGGCACTGTACTGGTAAACAGGATCATTAGTGCTTACCTCAGTATCCATCGACGGCTCGGCAACATCAAGGACCTTCAAGCACAGTATTTCGTGATTCCCATCTTTTGCAGAGGCATTTGAACCCCATTGCCCCCTTCGCTTTCTTCTGGGACGCGGTTTTCTTCATGCGATTGAGGATTCCACTATGGCGAGCTCTTCGTTGTATAAGTTACTGTTGATTTGTTACTTGATACTGTTAGGTTGCACACTGGCAGAAAATGCTAACGGCGTCACATGGCTCTTCCCAACCCAAGGCCAGACTCTCCATTACGAAGACACTATAAATGCAACCTGGACGTCGCCCTTCCCGAGTCCTCTACTGTACACCTTTTGTTACAACTCCACGAACAATGGGCTCATCCAAGGTACTTTGTCCCCCTATTTGTCGTCCTGGTCAAGTAGCTCATGAATATGCAGAGGCGTTCCAGTCAGTCACACCATACAACGGATCTCAGCTCATACAGCTGGTATGGCAAGGAATCTCGAGCTGCAATTTCGATCTGAGGCCGAATACCACGGCTGGACACGGTGCCAACAGCCCCGTATTCTTCGTCCTACCTTCTGCCGGAGCAGTTGCGACAACGGTGGGACTGAGTTCACCGTCTAGCACAAGCTCTGCCTCATCGACAATGGCAACGTTATCCAGTACAAGCACTGCCGCTTCGACGTCTACAGGACCTGGCGAACCAACAGGTACTTCCAAAACTCCGTCAAGTAGTGGATTGAGCAGCGGAGCCAAGGCAGGCATCGGGGTTGCCGTGGCTGTCGGTGCCATTGCAGCCATCGCAGGACTCGCTTTCTTCTTCCTTCGGAGGCGCAGATCCAAGAATCCGCCTCCTCATTCGACAACCACTGCTGGGAATGCGGAAGATTCTTATGGAGGACAGCAATATCGGCAGGTGGATAGTACAACAGAATCAGAGGGGCAGATGCAAGAGATGAATGCAGCGCAAGAAGCAAAGCCAGCCGAGTTGAGCTCGAATGTTGCCCACGAGTTGCCTGGTTTCGATGTAGGCAGAAGATAAGGTTTGGAGCAGTAGCTGAAAGTGTGATGGAGTTGAAGAGAGAGTATTTCTAGTCGAGGAAGAGTGCTGCGCTTTGAGGCCTCGCACTTGCGGAGAAAATGCATCGCCACATTGCATATCCTATTCGAAATCAGCATGAAGCGCCGAAATATATACAGTACTCAGAGACTTGTGTGAGCTACAGCGTGAGGAACCTTCGGGAAGACTAGGTCACTGAAAGCTACAAGCTTTATACATTTAGAAGAGTTTAACGACGCAATTTGAATGCCAGCTTGGCAGGTGTTATGAGACACGAAAGACCTCGAGGGAGATGTTGATGAACACATCTCTTGTAAACATATCTATAATAAAATCCGAATTTTGTTTCAGAATTCAAGTACATTTCCTGGAAGTCTATAGTGCACTCTCCGTCATAACGTATCCAGATAGATGCCGCTATTGCCTCGAATCAGAAAGATCGGGTGCCTAAATCAATCATTGCCGCTAGAATTTGATCATCGGAGGGTTTCATGATTTGATACTCATATACTATACTGATTTGAGGGATTTCACATCGTTGTGCTACTACGGTGTATATGTGTCTTCTGTCATGTCTTGGCAAGGGCGTTCTAGCAATTCTCGCTTAATGGTACCTATAAACTTTCTACATGTCGTAACTCACACCGACAGGTCAAATTCAAATTCACCTTTTCACATATTCAGATCGACACAGTAAATGTTTCAGAAGTATTATATTTACTTGCAGGGCTTGATACCTCTTCATATTAAAGCTCCCCGTCCATTATTTTTGTCGTCAGGGCAAGTGCCCGCAGTTGCAAATAACCCTTTGCTGAAGTCCACCTTTTAGGACCGCCCATCGATCCACAGAGAGGAGTAGGATACAAGAAAAGGGAAAGCTCCCGAAAGATCAAAAGGGTTATCGTGGTGCAGATGCATGGTTCCGTTGTGCGCCCAAGCAAGTCCATGCTTATGCACCATTCCGATCCAAACACCGTGGCCCGACCTCTATCCTGATATATATTGCAGCCCAAGTCCGACCAAACGCCAAATATACAAGTCTCCTACACGCCGAACACCTATAACACAAACTCCTTGGGCTACCATGTACCCTCCAACGACGAAGTCGATCGTCGCGCAGGCTCCCCCGGTGGCGATCGACACTTGCTGCTTCGAGGTACGGTGGTGGCGAGGTGTGCGGATACGTCCGAGGACGATGGTAAAGACGCGTTCTCTTTTTGCTTAGCCGTCTTCTCGTTCTTAGTATCACGACCGGCTTTCTTCTCCGCCTTGCGCTTGTTCTGTTCATCCTTTTTCCTCTTCTGCTCTGCCTTTTGTGCTATGAGACTCCAAGTCAGAGGGAAATTTGGTGGCCTGAGTGGGCAGACACCTTACCTTCACTAAGTCCTTCAAGTACCCCTAAATTAACTCCCTCTCCGGCTGTGTCGCGATTTCCGCGGGTATAGAATCCATGCTTTCGAATGGTATCCCTTCCAAAAAGTATTGAGAATGTCGCCTTATTTGCTACAAAAAACCTCATCGTCCTACACTTCAAATCGCCCTTGAATTCGTCCGTCTGAATCATCAGGTTTACTTTTCCAGTCGGGTGGAATTTCTTGCCGTTGAAGTCGCGGTATTGCACTTCTAGCTCTTGTGCGCTAAGTTTCGACGTTCGAACTCCCATATCTCGAAGGTCATCGTAAAAGTTCTGCGATATCCAGTCTACCTTCGTCCCAGTGTCTAGTATTGCCTGTTCGAGTACAGGGGATGCATCTTGGTTATTAGGGTTACCGATATGGATGGGGAGCTTCAGGAAGTCCTATATCGGTTAGGGCAACACAAAAGTGAGACACGCAAATACATACATCATCTGAAGCTGAAGCTTCGTCTTCCCCCTGTGGGGCAGTTTGTTCTGTTTCCTCATCGCCTTCGGCAGATCCTTCGTCCCCATCGTCTGCATCTGAATGGCTACTACTTGCATCTTCTTCGTCTACAGTCTCTTTTGACATCTTGCTATCTCGCCGGGGCCGCGTGGAAGAGCTAGCAACGGGTGAGGCTGATCTTTCTTTCCCCTTCCCCTTTCCCTGTATTTTCCCTGATACCTGTGCGGTATATGATACTGTGCCGCTCGTGTGGTACCCCTCATCTGCTTGGTCGCGTTTCTTCTTCCCGGAGTGCTTTCGCGGCCGTACTGGCGGAGCCATCGGTATTCTTGGCTGCCTAGGAGCAACATCTTCAGGCTCGGTGTCGCCGGAAGGACTTGTCGCATCTTCTTCTGAGGTGCTGGAGGGGTCGCATTGCGTTGTCAATCGCTTTGTAGTTCTCGCTGATTGCTGATGACGAGGTGGATTTCGAGTTGGGGTAGAGGATCGTTGAGGTCGCTCATCATCTCTGCTTCCCTGAACTAGATATACATTGCCTTTGACGCCATTGATATGGACGTCGCCTTTGATGATGGATGTCGGTTGTTTCTGCGACTTCTTCGCGTGGTGGCGAGCGCGGGGCTGCAGCAGCTCATCCTCGCCTGAGTCCACATGCGGATCCACAGCCCTCGTCTGTTTTCGCCCTGGATCGCGCCTTCTCGAACTACTCGACATGGTCACATTCGTTACCGGGTCGGTGGCATCGTGGCTAGAGATCTGATGGCCTGGGAAGGATATCAAAGTGAGGCGGATGGCCCTACGATATCCTTCGTGCCAGCCGATTCCTTCTCCAGGGATTTGGTGGGGAAGTGAGTCGTAGGCCGCAGTGTCCCATATAGAGATTACGAGGTGGATTTAGCAATGAGGACGGGAAGTTGAAGGCTCCATGCCCTTGCAATGGCCAAATATTTGAAACAGGGCTGAAAACTTCGGGCTGTGGAGCGTGTGCCGAGTAATAAATGAGGATCTGGAGTAACAACCGTCACCGATTAGCATCCCTGTTCCCTCTTATCACCAGGGGTCGATCTTATTCATGGGCAGACCAGGCCAAATCTCGAATGTCAGCGATCAAATCCGTCGTCCGAAAACAAACATTTTTACTGCAGTTGGCCTCATTGGGCATCTTTTCTCCAGCATCATCTTGCAAGTCTGATTCTAGACGAAAGCTCCACACCGCAACGATTTGTCAATTGCAAAGTTCGATTGAGCGAGCTCCTTACTGTCACCAACATGCATAGCACATCTTCAGGTCTGATTCTGGCCTTGAGTGAGAGATAATTTCTATGCAAGTGCTTCTTCATGTTCATGTTAATTGATTGCTTGGTCTAAGGTAGGCATGGCTACCAGTGGACAATTCAGGTTACTTTCATGCTGGCCTCACAATTGACCTATTGCTCCAGGGTTGGTTCTTAAAGCCTATCCGAATTCGCAAATTGGTTACTGGTCAATTCTGTTTCCTGATGATTTTCAGTAACGAGCAGGTTGCTGCCTGAATAGTGTGCGGGATGGCTGAGGCTATTGGGCAGCCCAACGAGGCTGCGAACTGCCTCGCCAACACTTCACCATTTCCCACGCTGATAGAGCCCAATTGCTCTCAAATTACTCCTTTTCTAGACTATGCCATCTTCAAGATTCATTCAAGTTGTTTGCGGAAGCAGTCGATCAAGATGGAAGGGTACAGCAAGCTCGCAGAGTTAATGGCGAACCCACGCACTGACAGCCACTTCCTTATATTCCAGAAGTTTGAATCAATCAGTGCTCAAAATTTGCTGTATCTCCAAGCCGAAATTATCAATCTTAAGGAATGCATTGACAAGATAGCTGATATTGACTCGAAGGCAGAAGATCGAGACCGGCGAGAATCTGCAGTCGATTGGGAGGCCCTCAGTTCCGCAACGAACAGTACCCAATGGCAGAAATGGCTTGAACTTCGACAGAAACTGAAAGAATTTTGTAAGAACATCCCTCGCAGTCGTTGTTGCCATCTGACAAGGTCTAGATGAAGCAATGTCCTACCACCGGATGATCACCGGACTCCCCGCTCCCACAAAATACGACCTCAATTTCCTCCAACAATGGCTCGAGCGTCCAAACTATGGGAATTCTGCTTTTATCGGAGCAGATTCCGACGTGTATGAGAAGTCGGATGGGCTTGGGACATTAGCTGCCAGTGGAGGAGAACTGGATGCTATGACACGACTATTCGTTAATATTTTGCCAAATCTTTACCATTGGGGAATTGTAAATCCCATACATCGACTCTGTGGAAGATGGATAAAGGTAAAAAGAACAAGAAAGCAAAGCGATAAGTAATTGACTGTTATAGAAACCAGAACCAGAAGGTCACCATGTTAGTACTCCTTCGCCAGCAACGGGCCCTGATTGTTCCTCTTGCCCTAAAGACGATCACAAATCGTGTCACGAGCTCTCAGTCACCCCATCTCCCTCATCTGACAACTCGTCAACACTCCACCCTAGCACAGAAAGTCTTTCGGAGGAATCATCTTTCGACGTCGAAGCCAGCATCTTCCTCTACCGCGATACACACTTCCATCGCATCGCAACTATCCTCGGCACGCTAGTCTCTTCATTGATACCTATAGCAGCTATCGTCGTCCTTGCGTTTGTGCGGAACATGACGGCGAGGTTGGGGGTGGTATGTGCCTTTACTGCCACTTTTAGTGTCTGTTTGAGCTTGGTGACGGAGGCGAAACGGGTGGAGAATTTTGCGGCTACAGCTGCGTAAGTTCTTCCATGGTTGAGCTTGGAGATAATTACTGATGCTTCTGCAATAGGTTTGCCAGTGTCCAGGTTGTGTTCGTGGGAAGTACGAACGCGATGTTGGGTTGAGACATGGTAAATGTAAGCCAACGTTCAGCAATGTTATGAGAGACTCAACGGTGAAGGAAATAATCATGCGGAGGCGCGTTAAATGCTCAACACATCTACGACTTTTCCTAAACCAATTCGAAGATTATCCTTTGGCATGCGGAGTTGTGTTCGGAGCTATTCTGGAACTCCACGCTAAGCCAGGTAGCTTCGAGGGCGTCAACGAGTTTCACAACTGGAAGACCATGTTGGGGCTGAAGACAAGAATCCAGTAACAAGGTCAATAATTGGGAAACTTTTAAGGATTGGAATTCGGTAATAGTAAGGCACTCGCGATTCATTTACCAAGGCGCTCCGGTTGAATAATCAAATCTAGTAGGTACACGGGTCACAGGCAAGTCTCTCCGAACACTTCAACGATTAACCACGGTCGCTTTATATTTTCAACCCTATTACGATTTTCCTCGGACAATTCATAGGCATTTATTATATTCATAAAGCTACATTGAGCTATCAATTGGTGGATTTGATTCATATCTAAAGTGTTCTGACCCCTGAGTGACATAAGCGAGATGTCCGATTAATTTCAGGGGATCACGAAAATCATCTCAAACGGGAGAATTGTTGACAAGTCCTATCTCCCTTTGGAAGAAAGGGGCTTCACTGCTGATGAATGACTGGTAATGGATACGCCAGTCGATCGCATGGCTTCACCCGATTCGTGATCTTCCCGGCCGGCAATAGACGGCATCCCACCTTTCCCACACGGCGGCCCATTCCCGTCCGGAGCCTCTCTCTATTCGCCGGCTTACTCTTAGCCGCCCCGCTCAATTCCGTCTCATTGGTCGGACTACATCATCCCGCCAGTTATAACCAGTTCCTGACCATGGAACTCCTGAGGATCGTCGGTCTACAGTCATCCGCCAATGAACAATCTCAAAATTACGGAAATTACCCTCTTTAGCCCTGAAGGTTGGAGAGATGGGGGAGGGGAAAGATTCTTTTCCCCGCAATCGCATACTTGCGGTGGAGAGTGGCGGGCTCACGAGTGGAGATATAAGAGCCATTCCCCAGGCTTTATCTCAACCTCTTAACAGCATAGAGCCTGCAACTTCTCAAAAGAGATTTAGTCAATCTTGTCTCAGTAGTCACCATGGCAATTCAACAACTCCACCAGAGCTCTCAAGAGTTCGAGCCTCCAACAAAAGCAGCCAAAGCCAGTCTTCTCGACAACCCCTACCTCCTCGGCGTCGCATTAGTAAGTCCTACCCTATCTTTCTCTCCTTTCACATATAGCAAAATATTGATAGAAGAAAATAGTTTGCATCATTGGGCGGTTTCCTCTTCGGCTATGACCAAGGCGTAGTCTCCGGTGTGTTGACCGTGGAGTCCTTTGGCGCCAAATTCCCCAAAATATACGCGGATGCTGGCTTCAAAGGGTGGTGGGTGTCGACTATTTTGTTGAGTAAGCTGTACTACGGAAATGGTGAGAACATGGAGCTGATGTTATGAGTAGCCGCTTGGTTTGGATCGTTGACCAATGGTCCCGTCGCTGATAAGTTTGGGAGAAAGATGAACATGATTATTGCTGTGATCATTTTCGTTGTTGGGTCTAGTATCCAAGCTGGTGCTGTGAGCATTGGGATGTTGTTTGTTGGTAAGTCGGAAAGCATTAAAAGATTCGAGGCAATACGCTGATGATTTTAAGGTCGAGCAATTGCTGGCTTAGCGGTGGGGATGTTGACAATGGTCATCCCGCTGTATATTTCAGAGGTTTCTTCATCCGAAATTCGTGGGGGCTTGGTAGTTCTGCAGCAACGTGAGTTCTGCCTTCTGTCTTTTCAAGAAAACTGCTAAGCAATGACAGTATCTATCACAATCGGTATCCTCGCAAGCTTCTGGATTGATTACGGCACACACTACATCGGCGGAACCAGATGTTCACCGAACGTCCCCTACACTGGTGGACCAATTTCGTCGCCAACTTTCGATCCATACAAAGACGTCGGACCGAACGGTTGTACCGGCCAGTCAAGTGCCTCATGGAGAATCCCTCTTGCTCTCCAGATTCTACCAGCCCTCATCCTCGGCATCGGAATGATCTTCTATCCAGACACACCTCGCTGGCTTCTCCTCCAAGAACGTGATGAAGAGGCGTTCCGAGCACTCTCCAAACTCCGCAGACTCCCAGCTGATCATCCCACCATCGTCTCTGAAGCATTGGATATCAAAGCTTCAATTCTATTAGAGAACACTTTCACCAGGGACCACTACAACAACGCTTCGGGACTGAAGCTGCATGCTGCTCAAGTAAGCCCTGATCCCATTTCGATTCTTATGAACACTTGGACTGACCGGATGGTAACAGTACCTTTCCCTCTTCACGAACAAATCCCGGTTCCGACGCCTCGCGATCGGTTGCTGCGTTATGTTCTTCCAGCAGTTTATGGGTTGTAATGCCATGATGTAAGCCCCCACTTTCCTGAGCTTTCCTCCTGCTTCCAATGTAATACTAATTTGAAACTTTGGGTTGTAGATACTATGCACCGACTATGTTTGCGTCTCTCGGTCTCTCAGGAAACACAACCTCCCTCCTCGCCACCGGTGTATACGGAATCGTCAATTGTCTCAGCACCATCCCAGCTGTGCTCCTGATTGACAAAGTTGGAAGACGACCATTGCTCATGTGCGGTGCGGCCGGTACATGTATCTCGCTGGTAATTGTAGGTGCAATTGTTGGTGCATATGGTGATGGCTTGGGTTCACATAAGGCTGCGGGCTGGGTGGGCATTGCGTTCATTTACATCTATGATGTGAACTTTTCCTACTCTTTCGGTAAGTTCCTACTTCCAATCTAAGAGAACATAAAATATGAAAGCATATACTGACGTTTGATGAACAGCACCAATCGGCTGGGTCCTCCCCTCCGAGATCTTCACCCTCGCTATCCGGTCTAAGGCAATCTCAATCACGACCTCCACAACCTGGATGTGCAACTTCATCATCGGCCTCGTGACCCCAGACATGCTCGCGCAAATCAAATGGGGAACGTACATATTCTTCGCCGCCTTCTGTCTTCTGGCAGGGGGTTTCACGTATTTCTTCGTTCCTGAGACGAGGGGCAAGACGTTGGAGGATATGGATCTTGTATTTGGGGATACAGCGGCGCATGAGGAGCAAGAGAGGATCAGGCAGATCGAAGCTCAGCTCCGAGGTGTGCAGATTGATGGGACGGACCCAGAGAAAGGGAACATGGTTGTTGAGCATACTGAGTAAATTGAGGGCAGGTGATGAGAGATAACGCGAGAGAAAGAATATGGAGGCGGAATTGGTAGATTGTCTGGGTTTCGAAATGAGATTTTTCATGATAACGGCTTGGTTGAGAACGATTGGAAGCAGGGTAGCGAATGGAATTGCGAGGCATCAAACCATAATCTCGAACTAGAACCAGGTGCATTGATTGTTAGCACTCAATTCGTTATTTCTCTTATCAGAGGAAGACAAACTCAAGCAGTTCTATTACGCTCTATCATATCATCCAATTGATTTCTCCATTCTCCCAGTCCCACGCTCCCATGTCTCCACCGAATTGCTCGTTCAAAAATTCATCAGCAAAGTTTCCCTCCCACATTCCCAGGCCCAAATCCTCAGATTGGGCACTATCTAGCACAGGCGAGAGGCGGTTGAATACCGTGAGACAGCGTGCCGCAAGTCGATTGGTCAGAGCTGTACGACTGAGCAAGTCCCTGGTCGTGCGGATGTCATTCAACCAGAGTATTGAATCAGGGTCTGTTGGATCAGTGAGGAGGCAAATTATCGGGACGAGTCCAGCCTGGAAGAGAAAGTAAAGCATATACCAGGTGCTCAACCTTGAAACCATGCCGATGGCAACAAAGTCTGAAATCGAATTTATGGTCGCTCTTGCACTCTGAATGCACTTTTCACGGCAGGCGAGTTCCTCCTTTGTCTCGGGGGATGAGTTTGAATCGGGTTGCTTTCGCCGTGCTGCTATTTGAAGAACCACCGGACGGAAGAGAATGATTTGAAGGTTCCAGCTTCTCCAGGAGAGACGATAGCGAGCAAATAGGAAGGTTTCATCGGCATGGATAGCCGGACTGTCTAATTGAAAGTATGACGGAATCGAGTTTTCCCAAGACTCGATGGTCTGGTTGAGACCCAACAGTTCATCGGGCAATGGATAGGGCGTCGATATTAACCGGTGATGCAGGCTGTTTGTTGCAAGGTGGAACCGGGACTGTGAGATTAAACCTGTGTAGGGTGTTGGATGTGGGATCTCGTCAGGCAGAGTAGTTGTTTGAGGGGTAAGAGACTTTAAAAAATAATCAGCAACGGAAAAGTACGCCCCGATCTAGAGTTACCTCTTCGTGAATGTTTATAACGGACCTAGCATCCATGATGCCTTGTTCTGGCAAAAGCACAGGGCGCCCAAAAGTGATGGAAGCCCCACTATCGAAAATAAACAAACCCCACCAGACTCTCCGTCTCATCTCTCGCTGAAGATGCGTGATTTCCCAATTTGGAAACTCTTTATGCAAACCTAAACTAAGAGCCATTCGCACTGCTAGCCCAAGGTAATTCCAGCCCGTGTTTGGCCGATTCCGTTTTTGAGCGTAGTTGCTAAGTAGGAGAAGTGCTTGGACCATAGCTAGATTGCCACTCTCGAAGATCGAACTCTCTTCTGGGATTCGTGCTACCTTCCGGTAGAAGAAGTCATCCATGACGGAGTCATCATCCCCGATGCACCAGGCTCCTAGTGCAAGAACAGCGTTGTACAGAATTGTCCACGAATTTCCTTCCGGCCTAGGGCTTTTACCGTGTAGTTGTGCACGGAACAATGGCTCATAAAGAAATGGATAGGTCGTGTGATAATATCTGAAGTATGCATCGATGAAAGTGTTCTCGGAGACGTTCGAGAACGGCAGACTCGTGGGGAACTGATCGGAAAACATGGACTGAGAATGCCAGCTTGTTGTGCTGAAATCCTGTTGAGACTTCTCTCGCTCTCTGCCGAGTAAAGCTCTCAGGGGAACAACACTGGAAGTAGCGCCTTTTATTTTCCATCAGAATATGAGTATTTTGATCCCTTATGCACACTTACCGAGATATCCTGCGCCTTCTGGATTTACTGACAATGCTGCCATTCCATCAGCTAACTCGTTAAGGCTGACAGCATTCTCTGTCCAATCAAAGCCATCAGCTGCTTGGGGCAAACTTTCTGAAGTCGTCTCTGCCTCATGGCTAGCTTCGCGTGACGAGGTTGATGGCTTGTTGCTTGGTGAAGTCGCAATCTTCGCGTTGCCATGGGGCTGCTCCGTGGACCTGATTGTTGAGGAGAGTACCGTCTCGATGTCCACTCCGGGAAAGAGGGCTTTGATCGCGGTTTCAAGATCTCGAACACGGTTTTCAGAAGCGGTCAGGTTGCTGCGGGTCAAAGGAGTCCGAGAAGCCTTCCGACTGTAATTGCAATCTAGCCCAAGCTGCAAGCAAGGGGCACAGACTGGTTTCTCTTTGGTGCACTGAATTTGAAGGACCTTCATCAAACCTGCTTATAATCAAGAC
Source organism: Hyaloscypha hepaticicola (assembly GCA_002865625.1). Classification (NCBI taxonomy): domain Eukaryota; kingdom Fungi; phylum Ascomycota; class Leotiomycetes; order Helotiales; family Hyaloscyphaceae; genus Hyaloscypha; species Hyaloscypha hepaticicola. The sequence continues at coordinate 1,171,814 of KZ613464.1, read as the reverse complement.
TGCAGAGTCTTACCTTGTATTTCCTGGTTCTGCAGCAATCACAGGCAGAATAGAATTCATTAACGTCGTCGGACATACTTGCGGCGATAGGGTTGAGGCTCGAAAACAACACGTTACCGCCTCAACAAACACCATCTGATTCTCTTACTTTCTGACCATTGAGATCCTCTGGTTAATTGGCTGGAAGTTCTTGATATTATTATTACTGGGGAAGAGAAGGAGATCAAAGAGTGAAAATTAAGATAGGTTTGTACCCCGCAATCTTCACGTGACAGCATTGTGGATCGGTTATAGTGCCGCCCAGTGCGGGATATCTCACGAAAAATTTTCGCGGGATTTACCCACCCCACCAAAGCCATTTTGACTATTAAAAAATCAACTATTAATAGAATTTATTAATTCTTTCTGTTTATAAATCATATAAGTAATTAGAAGAAAGGTTTTGGGATTGATTCTAGATCCGAATAATAATCCAAGCCTTAGCTAATAGTAAATAGTAATACTAGTATATAATAATATATAATAGTAATACTCCCCACTTCCGTTTATCACTCCTTTTCCACTTTTGAGTATATTCTATTATTCTCCTTATATTTTATATATTAGTTTCTCTCCAAATTAATTAATCTTTTCAATTCTATTCTATATTTTATAATAATAATAGGCCCTTCTAGTTATAAATATATTAAGAATAATTACTTAAAGTATTTGAATAGTCCTTATACGAAATATTATTCTAATAATTACTATTAAAAGAATAATAAGAATAAGGAATAATATACTAATAATAATAATTCTAATAATAATAATTCTAATAATAATAATTCTAATAATAATAATTCTAATAATAATAATTCTAATAATAATAATTCTAATAATAATCTTTTAATAAGTATTAATAGTATTAATTTTACTTTACTTTTCTCTATTATTAATATAAAATAACTTCGAGACTAAATAGAAATTCAAAATACGAAAAAGAAAATAAAAGATATAATTAAAAATAAATATAATATTCAATTAAATAATATTTCTCTTAAAATCCTTATCTCTATTTGATTTTATAAAACTTCTCTAATAAAACCGATTAATACTAATATTCTTATTAAAGTAAATCTTATTTTAGGAATTTCTCTTATATCTTCTTCTAATATTTACAAATTTATTATCGGAAATCTTATTAATAAGAATATAATTCCCAGTCTTATAGAATATAAAGATCTTATAAATAGGGAACTAATCGTGAATTATAATTATTCTATCTGGATTAATTATCTGGAAGGAAAAGAACTAGTATTTGAAAATATCTCTAGATCTAGAATAATTTTAGAAAGTATTTTAAAAGAGATTACTAATTATAATAGTATAAAGATATTATTATCTTTATATATATTTATAAAAAGAGAAATAAAAGAATTAATAGAAATATTATTTAAAATTAAGAAAAGTTATAAAAAGAATATATTAATATTAAATATAATATTTATTATATCCAAAAAGTCTAAAAAGTTATAATTAATAATAAAAAAAGATAAAAGAATAATTGTAAAAGTAAAAGAAAAAGAAAAAGAAGAAATTAAAAAAAGTAATAAAGATAATAAATTTCTTGACTTTTCCAAACTAGAAATTATTTCCAAGATTATTTAGGGAAAATAAGTAATTAATAAATCTTTAAAATATAGAGAATAATATTATAATAAAGTCTAAAATAAACTTATTATAAGAGTCCCGATTAGATAAATAGTATAGAGTAATTAGTGAAAGTTTATTTGAATTTAATATTTATAATAATATTAAATAATAATATATATAATTTTCTTTTTCTTATTTAAACTCAAAATACTCTTAATCTCTATTAATACTTTTATTATTATTCTCTTTATTTAAATTACTATTTATTTTAACTTTCCTTTCACTTATTAAATTCACTAAAGTTTTATAAAATACTATAAATATTTCAGTCCTTATAGTCTTATATTACTAATATAGTATCTTTATATTCCCGAATAATTATTTCAATTCTTTAATCACTTCTTTATACTACTCTCACTTTAATAACTCTCGATATAATAAATAATATACTTGTTTATAAGATTAATCCGATTCTAGAATAAGATTATCTAAATTATAAAATATTCTATAAATTCTAACTATTTCCTTATAAATCTCTCTAATTCTTAATATTAAATATATTTAATTATTATACTATTTGAAAGTATTCTCGAAACTTTCAAGTAAATCAGGATTAGATATTATAGAATAATCTCAATTATTATTCTCGGGATATTTGTGAATCTCTTTTAAAGAGAAGTCTAAAGGAAGTTAAAACTTTCTAGTTTTCTATTTTCGAATTAGACTTTTATTATATATAGAAATATATTTAATAAATAGTTTTCGAAAATTATTTATATATAGAAATTAAAATACTATAATATTAAATTTAGAATTAGTAAATAAATCTCTTTTTTCAAGATTTCCAAAATACTCTATCTATTAATTAGTAAACTGATTAATTAATATTCTCCAAAATCTTTCTATTCTTTAATTCCTAATTAAAGTACTAAATACTATTATTTTATAAATAGGAATTCCCGATTTATATTTTTATTAAAAAGTAAATTATATTATTTCGAGTATCTTAATTTCTTTTTCTTTATTTACTTATATAATTTTCGGAATATTATATTCCTTTATTATATATAAATAAAATTTATTTATTATAATTTATATTCAGTTTAATAAATTAATAAAAAAGTCTAAAATCCTTCGAGAATATATATTTATTATATTATAGATTTGAAAGCCGAATTGAGAGAACTTATTATAACTATTAATAGACCAGATTCGATTTGGACCTTTAATTATATATCTGATTTAGTGAATAGGAGTATTAAAACTTCAAATTCTAATTATAACTTTATTAATTTCATTTATTAAAATAAGTATAAACTCTTAAGAAAGGTTAATATTATAATAAGTCCGAAGATATATAATAATCCGATAATATTCTAATTATATAAATAAAATACTTTTTATATTATTAATTATAATATTTTATATTTATTAAATAAATTCCCGAAATACTCTTTAATAATAATAATAATATATTAAATCCAAATATTCTCGAATATAATAAAATTACTAATTCGAAAGGTTTAAATAACTTTTGAATTTATTTAAAATTTATAATATTCTATAATACTTTATATTATTCTTATAGAATTATATAACTAGAAAGAGAAGAATTTAATCTTTTAAATAAATTTTCTTTTTCTTAGAAATATTACTTTATAATTCGAATTTCCAATAATATATTATTCTTCTAGTAAATATTAGTATTAAATTTAATAGATAATTAAATTACTTATATAACTTTTAAACCTTTATTAATTATAATCCGAATTATTTTATTTAAATTAATATTTCGAGTAAAATATAAATTATATATTTCACTTTTATAAATATCTTATATATATTAAGGAATTGGAATTATTATTATAAAGAAAAGAATTCTATAATATAATTATTATTCAATTCACTATTATTATAAAAGAGAGGAAAATGAAATAGATAAGAAGAATAAGAATAATAAATATTATATTTCATTTTAAAAATAAAGAATATATATTATAATATTACTATTTTATATTATTATAATTCTTTTTTATTATTCTCACTCCTATTTCTATATAATCAAATCCTTAAATTTTCCTCTTATTACTTATATATACTTATATTAATAACTATAATTTGATTATAAAACTATTTAATTAATATTATATTTTTATATTATATAATAATTTATTTTATATAAATAATATATATATTTATAATTATTTAATTATTAATATTTTATTATTTCAAAAAAGAAAGAGAATTTATCTTTGAAAAAACTAATAAGAAAAGTCTTTATAGATTCTTGAAAAGTAATAATTATAAAAGTCTAAAATTTCAAATCTGATTTAATAGTTTAAGTAATCTTATATATAATATATTAAAAGACTAATTTAAGGAAAAAAATACTAATACCTTTTCTTATTTAATAGTATTGGATTTCTTATAATATATAAACTATTTGGAAATTAAATATATTACTATTTAATATTACTAGAATCAGAATTTATTTCCGATATTAGATTTTCTAAATTTCTATATCGGTTTCTTTACTTTATATATCTTATTAGAATAATTTATCTCTTATATATTCTTTCTTATTTACTATTTATTAATTCTTATAATAAATAAGGATTTTGAAAGTATAGTCTTGACTTTTTTAATAGTGATAATATTCTTATATTATTTAGAGATATACTTTATTTATACTATAATCACTTAATTAATAAAATTAATATTCTTATATTACTTTATAATATTATTATAAATATATAAAATCAAGAGTTATAATTATTAAAAGATTGAAAAATATTAATAAAATTAAGATTATTAGAAAATAGGAAGATTATAATATAGAAAGTGAAGAAGTTAAAAATAAGTATAAAATAAACTAAAGTGAATTTTTTTAAAATTATATAGAAATTTTTTTTTATAAAAAAATAACTTTTTTATTAAATTTAATTTTATTTTTACTAATAGTATATTCTTATCCAAAATATATAGTTTTTAATCTCTAATAATAACTCTTAATAGTAATATTAATCAGATTAGAATTAAGATATCTTTATTTTCCGACTAGTATTAAACTATTAAAACTAAATCTTAAGAAACTATTATTATTATCCAGAATTCGGATTATTAAATAAATATAGTCTTTATTCTTTTAATATAATCTAATAATTTATAGACCTATTTATATATAAGAATTCAAATTAAAAAGAAATATACTAATTTCCATAAACTTCCCGAAAATTAATAAAAGAGATTATTTAAAGATATTAAAAAGATTTATATATAAAGATATAAAAATAAAGAATAAGATTCCGAAATAAAAATAATAAAGATTCTTAATAAAAAGATAATTTAATTAGAAACTATTAAAAAGAAAGAGAATATAAGATATTTAAAGTTACTAGAAATTAATTCAAATATAAATATTATTATTATTTACTATTATTATAATTAATATAAAAAGAATAAGAAGAGAAAGAGAAAGAATAATAATAAAGAGAATAAGATCGAGAAGATTAAGAAGGGAATACTAATCTCAAAAGCTTTTAATAAATATATAATATCAGTTATTAAGAAATAGAAGTAATAGATTATTACTAATAGAGATAGAATGGCTTCTGGAATTAGTAAAGAGGAGTTAAATAGTTTTATTAAGGATACTAGTAATCCTATAGATATTTAGGAGTATTTGAAGAAGTGGAGTAAAGAAGATACGGATATTAATAAAGATTTGGATAGAGAGAGAGAAGAGTTTAGTTCTGGGAATAATAATCTCGAAGTAATTATTACAGATAATAAGGATAATAAGAGAAACGAGAATAATAAGGATTTGATTAACTTTATTATAGAAGATAAGGAAGAAGATAAGAAAGAGGAAGAAGATAAGGAAGAGGAAGAAGACGAGAAAGATAAAGAGTTTTAGGAAGTAAGGGAGAATAGTATAATTAAGGAATTCTATATATAACTATTACTATAAATTATTACTATATTTTTTTTAAAAAAAAAATTCAAATTCCCAAAACCTTTCTTCTAATCACTTATATGATTTATAAATAGAAAGAATTAATAAATTCTATTAATAGTTGATTTTTTAATAGTCAAAATGGCTTTAGTGGAGTGGGTAAATCCCGCGAAAATTTTTCGTGAGATATCCCGCACTGGGCGGCACTATAATCGGTGCAAATGATCCAGGTAAGTGATGGATTGACAGACATTAGAACCTGAGTAGAGTCTATTTAAGGGCCAGCCTTATGCCAAAAAGCATCACGACTTCGCATATACAAGTTTAATACATCTGGTTATCTTAGAATAATTTATGATTTAATTATGAATGTTTAAACTAGAGGCGAGTCCCTGTCCTGGGCGTGCTGGTGCAGTGGGAATGCTACAGGCCATATTACAGGTTATGTTACAGGGAGCAGGGCCTTTGCTTATGGGGCGTTCTGCTTGCGGGGCGTTATGTTCCTGGGCGTTTTGTTAGTGGGTCCCTCGCTCCTGGCGTTCTTTTTCCTAGGCGTTGTGCTTCCTGGGCGTTTTGTTACTGGGTCCTCGTTCCTGGCGTTCCTGGGTGTTGCGCTTACTGGAAGTGCTAGAAGGAAGTTGCGGGTACTGGGAGCCATGGGAGCCCCAGGCAGTCTCGGCAGTCGTCGGCCGCTGCGCGGCCTCCGACTGCCTCGCCTCATATGGCTGGTTTGCGAGTTGTAGCTGGGCGTTTGAAGGGAGTTTCGTGAGAGGGTCTGTGCGGTAGGGTTTTGAGGGGTTGAGGATATACTTTTTAAGCGAGCGAGACAGGGGCTGGTTACAGGGGGGTAACAGGGCAATTAACCGTGCTTCTCATGTGCAACGAACCGGGGACAGGAAGGGTCGCGAGATCGCATACAAGAAAGTGCAGGTTTCAGCAAAAATGTCAAGAAATCGGGCCCCTTAACAATGGGGGATAGGGGGCTAGTATAACAATAACTTCTGGTTTGCTAGTTTACTGGTCTGCTAGTTGCTAGCCCCCCATCTGAAAATGAGTTGATGCAAAATTAGATCCGGACCTTCCTTCTTAAGGATACTTGACGCTTTGGGATGGCTTCCCGGATCGACGCAGGGATGTTGTGGTCATCTCTCATATGGTGTTCATATTAGTTGAGCAATGTTACAAATATAAGCGAATTTATCCATGTCATTTTGTAACTTTGTTGAACTATCGCCTCGGAAAGGGGGTTGAGGGCCAGGACTTGTCAGATGATCTTGCCCCTATTTCCCTTCTTGGCAGGCTTGACTGTAGCCCAGCTGAAAGGCGCTGAAAGGAGCCGAGTTTTCTAGCGTGTTTTCAGTGTATTTAGCTTCATTCCCTCAGCTCTCACTGATCATCAATCAATTACATTCAGCTGTCCTTTCGATAGGGCTTGACTGGCTCGGCAGTTGAGCCGCAGCCTCCAGCCACATCAAGCCCTGCACTCATGCTGTCCTTTTCTCAACCTTCATCAAAATCTACCCTGAACTCAAAGTTCTAAAGGGCGTATCCTTACACAGTACGCAACTGCGATTTCTAAGAAACAATTGCTTCTCATGGCCTCTCAACGACACTACCAGTACAGACCTCTAGAAAAGGGACGTTGCATCAGGCTCCTGCGTCTCGAACCAGGCGACGCAGCAGCAGCCCAAAAGATATCCATCTTCCACGCAGACTTGGACCAGCAAGCTACATATGAAGCATTATCATACACGTGGGGCGATCCCGACGACACCACCCTGATCTCTTGCACCGAAGAGGGGTCCACTCTTGCAGTGACCCGGAACTGTGAGGCTGCTTTACGGAGCCTCCGGCTTGAGTATGAAGAGAGAACGTTGTGGATTGATGCAATTTGCATCGATCAGAGCAATGTGGATGAACGCGGCCAGCAGGTCCGACTCATGTCCGACATCTACAAGCAAGCTCAACAAGTTATAGCCTATCTGGGCGAAGCATCGCATGACAGTCAAGTTGGAATGGACTTCATCCTCCACGATCTCCAAGCCATATCAGCGGCGGGAGAAGATCGTCCATCAGTGGGACTTAGTGCAGATAGTCCGTCATCTCCTCAGCAGATGGCAATCGACCACATTCTCACCCGACCTTACTTTGAGAGGATCTGGATTATTCAAGAGATTGTGTTTGCACGACAGGTGAACATTGTGCTGGGGGATAGAACGGTGGATTGGGAGGCGTTCAAAAGAACCGCGTATTACGTCGACATTAATAAGCAAGTACTCCTTGGGGGCGACAGGAAGCCACCTCGTGTATTGAAGTATAAAGATAGAGCAACGTCGTTTACGAGCGGTAAAGTCAGCACAAGTAAACCGGACGCATTGTTGGAACTGCTGAGAGATATGCGGATGTGCAAAGCGACGGATCCGAGGGATAAGATACATGCTTTGCTTGGGATGTCTGTTGAAAAGAACGAGGCGGCGCTAGCTCCGGACTACGGCTTGGCCACTCGGGAAACGTTCATCAACTTGGTGAAGTTCTTGATCGGGCGAGATAGGAGGCTTGATGTGCTGTGCCATGTGCAGGGCAAATTGCCGAGGCATGATCTTCCGTCTTGGGTTCCAGACTGGAGTTTCCCTTACAGTTGTCATGTCTTTTCTGGACCTTATAAAGCAAGTCAAGGGCGATTGGCAAATGTTGTGTTTGAGCACGATCCAGATGTTTTGGTCGCTGAAGGGAAGGTGTTTGATAAAGTGTCGCAAGTTGGGCCTGCATACAGCCTCGATGGAGTTTCGAGTTTCAAAGTTCTACAGCAGTGGGAAAGCATGGCATCAACATCAAGTACTAACATAAATGCGTCTGCAACATTCACGAACACGCTGATCGCCTATCCGCCTTACCTGGCTCCAAATCCATTTTTGAGATTCTATCCCTCTTGGCGGCGTCGAATCTCGAGTGATTCTGACATCTCGATGGATGAATTGTCAAAAGCGTCGATTTTTGAAGAACAAGTTAGTAAAGCTTGCAATGGAAGGCGTCTCTTTTTGACTGAAAAGGGACATATAGGTTTAGGACCTAAAGACATGCAAGAAGGTGATGTGGTGGCCGTACTGCTTGGAGGGTCGGTTCCTTTTGTCCTGCACAGACAGGTAAGTAAGTTTACTCTTTTAGGTGAAAGTTATATTCATGGAATGATGAATGGGGAGGTGATTGAGGATGAGAATGTTGATTTAGAAATGCTTGGTATTGTTTAAAGACTGGTGCTAAAGTAGTGGAGACACGGTTGATATCGGAGACTTATCAATAGTAGCTCATGTAGCTTAAATGCTCATATTCTTCTCTTTGTGTGTAATGTTGTGGCATTATATAATTCTCAAAAATTGGGAGCAATAATTTAATAATTCACAGGGAATCCCTAGTCACCTTTTAAATAAAATTTTCGCCTTTAAACTAGTGCGGCCCCTCTCACGACACAAAATGCATCTGTAACAAGCACGGTGCAGTGTACTGGGTATTGCGTTTCCAGCGCTTTCTGGCAGGGCGTTCGAGTCTTCAGAGCAGGGAAAATAAGCGAATGCAAGGGCTTGGAATTAGGCTAGCTATAAGGGGTTAGTGCCTCTTAACATGTGAGCCAAAAATAAAATCATTAAGTGTTTATAATTAAAGCCGATTTCGAACTTTACTATAATATTATCTTATAACTACTTCTTAACTCTTTTCTTTACTTTTATCTAGACTCTAATATCTTAGTTAAGAGATTTTTGCCTTCTCTATTATATTAAAGTATTATAACTTTTATAATAAAGTTTAACAGGGTTACTTTGAGTCAAGATCATGTGACCAGAACTATATGACCTAGAACGCTGAGGCCTATGAGTAATCTTTAAACTGTATGAATTTATCATATTGCTCGGAAACAGTCTCTTGACACTTTAAAAGTCAACTCAAGCTTAAGTATGTATTACGAACATATCATTGAAACACCTACACTGGGAGCCCTTGAAGTTCACACCACCACTCAGGAAAAACAACACACACTTCGCCGTGAGCCGCTAGCCGTCAGAAAAGTATGAAAGGAGAGTTCGTTAATTCTTGCTATGGAGGGCTCGGGAGGCACCTTAAATACTAGTGCACCGGTGTCGGCTCCGCTGATTACGTCATCCATGATCTAGCCCTAACATCATCACTTTAAATTAAATCATCATTGTACTGGTTCTCTGAAAGCATACATCCTCTCTTCCCTTTCTTTATTTAGCCTTTATATCCCACGAAACGCTTGTAGTTCCAAAGTAGAAGCTCAATGCAATCGACGGCTGTAGCTACACTTTGGAGTTTACCCAGATTTATTGCATAAAAGGCCAAAGCGAGAGCATAACAAGCTCTAGCTTATAATGAAAATTTCGTCCTTTGAAGTGTCCCTTCCCTCAATGGCCTCTCCATACATCACCCCATCAGTATATGCAGGGCCGATCAGCTTGAAAGTAACCTCTTCGGGTCCCTTTCGAATGGTGTAGGTGTGTTTCAATGAGAGAAATATGCAGACGACATCTCCTACTTGGCAAGATTGAGAACAAAGTCCAATGTGACCAGAGTCGGTCACAAAGAAGGATCGGTTTGCCCAAGTTGAAGGAATGTATTTTATATACATGGCGACATGTTTTTCCACATGGTACTGAGATAATATAATTCCAGATCCGTCCTTTTTCCATTCTAAAAGACAATCGCGTAGGTATTTGTAATCCTCAAGGGCATCTTGCGGATATTTGCAATACCCAAATATCCCTGTTGTCGTGCTTAGCATCTGCGTATAATCTGCGACTAGTGTTCGGGAAAACCGCTCGAGCAATAGATCTTCCACATCGTGGGAATTCTCTGGGGAAATTCCAGCATGAAAATGCTTCGGAAGTTCTTCTGTACGCAGCTTATTCGACCAATCTGGAGCCCAAGAAGGTAATTGCAAGTGCTTTTGGTATGTTTCAGCAAACATCAAAAGATCTAAATATCCCAATTCAATCATGGGTTTCCCTACCAATAGGTAGAGTCTCCAGTATTGATCCCGTGCCTCTTCCGAATAGTCTGCAATGACGGCTTGCTTGATATCCTTGTCCATGATCCCAAGCAGCCCGTATATTCTGTCAACAGGCTCCCTGGTTTCGTATTGTCGGCCACTCTGAAGGAGATAGAGCGGATTCAAGCTTAAATTCGAAAATTCATCCCTCAGGGTTCCCACCTCAATCAGAGTTCTGAATCCCCGACAGTCTTCAGGGCGGTGTAGAATCAATTCAACATATCCAGAAGCGCCAGTCCGAAATATCTCATGACTCAAGGACCTCAATAACTCAAATCCAAGAACTTGACCTCCACAAACAAAAATGATATGTTTTGCAAGTATAACTTCCTGCAAGACCCATAATCTTTGGAACCAAGAGCGATACATGAAATCCGACAAATGTTTCCAGATTGGATCTTGGATTTCTGGAAGACCCACTTCAGTATAATGTGACGAGGCGCAGGTTATCTGCCCCTCTACCGCTTGAAAGCGGTCCCGTAGAGAGGCAAATTGGCCTAGAGCCTGTTCGATATCATCTGTGGCCTCGCCGAGCCATACCAGAGCCTTTGTAGCATGAGAGTATATCTTATCCATAATCGGAATTTGATCAGCCTTCTCCTCGTCATCCCTTTGGTTGATAACCGAAGTCCCGCACCAAGCACGCTCCGCACCAAAGCACATTTTAGCGACTTCTAAATTTTTAATAACTACACAATTATTAATCCTTTTAACTTAATTTTTAAAATATAAAAATTATAAATCTATTCTTATATTTATATTATTATTATTAAATTACTTATTCTAAAAAATTAATTTTTTATTAAAAGCTTTTTATATATAATATTTTATTTATTATTAAATAAAGTGAAATTTATAATAATATATAATATTTTTTATATTATATATAAAATTAAAATAAAAAATTAATATTTTAATAAATAATAATAATATAAATATAAGAATATCTTTAATTTAATTCATTATATTTATAATTTTTATATTTTAAAAATTAAGTTAAAAGGATTAATAATTATAGAATTATTAAAAATTTAAAAAGTCACTAAAACGTGTTTTGGTGCGGAGCGTGCTTTGGTGCGGGACTTCGATTACAGATCGCATCAATCCAGATCCATTGTATTAGATTGCAATTTCGGACCCGTTGAATTCCCGAGAGTAAGTGACTTGTACGCAGATCACGGTATAAAGTGACGGGATTATAGTATATAATTTTATAAAGGCCATTAACAGTCTTATAAGGTCTCACCTGACCCCTGAACAGGCTAATTAGTCAATGCAGGGGGG